>JARHVA010001861.1:1235000-1637500 GCA_037957365.1 Torreya grandis
AAATAAAAGTGTTATCTTGACTTTGACCTTAGTTTATCCAATATGAAGTGAAAGGAAAGGAAATCAAGAGGAATGAGACATGAAGCCATTTGAATTACTTAAAATCACAAAAAATGTGATAAAAAGTGAAAAAAGGATAAAATGATAGTAAAGTGTTATTCCTTATCATAATAATGAGGGAAGTGTATGAGAGCATGCAAACACTTTATTTTTGTGCAAATTTTATCTACATAAGAAGTAAAAGTCAAAGTTGAGAACAAGGATCAAAAAATTATAACCATTGTAAACACATTCTAGAAAAGAGACACTGAATTAATTAAAGATGGTGATTTTATGAGGAAGGCCAAGTCCTATCCATGGTATTACACTACAACTCATAAAAGAGAATCCCATAAGGGTGCACAAAGCATGTAAAAAGTAAATGGGATAAAGATGGTATTTGTGAGGAAGGTCAAGTCCTATCCATGGTCTCACACTAAAAATCATAAAATAAAAATCCATGGGGTTATAAAAAGAATTGGAAAGTAAGAAAACAAGGAGGATAAAAATAAAATCATGAGGAAGATCGGGTCTTATTGGTGGTTTTACAATGCAACTCATGAGAAAAGAGAAACCAAAGGACCAAAAGGAGGGACTAAGGTTTATGGAGAAAAGAATTATTGCAAAGGGTGAGACTATGTAAATATCCTAAAAAAAGTGTTATTAGGATAGCATATAGAAATCATGATAATAAGGGAAGGATTTAGGCAAAATACTTCTTTAAAAATTGTGTATTGGTGGGCTCTTTGAAAATATGGCCTTCATTAGTATGAAGGCGATAAGTTCTTAGACCAAGGATGTCTTTGAATAAATAAGGACCCCATCATTTTTGGGCATATTTAACTTATTTTATATGAGTGTATTCTAGTTTAAGGATAACATAACCAACACTAAAAGTGCAAACTTTAACTCTTTTATTATGTTGTTTGGCAACACAGGCCTTGTATTGTCAATTATGTAATAGAAAAGAAAGACAATGTTCATTAAGAGGATCAATAGCATGAAATAAAGCTTCACATAACTATTCATTAGGTATGATACCATGAAGAGGGACACATAGAGAGATAATATCATATTCAAAGGGGAGGACTGATTTAGAACTATAGACTAGTGAATATGGCATGGCCCTAGTGGTAGTGCATATGCTAATGAGATTTTCCCAAAGAGAATGATATAGATATAGATGCCAATCCATGCAGGTTTCATTGATTATATTTAAGAAAATTTTATTAAATATATTTTTTTTAGCCTTGGCTTGGTTGTTGTATTGGGGATGATAAGGAATGGAAAATTTATGAATGATGTTGAATTTAACACAGAGCTATTTGATGTCTTTAATTTTAAAATTACTACCATTATTTGAAATGAGAGTATGAAGAATGCCAATACAACAAATGATTTGACTAAGAATTAATTTAAAAATGGTGGTACCAGTGACATTGATGAGGGGAATATCCTTGACTTATTTGGTAAAATACTCAATGGTAGTGATAATAGAGACATGCTTGCCCTGAGATCTAGGTAATTTTACTATGAGATATAATCTCCATATTGAGAATGGCCAATAAGACTCCAAAGTTTGAATCTTAGATAAATATGAATGGATTAGATCATTATAAAGTTGATAGGGATTACATTTTTTGGTGAATTTGATGGCATCCTTTTCAAGAGTGGGCCAGAAGTATCCCATGTGTAAGCATTTGTAGGATGTAGCATGTCTGCTATAGTGGCCATCATAAATGCCCCCATATTTTTGTTTAATAAGAGAAAGAACTTATTCTTTCATAGCACAATATAGTAAGGTGCCTTCAATATTATGATAATAAATGATGTTATATCAAAAAACATACTTGAAAGCTTGTTTGTGAATTTGAGTCTTTTCATGGGAATCAAAGTTTGAAGGATAGGTTTGGTGTTAAAGAAATTGAATAATGTATTTTTACCATGGGCTTTATCGAATGGTGATAAACTAAATGTGTTAAATAAATTGATCTTGTGGTTGAATGAAAGATAGGAACTTTCTTATTTGGATAAGAAAATTTGAATTGGTAAGAACATGGTGTGGATGAAAAAGAGATGCTAAAGAATCAAGTGAATCAACAATAGAATTTTAATCTCAAAGGATAAGCTTAAAAGTAAAAGTGTAGACACCTAAAATTGGCCACAACTAGATTCCTATCGAACTTCATATTGATTCTTACCAACCATTACAAATTAAGTCTAAGAATCACTGAACATCCCAAATTTACTTATGCATCATTTATCAAATCTTGGAATCATGTTGAAACATCCCTAATTCAGGTATCCTATAGTATACAATAATAACCTCTCATGGATTAATACCTAATCACCTTGTGGCATCACAAATGTCAATTTAGCCTATAGACCTATTAAGTGGGGCACTTGCACACTTAATTAAATCTTGAAAGAGCTAAAAGGCTAATCGAAATACATTTATGAGTTAAACAAGATTAAATGCCTAGTTGAATTATCCATTTACAATTAAATAATATCCTAAACTGAAAATTTCAAAATTCAAAATATCAAAGCTTTTCATCATTACCTTTATGAGTTCTCAAGATATTTGAAAATATCATAAAATATCTAATTTGAGAGCCATGCCCAATAATTTTAAATCATAATTACTTGACAACTATTAACTCTACTGAAGTTAGTTTTAACTCACCTAGGTTTAGTTTGAACCCATTCCAAGCCTAAAATCAACCTTGACTCACCTTGAGTGAGAGTTAATTCTCAAGGATATAAATACAAGGCCATGCCTCTTCATTTATAAGCTTGGATATTCTAGAGTTATTGTGCAAGATTTTTTCCATGAGACTCATGAAAGTAGTGTTACCATACCTAAATTTTAAGCCAAACAAAATAAAATCCAAGGTGACAAGGAGAGAAGAAGCCAAGAAACCTCCATTTTCAAAGACTTCTTGATGCACAAGTTGAGAAAGCCATTGAACAAAACCATTTAGAGTTCCCAAAGAAGGTAAAAGAGTTGTGTCTTTTATGTTTTTGTTGTGCTTTCATTTAGTTTTATTAATAAGCTCTCCCTAGTGTCTAGGTTAGAGATGTTAAGCATTTAGTGTGTTTATTTCATTGGTTTTATGAGACTAAAATAAGACAAACCTTCCCTCTATGTCAAATTCATAGTTTAAATGTTGGCATGCCCAGTGGGATGATTAAGCATCCCATATAAGCAAGGAGATTAATATGATACTCTTAGTTTTTCTAATGAATGCTTAAGAATATTTAAAATTAGAGTTTTAACTTCATTTTTCATGTATTTTTATTTTTTTTAGCAACACATAGGTTTCATAGAGACCAAAATTGATTCTTATAGATTGACATCGATTTCCCAGACCAACGTAGATTTAGTGAATTGACCATGGTCCCTGTATGAAAAGTATAACATGATAAAAGCATGACTAATGAGGGTTATCAAAAATTTTCTATATTTTATTTTGTGTTTAAGATCCTAAATATTGTTTGTATAACCATTTTCCTACAAGGTCCATAGATATATTTGGTTTTTAGGATTGTTTTGCTAATCATCCTCTTTGTTAAACCATATTATGCTGTTTATGTTTTTGAAAAAATTGACGTTGATATTGTCGACTGATTTTGATCCCTATGTGGATTGATTGACATTGATCTTTATAGACCAACATCAATCCCTGCATGGATCAACATCAATCTATTTGAGATAAAAAAAACAAACCTAAGAGCTCATTTCAAAATATTATTTTCTCACTCACTTTTGGAATTCTAAGCAGGCAAACCCTCTAACAAATTATAGGTCCTAATAGGGAAAAATCCAAGTTTGAACATGATTAAATATTGCACACTTTGTCTTTTGTGTTTAAAATAAAGTTAGTTCTTTTCATACCTTAGTTTTTTTTATATATTTTTTTAAATTTTTTTCAAAGAACTCATGCCAAGGGGCCAAAATTTCACAACACACTTTGTTTTGGAGTAATAAAATGAAATTAAAAATTTAGTTACATACTCCTAAGAGTTGTTAATTTTATGCTTATTTGTTCAATGTTGTTTGTTTCTATAAAACCAATTGATGTGTGTATGCTCTCCCCCTATCCCCTTTAGGGAACCTGGGTGACCAAAAGTGCTCATTCTTTGCCTTTGTCACTTTAGTCCAAAAGCATGAAAATAAATTTGCTAAGGCCCTCCTTAAATCTATATGGTTTGGGTGACCCCAAAATGACCATACAGTATTTTCACTTATTTTTATTTTTTCATGCATTTTGTCTTGTGAGCAGGAGTTCATCGTCTCTTCATGAGTTTTTTAGGGAATCATTCACCTAGGAATTCATTTCCTTGCATAGTTTCAACCACACTCCTTGGTGGGATATATTAATTGAGCTAGTGAATCACTGGGATGGTAGTTTGAGTGGTTAAAATAGCTCTGTTCATGAATGATACCCTTATAATGTATGATAAACTCAAACATCGCACTACACTAAGAAAGTGATGGATGTAGTGGCTGTGAAAAAGACAATACATTTTCATAATAAGCTGGTTGACATGGATCCATTTAACATGATCATTTATAGTGTTAGCCACACTTGGGGCCATCTAAAAATGAATGAAAATTGATAGATTAAAACAACCCCACTTACCATAAGCATACTATTGATGCAAGTTGAGTAGCTCAAAGTTTCATGTCATAGTAGAAAATCTTGAGAGAAGAGGGGGACTAAAAACCCTAATTTTCATGCACTTTTAATTTTTTGGATTAAAAATTAAAATGCTCTCAAGAGTGAGTATATTGATTGAATTTTAAAATATTATGCAACCTTTTCTATTTTAGGATTTATGACGTTACACTTAGGTGTTTATGTCAATTTATCATTTTTTGCATGGTATTGAGTCTAAACTATTTATTTATTTTACCACATCAAAATGAGTCTTGTTTATACATCACTCCCTTGTTTGAGGAGGAATTACACCACCCATTTGACACCATATCTTTGCCTTAATATTTTATCAAACTTGTTTGTCTATGTTATTTGATTGAAAATGGTGTTTTTATGCTACACAATTCATTTCATGTTTTATGCCTTAGAGTATTGAAATAAACATCTATTGCATCTTTAGAGAATAATAATCTTGTTATTCTACTCAAATCATTTCAAATACTTGTTTGCCTTGTGTCCAAAATTCAAAATTTGAAACAAAATCCACATGTGCCTTTTGGGATCCATACTTAGTGTCATTATGCCATTCAATGTTGTCTAGCTTATTGTTTGTTTTGAAGAGCCTAGTTTTCTAAGTTAAAAATTGAAATTATCCTTAAAAAATTCAAATCTAAACACTAATTTATTTCTACCTATGCCTTGTGTAATTTTGGTCTAGACATCAATCTTTCTCTTTTGGGTTGTGAAACTTAGGTTAATCCTTGATTCAATTTGAAAAATTATTGTTTGTGCCTAGATTTGGGAGAAATAGTCTATCTTTCATATGCCTAGAGTTTCATGTCTTATACCAATTGATCAAGTTCATGTTTAAATATGAATGCTTAGTTTTATGCCAAAGTGTTTCAAATTTGTTAGACTAAATCTCATATCTTGTTTTGTTTAAAGTCTAGATTTTATGTCTTTTCCAAAATACCTAACCATGCATATTTTGAGCCTAGATTTTGTGTCTTCTCTGAAAGACCTGAAACTTTTGTTTTCTTTAGATTAGACTTGTTTGAAACACTTTGTACCTAAATTTTGGCATTTTGGTTTTTATTCATCCACTTGACCTTTTTGTGTAAGACATTTTAGTTTAGACATTTGATGTTAGACTATTTTATACCAAGTTTTAGTGTAGACCATTTAGAGATACAACTCCACTTTTTGACCAAGTTAGATGATGTAGAAATTTCCATGGGACTATAAGCATTTAGGATATTAATCAAAGGTATTTTATCTAAATATTATGCATACACGTATCTACTACTTCAAAAATCTTTATCCTACTCAATAACATAATTCTAACTTTTGAACCCCTCTCTCTTTTGTCTTTTCTCAAATTTATCTCTCTAATCTTTGCCTTAGCTTGTAGCCCTATTTTAGGGAAAATCTCTTGTTATATTTTATACACAGTCTCATAAAATAAATATAAATATTTTTTTTATACCCTTTTCCATTCCATTTCTTCACACAAAAAATTGGGTTAGGTTCCTTTTCAAAATCTTATACCTCTAGGCTTACCTAACACTCCAATTAACCCTTCAAATGCATAAAGCTCCATGGTTTGACCATTATGTAGATGATTTTATGAAAAAAAACTATTTTTTACCAATTTTTTTTCCAAAATTGCTTTTTAATATAATTTTATTCCTCAATTCTTATCCTAAATCTACTTTTCTTCCTTAGCCTCTTTCTCACTAGGTCTCTTAGGTTAGTTGACTACCTATGGGGTAGTACAATATGAAATATTGAGTATAAAAATTTGAAACTACTTTATTATATTAAAATAACTTAAAAAACATTGGATTACAAGTTTATAGTAAATTTTAAGCGTTAATTCTCTTTTTATGATCAAAACCCTAAAATCCAGAGTTTTAGGCAACTATGCAAGCCAAAACTATATATAATTGGATATATAGTGAAAAAAAAGTAGTTTAAAGTAAAAATAATGATTTAAATAGTTTTTATAATTCCAATACAAATTTATAATTAAATTTTCAAGGTTAAATAACCCCTAGATCATTCACAAACAAGTAAAACTCAATCCTTTAGACTGTATTATGCTATTTGAGAATAGGGGTATGCAAGGTTTTAGGTTTATCCTCCTTAGAAGACTCTATAGCCTAAAAAAAATTATCAACACATTATATTACTATTATAAAAACTTATATATATCTTTTTAATCCAAAACAATACTCAATGTTACCTATGATAGTGTACAAAATTTTGGTTTTGTGAACTATAGGATTTCATTGAGAAAGGACTATGAAAAAATTGAAACTTATAAACTCTTATCCATCTATATGATGTAAAAATAATTATATTAACTCATAAAACATGTTCCATTTCTATTCCTTCCACAAATTTTTTTTTGAAAGGATCAAATACTTAGATCATTACTTCAACAAAACTGTGTAGTGCATTTCTTATTTAGTAAGCTTGACAGCCTTGTCTATCTCCTCGAAAGTGACTTCTTCCAACTAAAATTAGAATTAGCTATATCATATTATAAAATATAATTCTATCATAAAAATATAAACTAAAATTCAACAAAAATACTTACCACCTTAATTATCCAAGCACACTATGTGCTTTGTTCAGTCATCCAGACTCATTATACAATGAAATATGATATCACAAGCATTATTTTTTCAACAAGATTTATTTTAAATATCAATTAATCATCATACTTGAATGGAATGTCTCATTAAAAAACAAATATAACTCAAAAAAATCCTAAAAACTTTCATAAATATTTCTTGGTATCTTTCCCTCCAAGAGGTCATTTTGGTTACATTGCATTTTTTATGATTTTACACAAGATGACCCATATGACACCATGACATTAGACTTATGAAATTTTATACATATTCTAAAGTGTCTAAATCCATTAAACACATTTTTTTGACACATTAAAACCTTTAAAAACATATGATGATCCTTATAAAGGCTTTCAAGATTCAAATTTTCAAAAGAGGCTTTTTGGTGAGAAAAGCCATAATTTAAATATTGTACATCTTAAGACTACCTAGACTTCACCTAAGGATAACTTAGGACTTATAACACCTATGCGACACTCACTAGACCATTTTAAGACAAAAATGAGTCCACCTTAGGGTCCTTATAGGATTCCCATGCATCATTAGACCAAGTTCTAACCATTTGTCCTTTGGACATTATTTTTAATAATTTATAAAATTCTAAGCCTATTTTTGTGAAACATTAATCATTAATTTAAATATGTCTCACTATACTCATAATGGATCCATGAAAAATCTGAGATATGATAATGTGGTCACATAATATGACTTTATTTAAGACCCCTATGGTGATAATGTAGTTTGTGAGATGGATCCTTATCCTCCTTATAATGTTCAATATAGGGAACAAAGCCAGGATCATTTAGTTCACTATTTGGTTAACACACATCCACACTCAGAGTAAGAGCAAGAGAAAACAATGTAGTAACTTGTTAGCATACCATCAGTTGTAGGCCAAATTTAAAAACAACTAGTTATGATGACATCAACATATAATCCCTATTTTTTTGATCATCACTTGCTTGAAAATAAGGATAAAGTTTTAATCAGAGCCATAGAGGTAGGGACAGGTTTCCATCAGACTTACCTAATGAAAATTTGCCTAGTCTAGTAAGAGTTACTAATAACATGCCTTCTAATAAAAACATTGAACATGTCTCTTCTATCAATCCTCAATATCTAGTACTAATGTCATACCAAGATCCACATATTCTTGTCATAAGAAAAGGACTCATAGAGTACCATTTTATATAGATACATATAACATTTTAGACCTATCTAAACTTAATGCACAATTTAAATAACATGACCATGTCAAATGATACACTTCTCAAGCTAACTCCAATAGTAGTTTTAATCAAATTGATAAGATAATACAATTTGGGTATAGACCCATTTATGTAAAGCTTTTCAATGGGAGACATGTTCAATTCCCTAGCTATCAAAAAAGTGTCTACTACTTCTACATAGATAAATGTACTAAATAAAGTGGATAACATGTGTCAGCTAATGTAGGCCTAAGTGGTGTAAATACATCAAAAACTAGTACACAACAAGTGATTTTAGTAAACACTATGAGTAGTTCACAATTGTAGGGGGAAGGAACTTTTACCTCCCAACCACAACAAACTACCTCTAATACTCAACCAACTACTTCTTCAAGCATGCAATCTCAAGGATTAAATAGTTAAATGTAAAATAATGCCTTACATCAATAGAATGTGATGAATGTTACTCCACAATAACAAGTGATGACTAACATTCCATAATAATAGGCATAATCTAATATACCAATGCTATAGAGATCAAACATTTCACTACCTCAATAGGGGCAACTAATGTTCCACCTTGTTAGGTAGTAACAAGTATGCGTCAATAGTCACATACCAACATGCCTTCAAAAATGTTTCCTAATCAATAATATATGTCCATTAGTTAACAACAAATGCCAAAAACTCTATATGTGTCTATTTTATAATAAGTGTTCATACAACTATGAGGTGCTATTGTTAAACAAGTGCCAATTAGGCAACAATTGCCTTTTGTTCCAAACATGCCACATATACGAAGATAGGTCTTTACTTCACAATAAGTTCCATTTAATTAGTTAGGATTGAATAGTCGCTAATAAGTCCCTATTCAACCATATTAGGCATAATGCTTTAATAAAATTCACATCCTTCCATCTCAACCATAATACCCCTAAAACCAAGCCTATATATCAAATCCAAACCATAATATAATACTAAAATGCATGCAATTGAAATAATCAAATCCTTATCCATGAATTCATATTTATAGTTGATTCCCTAACCAAACCAAAATTATATAATAAACCATGCATCCATTATACCTCAGTCAAGGCAATCCACCTTTGACTTCCAAAATTTCACCTCAAGCCAATGTTCCATCTAGTTTTTGGCACAAAATATGCAACAAATGAAGGATGCAATTGATGCCATCCAAGTCAATTAATAAACCAAGAATTTTAAATTGGATGACATGTGTTCCTACCCATTCAAGATGGGGTATCTATAAATACCATTTCCTCTAAGGTACGAACCACAAAAGTTTGGAAAATATAAGGGTAAAGGAGACCCTAAGTCCCATTTAGTATAATTATTTGTTTCTTTCTAGTTAGTGGCTTATAGTGACATATACCTCCTAATTTTGTTTCATTTAAGTCTAATAGGATAGGATTTGGAGTAGTTTCTAAAATTTCTAAAGAATTTAATATCTGATTTTGATGATCTTTCAATCAAGTTTGTGCATTATTTCTCTTACAATCTTGAACATGAGATTTCATTGATATATTTGACTCAATCCAAATAGAAGGTCAGTGAAAGCTTTACCATTTATCTATAGTTATGGAGATCAGTTGTAAGTAGATTCACCCATAGTTTATTAGATAAATAGTTAGATGTTGTGTTTACCAAAAATTTTCATAGTGAGATATCCTACCATATGGAGCTGCAGTGTGCACACACTTTTAAGGAGATCATCAATAAAGGATTATTGATTAAAAAATACCTTACTAAAAAATGGATTATCAATATTACCTCATGAAATCAAAATCAAAACCAAAACCCAGTCCAAACACAATCATCAACACCAACCTAGACCAATAATTATGAAAAATCCAAATAGTTTAATTGCAACAATAATGTTGTTAGAAATGGAGTAACTGAGTCATGACATGTATAAATGGTGCAAACACTATTTACTCAACCAATTCCATAAATGAAAATTAATCCTCTCTAAAAACCCATTCAACAAGGATAGCCTTCACAACAACCTAGACCAACTCAACAAATGCAACAACCTTTACCTTTTCAAACCCCTCCTCTAAGGAGAAATGTACCTACTCATTGAGTTTTTTATGACTTTAGAGAACCCATTGAGGCTAGATTTCAAAAGATAGACACCTTTAATCTAATTAGTTGGCCCATTTTGAAACACTACCTTGAGGGTATTCCTTATCCATATTGGTATAGGGAGAATGAGTTATGAAAATATCATCAAGTTAGCAGACATAACCTATGTTGTTATGTGAAAATCAAACATCTCATTAAAAATGTGTTGGAAAATGGGGAGATAACTATTAGCTAATTTGTGTCCCACATACCAAGCTTGTGCGCTTATGGACAAGCTAAATAGAGTTCTAAATCTTTGAAGGTTAAACAATAGTTTTATGAATAAGTCTGAAAGAGCCTATAGGCCAAAGAAGCTAATTACAAAAATTTTGGGCTAAGTATTTGCAAAGGAATTATTTTGGGATTTTGTTTTGCTAAGCTAAATTTTTTTAGGACCATTTTTAGCTAAGTGTTGAATTTTTTTTGGATAAATTGTCTTAGACAAAGTTTATAAGGTGTGATTTATTTAAAAAAATTGTCTAAAGCAAAAGACAAAGGTAGTTTTCTCTTAGGGAAATTATTCTACAATAATTTCCTTGAAGACCTATTTCTTTTGGAGAGATTATCTACATAAAAAGGCTAAGTGTTATTTCTTTCAGGAGATTTGTTTCAGGTCTTTTGGGCTAAGTGTCGGGAATTATTTCAGACATTTTGTTCAAAAAAAAAAAATCTTGAAGGATCTTTCTCTAAAAAAGTGGTTTGATGCAAAATTTTTGAAGGGAATTTCTTCAAGAAAATGGACATTTTAGAAAATCCCAAAGGGCAATTATTCAAGCAAAGTATACTAAACACTTTTACCAAAAGGTCTTTTTGCAGTAACATACCCCAAACACTTTTTCTAAAGGGTAACTCTCTTTACCAAAAGGTCCAAATCAAAAGTTCCAAAGGGTCACTTTTTTAGGCAAGTGGTTTGATACAAAATTCCTGAAGGGTATTTTATCAAGAAAAGTGTCCTTTACATTTTATCAAAGGGTCTTTTCTCAGGAAAGTGAACCAAATAAAAAACTTGAAGGATATTTTAAAAAATCCTAAAGGGTACTTTTAGAAGGCCTGAAGGGTAATCTTGAGGGGCAAAGGGCCATTTTAAGAAGGCCAAAATTAAATTATGTAAGGCAAATGCCCTAGACTAAAATGATGAAGGGTCATTTTGTAGTGAAGTGTCCCAAACAAAAGTCTGAAGGAAATGGATTGGGAAAATTGGTGACATTCATGCAAGTGTCAAATATAGGACATGGAAGGTAGTCATTTAAATTTGAAAATGACCACTAGAGCTTTAAATTGACATCCATGTGCTCATCATTTTGATGGGCTCGTGAACATATTTGATGGTCACATGGATGTCAAATTTAAGCCATAGTAAAAAAAATATTTTGAGATTAAATTTGATGGTCGCATAAATGTCAATGATGGATGCATGAACATCATTTGATAGGAGCACAAATGTCAAAATTAAGATTTTGAACTAGCTAGAGTTCAATAGTGGGTCCCAATAGATCAATAGTTAGCATTTTATTAAGCATCCAAGATCAATGGTATATAAGTAGGTCAAAAGGTCAAGGGGATAAGAGGCCACCACATGGCATAAGCATAAGAGTAGATAGAATGAAAAGTAGATCCAAATATCAAACACCATGGGTGCCAAGTGTCAATAATGTGTTAGCTCAGGTAGAAGATCTAATAGTATGCATTCAACCTATCAGAGGAGATCTGATGGTACAAACAAGGGTCAAAGGGTCAATGATCTGAGTCATTTTTGACAACCAATAAACAAAATACTGAGCTAGGACATTTTTTACTAAAGTTGATGGAGTAGCTCAACTTGGGCAAAGAAAGTGAATGAACCTAATCTAGCATAAAATACATAGAACCAAACTCAAGCTTGACTTGAGTTGAACCAAGATAAATAATAAAAAAATCTCCATAGACATAAATATGTATTTTAGACCTAATATGGACCACTAGGGTGACAATTTGTTATAGAATGGATAGGGCATCAAGTAGAGTACCACCTATATGGACTATAAGAAAACTAATAATCTTAGATTAGTTTTCCTCTATAGTAGACCCAGGTATAATTCTCAAAGTAAGGGGTAGCTAAGTGTAATCAATAAAGGAACATCCTGAGTTATGTTCCTAATAGATAACCACCCAAAGCAGACATAACCAAGGCTCAATCAATTTCATAGATATGAGGATTCTATCTTTATACATAATGTTGGAAATATTGTCATTGATGTCAAAGGTTTAGCATTATTGGTGATAAAGGCCCCATTGCATTTAATGTTGTTTATCTTGGCTAATGTGAGTTAATATTTATTTAATATTAATGAATATATTTTTGGTTGCATATGAGACAAAATAAGGGCCCATGGAGAAGTCGAAGAGCCACAGGATAAAGATAAAAGAAGGATGGGATGCATTTTCCCATGAAGAGTCATTTTGGGGAATACCAAGAGTCACCAAGTGAAGACAAAAGAGTAAGGGAAAATTTATCGTGAAGGGACACTTTAAGGAATATGAAAGTCACTAAAGATAAGGACAAAAGTGGGAAGGACGTTTTTGGTCATGAAGGGTCATCACATGACTTTTCAAATGCTTGGTATGAAGGGTCATCCAAGATTGGTGCCATTTTCCATGAGGATTGAAAGGTCACAAAGGGGGAAGGCCAAAGGTCATTTGGAAAGATATAAATAAAGGCTTGAGAAGCCATTTGTAAAAGTGTGAGTGAGAGGTTGATTTGATATTGTGATATCTAGCTTAGAAGAGCAATTGTGAGAGATGAATATAATCTGTATTTGTTATATCTAGCTTAGAAGAGCAAAGGTGAGAGAGAGGAAGGAGATGTTTTATTGATCTATTATTTGTTGAGATAGCAACATTGAGAGATAGGTGTGTGGTATACACAAAGCAGTTGGTGCTCTTGTCGGTTGGTGCTCACAAATAGTAGCTGGGTTGGTGCTCGGCAAAGGGGTTTGAAGCTCCTGTGGGTTAGTGCTCATGAATTATAGCTGAGGTTGATACTAAACAAAGGGGTATGGTGCTCCTATGGGTTTGTTCTCATGAATATACTTGAGATTGTTCTCTATGGTTTTTCCTACATTGGGTTTGCACATTATACATGGTGTCTCTCTCTATCTTGTGTGATGTTTATTGTTTGAGTTTTATTGCATATCTTGAATGTTTGATTGAGTGGAATTTGATAAAGGGAAAGTTTTATAAGATATATAATATATTTATTCACCCCCCCTCTTAGTATATTTCATGATTAACAATTGGTATCAGAGCAGGTTCCTTTTTGAAAAGTTTTATAGCTTGAAGGTAGATTGGGAAAGCACGATGGCTGGGTCACAGGAAAGATTTTCTAAAAATAAGGCACCTTTGTTTGATGGGATGAATTATGCTTTTTGGAGCATGAGAATGAAGGTTTATTTGATGGCCCTTGGATTCGACATATGGAAATTAGTGGTGGAGGAATATGAAGAGCCATAGACATCTACAATTACTCCAACAGAAAAGAAGGCAAGTGAATGTAATGCTAAAGCTTTAAATGCTATTTTATGTGGTTTATGTGAGTCTGAATTTGTTAAAGTTATGCAATGTAAATTTTTTCATGAAACTTGGGTAAAAATTGAGAATATTTACAAAGGTGATGGAAAGGTTCAACAAGCTAAGCTAAAGACTTTTAGAAGGCAACTTGAAAGTTTGAAGATAAAATAAGAAGAAGATATAGCAAGTTATCTCTTGCGAGTAGATTAGATAGTTAATTATATTCAAGGTCTTAGAGAAACATTATAAGAGTCAATAGTGGTGCAAAAGGTTTTGAGATCTCTACCAATGAGATATGATGCAAAGGTTTCGGCAATCGAGGAGATGAAGAATTTAGCCAAACTAAAGATGGATGAGCTTCATGGTATTCTCACGGCATATGAGATGCAGATAGAACAAGATAAAACCTCAAAGAGAGAAGTAGCTTTCAAGACATCAAAGAAGGAGAAAGCTAAGATTCAAGAATCAAGTGATAGTTCTAGTGATGATGAAGATGACAACGAAGCACTTTTCATTCGCAGGCCGAAAAGAGGAACAGGTAAATATCAAGGAAAAAGACCTTTTAAATGTTTTAATTGCGGAAAGATTGGACATTTTTTGGCTAGATGCCCAGTTTAGGTTAATGATGATGAAGAAGAAAAGCCTACATACAAGAAGAATTTCAAAGGCAAATCCAAGAAGGGATTCGAGAAGAAGAGCCTGTATTCTAAGGATCCTAACTCAGTTGAAGATAGTGGAGTCAGCGATTCAGAAGAAGAAGAGATTCTATTCATGGCCATACATGATAATCAAGAAGAAGAGGAGGAAGCTGAAGTAGATATGGAAGGAAAACTCAATTGTGCCCTAGAAGAGTTAGAAGCTATTCAGAAGAAGAATCGAAGGTTAAAGCGCTAGATTGAGAAAAATGAACAAGAGTCAAAGGAAATGATTGAATATCTACAAGCACACTTTGAAGAAGCCAAGAAGAATGAAGAAGATCTCAAAGCACAATTTGAAATAGCAAGAAAAGATTGTGAAAGGTATGTTATTGAAATTGCCTCTTTAAAAGAAGATATTCAAAAAGTAGTCAATGAAAAAGTAGTTAGTGATTCAAAATTTGAGGATAGCACTAACATGCTGAATAAGATATTGGAAAGTCAAAAATCATATTCAAATAAGATAGGGATTAGATTTGAAAAGAAAAAGAGATATGCTGAAGCTCTTATAGAAGAGGAAATAAAAAGGGGAAAAGATAAAAATATAGAGGACATTCCAAATAGAGAAGGCTGGAGAGAACAAAGCTACAAAAGGCAATCAGGTTAGAGATATACAGATAGGTCTTATTTTTACGGCTGTTGTTTTTATTGTAATAGATATGGTCACAAGAAATTAGAATGTATAAAAAGAGCTAACAATTTTAGAAATAAGGAGAAGAAAATTCAAGTAGAGTCAAGTAGAATCCACAACTCTTTTGCTCCTCTATCAAGCCTTGACGAAGAGACCATAGTATGCTACAAGTGCAACAACTTTGGACACATAGCTCAGTATTGTAGAAGCATGTTTGAGTCAGTCAAAAAGGATCAAAGTTTCAAAGCTCCATTCATCAAGAAGAAGAATCAGAGTGTCAAAGATCCATTCATCAGGAAGAAGGTTCAGACATGTACATGGCAAAAGAAACAACATGAAGATTCTATGATGGTGCAGACAACTCTGCATGTGGGAGGTAAAGATCAACCATGGTTAATTGATAGCGGATGTTTGAGGCATATGATAGGTGATAAAAGTAAGTTCATTTCTCCAAAAAATATAAATGGTGGTATAGTGAGATTCAGAGATAAAATCACTGCCAGGATAGTCAAAAAAGGTACTTTGAGTTTGGATTATGGTAAAACTAAGACTAAAAATGATTTGTATGTAAAAGGTATTAAGCATAATCTGTTGAGTGTTAGTCAAATTTGTGATCAATGATACACATTAAGGTTTCATGCTGAAGGTTGTGAGATTAGAAGAAAATATTCAAATGAGTTGATTACAGATGCTCAAAGGATAGGGAACAATGTATATGTATTGTCAGATATCTTCTCAAAGGCACGATCAAAGGACACATTCAAAGATTGGCGAGAGGAGTTGGGAGTAATTTATATTACTTCCTACCATTGATGTTTAGCATCAAGTGAGGGGGAGTTAAGTTTTAGCTCTAGGTAGGCCCCTTGCCATTGATGTCAAAGGGGGAGAATAATAGGTACAGGTATAGGTTGCTATAGTAAGGGGAGTTACTGTATATTTTCAGATGACAGGATGTGCAGGTGACAGGATGTGGTAGTTTTAGGATTGAGGTTGCCATCAATGACAAAGGGGGAGATTGTTGGAAATATTGTCATTGATGTCAAAGGTTTAGCATTATTGGTGATAAAGGCCCCATTGCATTTAATGTTGTTTATCTTGGCTAATGTGAGTTAATATTTATTTAATATTAATGAATATATTTTTGGTTGCATATGAGACAAAAGAAGGGCCCATGGAGAAGTTGAAGAGCCACAGGATAAAGACAAAAGAAGGATAGGATGCATTTTCCCATGAAGAGTCATTTTGGGGAATACCAAGAGTCACCAAGTGAAGATAAAAGAGTAAGGGTGAATTTCTCATGAAGGGACACTTTAAGGAATATGAATAGTCACCAAAGATAAGGACAAAAGTGGGAAGGATGTTTTTGGTCATGAAGGGTCACCACATTACTTTTCAAATGCTTGGATATGAAGGGTCATCCAAGATTGGCACCATTTTCCATGAGGATTGAAAGGTCACAAAGGGGGAAGGCCAAAGGTCATTTGGAAAGCTATAAATAAAGGCTTGAGAATCCATTTGTAAAAGTGTGAGTGAGAGGTTGATTTGATATAGTAATATCTAGCTTAGAAGAGAAATTGTGAGAGATGAATATGATTTGTATTTGTTATATCTAGCTTAGAAGAGCAAAGGTGAGAGAGAGGAAGGAGATGTTGTATTGATCTATCATTTGTTGAGATAGCAACATTGAGAGATAGGTGTGTGGTATACACAAAGGGGTTGGTGCTCCTGTGGTTTGGTGCTCACGAATAGTAGCTGGGTTGGTGCTCAACAAAGGGGTTTGAAGCTCCTGTGGGTTGTTGATCATGAATTATAGTTGAGGTTGATACTTGGCAAAGGGGTATGGTGCTCCTGTGGGTTTGTTCTCATGAATATACTTGAGATTTTTCTCTGTGGTTTTTCCCACATTGGGTTTCCACATTATATCTGGTGTCTCTCTCTATCTTGTGTGATGTTTACTGTTTGATTTTTATTACATATCTTGAATGTTTGATTAAGTGGAATTTGATAAAGGGAAAGTTTTATAAGATATATAATATACTAATTCACCCCCCCTCTCAATATATTTCATGCTTAACACATAAACAATCAAGTAGAAGATGATATGAAGATCAAAGATAGAAATCTGGGGGTTGGAGAAACATATGGCAACTCATTAATTATTATCAAAACATAATCCCTCTTCTATCTTCTCTCCTTATCATATATTATCCCACTTTCTTCTCCTTTAAAAAATTTCTTATATTTTAGAATTTTTCATCTTTCTATGAGACAGGGATACTCTTTGAGATAATACAAAGTATGCTCAGTTTGATTAGGCTTGACCCTGTCAAGTATCTATAATAACTACCTCTTGATGCAACATGAGACTTTCTTTGCCTATCTCTTGCCTTGAATCTATTTTGGTGAGTTGTACATGATGACATTATGTGAAGGAGATTATTCCTCATCCATTGTCCTCCTTTTTGACCTTGTTTAGGGAGTTTTCAATGCTATTTATAGGTCTATATTAGTGTTCTACTCTGAACCTCTTCTATGAAATAATTATGCAATTAGATTGATCCTGAAGTTGTGTTAGCTAGTAATATATTTTGTAGATCTAGTGTGGGTTCAAGATTATGGAATATTCCATTTAAAATTTGATGCATCACCTGGTTAACCTTCTAAGGATCCCTTATTCCCTTTCTAACCATTTTCATCATGAAGCATTAATTTAGCTTTAGTTTAGGTGAGCATCAAATATGAAGCCAACCTACTCCAGAAGTTCACACCTAACATAGGTTACCCATAACCTGGGGTTTTCCCAATATTATAGCTTATGGAGAGATCCTGAAGGACCCTCTCCAAGGGTACAAATTAATCCTATAATAGTTTCTAGCACACCCAATGGGACTAAGGTCTAAATTAGTAAAAGGATTTTTGATGTTTTTATTCTACATATCAGCATTTAGAGGCATTCTACAAACATCAATGGAAAATATAAGCAACTATCAGATGATTAAGTAGCCTAACTAAGTGCTTAATCATCTTAATTTGGTATATATAATTAGTCATCTTTTGATCAATATGCTTATCCTCTACCTTAGCATCAAACTTATCAAGAAAATAATGTTTATGTGTTCCCCACAAGCAGCCCTAAAGTAGCCTATCAACCCTATCATTACCCTTGTCCTCCTTATATCCCTACATATGACCAAGGTTAGCCTCCTTTGCATTCAAATCAGCCCTCTACTTCCCCTTGTCATGACCATGCTTACCATGTTACATCTTTATCAAGAGTCAAGTAAGCATTATTAATTTATATTGAGCTGATAAAGGAGATTGGTAAGGGTTTGGAGTTTTCTCTAGTTACCCCTATCCATGTTCTAAAAAAAGAAAGGAGTGTTCTTTAGTTAGTCAAGAATAGATGGTCAGTTTATGAGGGAGAATAGAGGTCAATTTGTAATAATAAAGGTATAATAATGATAAGAAACATGGTCCAAAATGTAGATAGTATGATAATATCTTATGAAAGGCATCAAGCTCATTTGGACTATTTTTATGTGCCCTCCACCCTTCAAGAGCCTTGAGCTCAACTTTCAAGAGTTCTTGATCAACCCCCTAGTAAACCTTATCAAAGTCCATCCTTGTCAAAAATTAGAGAGGAAATATTGGACCAAGGATGAAAAATCATGAAGATCAAGGAGGGGGTTGATTTTGGATAAGATTTCCCTATTCATGACATGGAGGGGATAAGGGTATTCTTTTAAGAGTTTTGGAATGTATGGGATCCATTGAATAAGATGGCTACCCACATGTTGAGAAGCAAGAAATGAAAAGGTGGGTATTATCTATCAAAGAAGTGTTTGAGAAATGGGAAAAAGAGTATGTCAAGACTGAGATAATTATTTTTTCCTCTCTTACTCCTATGCCCATTCCCACTCAGTAATATGAATTCATATCATCATAGATATTCTCCAAAGCCTTTGACCCTGGCTATGTCATGCCCTCACTTGTAAGGCCACCCTCTCCTATAACCATCCAAAAGAAAGCAAAAGTGTTTGTTCCATACTCATTTCCATCATGAAAATTAGTTTAGAAGGGCATAAAAAAGGAGAAGGTATTAGTTGAAGTAGTCTAAGATCTAGTCCTGGTAGAGGAAGGGTTAGCTATGTAAGAAACGAATCAATAAACCATAGCTCAACTCAATGAGCTTGGTGTAAAAGAGTTTCAAGAACCTCTATCCTTCCCTCAAGAGATTCCTAAAAGAGATTTTAAAGTGCCTAGATAGAAAGATACTCTCCTACATTGAAATCAAGGTGAAATTATTCACCCTCCCACCATCTCCCTCATGAAGGAGGAACTTGTTTTACAAAGAATAGAGAATAAGCTTTCAGTCAAATTTGAGCCTGAAGAGGATAATATAAGTGTATATGATGAAGAGATCATGATAGATAGTCCACTTCATTCAAAAGGGAAAGAGTCAAGTTTTGATCTAACTTCTTGGCATATCTTTGATATTTTAGAGCCTGAAGGTAATACTGATGCCTTCACTTTTAAAGATATGGATATAAAGGATGCAACTAAGAGTAGGGAATATTTTTTTGGTCCCAAGAGTTTCCTTTTATCATGGTTGAAGATGAAAATGAGTAAGATGTAGGAATTAATATAGTCAATCAGTAATCTAACCATGTTAGAGAGGTCATAAATGTGCTTGAGGAATAAATAAAGGAAAGAGGATTGAGATGAAGTATGGCAACAACTATACTATGACTTCATGGATCAAGTAGAGGTTCTAAACTAGTCTATGCCTCATCCATATATTAAAGATGAACTTGCCAATTAGGTTCAATAACTTGAATAATCTCAAGATGAATTATCCTTTGAAGGTAGTACTGATGTCTTTAATAATGAAGAAGAATGGTCAGATCCAGAGCCACAAAAACATGACATTTTGGGCCTTACGTGGATTGATGAGATACCATATGGTCCCTTTTAGAGAAGGAAAATAAAGGATGGTGTTGAAGTAGCATTGTCTTGAATGACCAAGAAGAAGATATCTTTTGAGAAGAGTTAGAAATTTTCTACCTAAGCCTAGATAGTCAATCAAGCATCAATTTAGAGGAGCCATCACATGTTGTGCTTCATTTAGAGCACAAATTTGAGCCATCAAATGAGAAGGTTAAATATGCTTCTATGGTCCAATATGAGGTAAAACTTAAAGAAATGGACTAGTAT
Organism: Torreya grandis; assembly: GCA_037957365.1. NCBI lineage: Eukaryota > Viridiplantae > Streptophyta > Pinopsida > Cupressales > Taxaceae > Torreya > Torreya grandis. The sequence goes on from JARHVA010001861.1 coordinate 1,255,782, forward strand.
GTCTATATTGGAGACATGTTTGTCCCATTTCATCCACTTGAGAGCATGTCAAAGGGATCAACAACCATGCATCTTAGCTCACATATCATGAACTCTCAAAACCAAGGTATTTTTCATCCTCTTTTATCACAAGTGAATGACACTCAAAGTTTTCCATTTAACCCAAGTGGAAGGTATTGGTAAATTATAACCTTATACATATTAGAGTAGTTTTCATGCTTTGCTCCAAAAGCCTTTGTGCATTTTTATTTGTCTAGTAGGTTACTTGTTTTTTATTATTGTAAGTGATTGTGTGCACTTGCCTATGATTTTATTGTTATTTGTTTATCCTTATTTCTTTAAGAGGAAGTTTTGGAAAGGGAAAACATTATATCTATTTTTAGACTAGCTAGTTACAGAGGTTAATGAATCCATGCCCAATATACTAGACAAAGCAAGTGGTCTAGGTTCTCAATCATAGAAAACATGTATCCTTATGAGTCACCAAAGATATTGGCCAATTATTGGTCCACAAACCAAGATTATGCCTAGATGGACAAGGTAAATAGATTTTTAGAGCTTTGGAGGTCAAATAATAGTTTTGTAAACAAGTTTCGAAGAGCCTATAGGCCAAACAAGCTAAGAACAAAACTTTTGGGCTAAGTTTTTGCTAAGGAATTATTTCAAGCTTTTATTTGCTAAGCTAAATTATTTTATGACCCTTTTTTGGCTAAGTGTTGAAGTTTATTTTAGATAAATTATTTGAGACAAAGTTTCCAAGGTGTGATTTATTTTGGAAAAAATGTCTGAAGTAAAGGACAAAGGTAGTTTTCTCTTGGGGAAATTATTCTATAATAATTTACCTATAGACCTATTTCTTTTAGAGAAATTATTTGAATAAAAAGGCTAAGTGTTATTTCTTTTGGGATATTTTTTTGGGTCTTTTGGGCTAACTGTCAAGAATTGTTTTAGACATTTTGTCTGAAATAAAGAATATCAAAGGATATTTCTATCAAAAAGTGGTCAAATGTAAAAGTTTCAAATGGTATTTATTTGGGAAAAAGGAGATTTTCAAAAATCATGAAGGGTAATTTTTCAAAAAAAGTGCCCTAAACACTTTTATCAAAAGTTCTTTTTACAATAAAGTATCTCAAACATTTTTTTAAAAGGTACCTTTTCTTCATTAAAAGGTTTAAAGCAAAAGTTCTGAAGCATCAATTTTTTTGGTAAGTGGTTCAATACATAATTCCTAAAGGGTATTTTGTCAAGAAAAGTGCCCTTTACATTTTCCCAAAGGGTCTTTTATTTGGAAAGTGAACCAAATAGAAAACCCAAAGGACATTTTAAAAATATTGAAGGGCACTTTTAGAAATCCCAAAAGATAATCTCGAGGGGAAAAAGGCCATTTGGAGAAGGCTAAAAATAAATTTCATAAGGAAAGTGTCCTAGACCAAAAGGTAAAAGGGTCATTTCACCATGAAGTGTCCTAAACAAAATTTTGAATGAAATGGCCCAGGGAAATTGGTGATGTTCACACAAGTGTCAAATTTTGGACATGACAAGTAGTTGTTTGGATTTAAAAAAGACCAATGAAGCTTAAAATTTATGTCTATGTGGCCATAATTTTGATGGGATTACAAACATATTTGAGTTTTGTGTAGACATCAAATTTAAGTCATAGTAAAAACAAATCCTTTAAGCTTAAATTTTATGGTCACGTAAATGTTAATGATAGACACATGAACGTCATTTTATGGGAGTGCAGACATTAAAATTAAGATCATGAAGTAACTATTAGAGTTCAATAGTGGGTTATAATAGATCAATAGTTGGTGTTTGATCAAGAATCTAAGATCAATGATACATGATAAGGTTAAAAGGTTAATGGTCTTAGAGGCCACCATGTGGCTTAAATGTAGGAGTAGATAGACTAACAAGTAGATCCAAGGATTAAACATGTGGGTGCCAAGTGTCAACCTATCATAGGAGATTTGATGGTGTGATCAAGGGTCAAAGAGTGAATGATCTTAGTTATTTTTTATAGCTAATAAATAGAGGACCAAGCTAAGACATTTTTGAATAAGGTTGATGGACAAGATTGACTCAAGTAAAGCAAGTGACTAAACTTGAGTTGGCAAAAAATACACGAAACCAAGCTCAAAATCAACTCAAGTTGAACTAGGATAATTAATAAAGACCAAGTATTTCCAATAGATCTCTATAGAGGTAAATAGGCCTTTTAGACCTAATATAGACCAGCAAGGTGGTAACTTGTAAAAATAACTAGGCATCGAGTAGAGTGCCACCTATATGGACTATAGGAAAATCAATAACCTTAGATTGGTTTTCTTGTATAGTAGACCCAGATATAGTTCTTAAAGTAAGGGGAAACTATGTGTAATAAATTAAGGAACATCCTAAGCCATGTTCCCAATAGATAGCTACCCAAATCAAACATAAACAAAGCTTAGTCAGGTTCATAAATATGAAGATTCTATCCTTATACATAAATAGTCAAGTAAAAGATGGCATGAAGATCAAAGATAGATATCTGGTGGTTGGATAAGTAGATGGTAGCTCATTAATTATTCTCAAAACATGCTCCTTATTCTCTCTTCTCCCCTTCTCCTATATTATCCCACTCTCTTCTTTTTTGAAAAGGATATCAGATTTTAGATTTTTTCATATTTTTAGGAGACAGGGATACTCTTTGAGATACTAAAAAGTATGATTATCTTGATTAAGCTTGACCCTTTTAAGCATTTGTAATAACTACCACTGATGTAATATGAGACTTTATTTGTTTATCTCTTTCCTTGGATCTGGTTTGGTGGGTTGTGCATGATGGCATTATGTGAAGGAGAATCTTCCTCATCCATTGTCCTCATTTTTGACATTGTTTAGGGAGTTTTAAATTTTGTTTGTAGGTCTAGATTAGTGTTATCCTCTAAACCTCTTTTATGAAATACTTATGTAATTATCTTAATATCGAGGTTATGTAAGCTATTACTATCTTCTATAGATCTAGTGTGGGTTCAAGCTTATGGGAGCTTCCATTTTAAATTTGGTGCATCACCTGGTTAACCTTATTAGGATCCCTTATCCTCTTTCTAACCCTTTTCCATATGAAGCATTAATTTAGCTTTAGTTTATGTGAGCATAAAAGAGGAAGTCAACTTAATCTAGAGGTTCACCCCCAACATAGGTTACCCACAACCTAGGGTTATCCCAATATTATAACTTAGTTGGAGATAGCCTGAAGAACCTTATCCAAGGGTGAAAATTAATCCTATAACAATAAGATTGGATAATAAATATTCTACATCTAATTATAACCTAGGTATTTACCAAAACCCTTTTTAATAACATAACAATAATAATAAAGGTAAAAAATAATAATAATAATACTAATATCAACAATAACAACATCAAAAAAATGGATGAAACCAAGTCTAGAAATATTCTAATACCCAATAGACTTACCACACAATTGCACATGACTACAACACAATTATATGTCATATTTTAGGAGGCCACATTTCCACCATTACCATTAATCCACTACCAAGTGCTAACTGAACAAGACCATTGCGAACCACTTATAACTAACCAACCTATGCTAGTGATCTTTAATTGACTTAGGAACACATATAGGTAAACCAACAAGTAGGGATTACTAATTTTGGACCTTATGCTGATAACTTGTCCTTGCCCTATGACCACATACAAGTACACTGGCAATCGACACTTATCCTATCTGACAATATTAAGTTATGATTTTGCAATTATAAATTGAAATAATGGTCTTATTTATAATTTTAATTGCACAATCATAACTTAACGGTCAAAGATTACCATCCTAGGCCCACAACCATATACCACTACACCCATCCAACCCATTGTTCTATCTAAGAACAAGCCATTTACCATTGCCAAAGAAAATATGTTTGATATTATGGAATATCTTCAAAATATGTACACACAAATTTCCATTTTGGATTTATTGTATACATCAACTATCCACAAGAACATCTTAACAGAGTTCTTTAGATAATCCCAAGTTTCAACTGACATAAGCCTAAATATATTCCAAGCTTTGGTTGGACATCTAGCTTCAAGCCAACAATTAACCTTTGACCAAAGTGATATGTCATCCCTTGGCCCTTTGTATAATAACCCGTTATACATCAAAATTATCATAATGTAGAATAAAGTGAAGTGTGTCATCATAGATAATAAATTGGGCCTAAATATTGTCTCTAAAGTTCATCAAGTAGCTTGAATACATAATAATTGAGCTCCAACTAGAAAAGATCACAATTAAGGCCCATGCCATTGAAGAGAGAGAATCACAAGGCACCATTTACTTGCTAGTTATCATTGGGGCTTTGACCCATGATACATTATGTGTTATACCCTTAATCATTGGTGTTTCTAGGGATATGTGTGGCTGAATTGGGCCTACATACCTCTTTTATTTACTTGTTACATTTCTCTAGGTTCTTAGATAGGTTAGCCTATGGAATAACCTTGGCTAAGTAGACTATATATAGGAGGTAGTGGTTAGTCTTTAAGCATGGTGTGTGAAGTATTCTGCTAATAGTGCATTGTTGTGGAGGTTTCCCCCTCGAAGTGGCTTTAATATATTATCTAGTATTATATTCTACTATCAATTATCATTGTGAATCTCTCATATTTTCTTATTCTAAAAAATATAAAATCATTCTATGCAAATATATAAGTAATTTAATTACAAGTGGTATCAGACATCAATTTGGGTAGGTTTCCTCTGGCATTTTTTTCAGATCTAGTGAGGCATGGCTTCTAGGAGTAGTGAAAACAAAAAAACATAACTTGTAATTTAGGAAGAATTTATTTTTTTCATTAGCACAATATTGATTGAAATGCTTTTCTGAAAAAAAAATTTAAAAAGAAAGTCTATAATTTTTTCCCCCCTTCCACACTTGTAGTCATTGGATTTGTTTTAGTGAGATGACCACAATGGTGTATTCTATTGGTACACTTTTTTTTGGGGTTAAAACCATCCTAGGGTTTATTTATGGTATGTCCTTCAACTTGGGGAAGAAAAGGGGCACAAAAAACTCCTAAGACTCCTTCTACCGATGACATGGAATTTAGAACTTTAGATTTGATGATTTCTCAGCTTCAAGAGGACATAAAAAACTTGGTGAGGCATGATGACTTTGATGCAGTCCAAGCTAATGTTTTAAGGATGCACAAAGAGATTAATGGAGTTCATAGTGAATTGTAGCATATCACTATATAGTTGGCTACCCTCACATCTTAGTTTTAGCCTAATGATCCTCCATTTTAGCATTCAAATCCTCCTCTCAACAACTCCCATACTAGTATGAAACCGATGTTGCCAAAAGTGGACATGTGTAAGTTTGATGGTAAGGATCCTCTCACTTGGATTAACCAAATTGAGATTTTATTTGAGATGCATCAAACCCCTAGTTCTTAGAGGGTGATGGTGGTATCCTTGTATATGGAACCTGAGCAATTCATTTGGTATCATTGGTTATGTGCTCAAAATAAAAAGAATGGTTTTCCTATTACATGGACTATTTTTAATAAGGAGTTGACATCTCATTATCATAATAATGTCTCTAAGAACTATTTCAGCCAATTAGCTAAGATGTGGCAAACAAGACCTATGAAGGATTATATTCATAAATTTTAAAATCTCTCTTTAAGGGTATCATTGAGAGAAATTTGATAGATCTATTTTTGGGTGGCCTCAAAGATAGCATCCAATAGGAGGTTTGAATGTTTAGCCCATAATCTGTATTATAATCTGTCCTTAAGGCATGTATGATATAAGAAAAAGAGATGGTCAAAAGGAAAACTTTCACTACTGGTCATGATCACAACTTTCCAGCACCATCATTTCCATAGCTCACCAGATTACCAAAATGAAAAATTAAGGAGAAGTGAGCCAAAGGGTTGTGTTATTATTATGATATAAAATGGAGCAAAGACCATTATTCTGCTAAGAAGCAACTATTTTACATTGAAGTTAACAATGATGATGAAGAGGATGCAAAAGTACATGATGTGGATATAGAAGTTCCTAAGGAAGAATCTAGAGACTCTCAGCCTGATATTGCATGCCATGCCCTGTTAGGTATTAGTACTCACAAAAATATTAAGGTGATGGGTTTCCTTAATAAATAGAAGGTCACTATCTTGATTGATTTTGGGAGCACACACAATTTCATCCATAGTAAGTTGGCTACTCATTTGAACTATTTCATTTATCTAGCTCCAAAATTTTAGGTTATGATTGTAGATGGTGGTACTATCATTTGTTTAGGAAAATGTCATAGTATTAATTTGGCCATGGGAGACTACTTATTGGATTCTCTTATGTTTTCCATTATTATGGGTGGAGTTATTATTCTTGGAGTCTAGTGGCTCACCACTTTGGGCACTATTGAGGTGAATTTTCATTTAGAAGAAAGGATATTTGAGATAAGAGGATTAAAAGCTAAATATCCCCAACTTGTTAGCTCCCATCAAATGACAAAGATTCTCCATAAGGGTGCTGAGGGATTTGTAGCCCACTTATTTTCTATGGAATTAAAACCAACTTAACCATCTACACCTCTTGATCTATAACAAATAATTGATGTTCATTTTATTATTTTTAGAGACATGCCAAAAAGACTTCCACCTAGTTGCATGCATGATCATGCCATCACACTTATTCCTGGTAGTACACCACCCAACATAAAGCCATACATGTATCCCTATTCAAAAAAAAGTGAAATTAAAAAGATGGTATAATAGATGTTGGATGTAGGAATCATTCACCATAGCCAAAGTGAATACTCATCACTATTTGTCATGGTGAGAAAGAAAGATGACACTTGGAGGATGTGCCCTGACTATAGAGAACTCAACAAGTACACTATCAAAGATAAGTTTCCAATTCCTATCATTGATGATTTGATAGATGAATTGAATGGTGCTCTTTATTTTACCAAGTTAGATCTACATTCTAGGTATCATCAAATCAAGATCCATGATGAAGACATACCCAAAACTACTTTCAGGACTCATGAGGGCCATTATGAGTTTTTGATTATGCCTTTTGGCCTAACAAATGCACCATATAATTTTTAGAGTTTGATGAATACTATTTTTAAGCCATTTTTGAGGAAATTTGTTTTGGTATTCCTTGATGATATCTTCATTTATAGTAAAAATTAAGCAGACCATTTGTAACATGTGAAACAGGTACTCTCCATTTTGGAGAAAAATTAATTATATTCCAAACCTTCCAAAGGTACTTTTTGGGCTAGTGAGGTTGAATATTTGGGATATTTGGTATCTTATGAAGGAGTGAAAGTGGATCCTAAAAAAATCCAAGAAATGATAGACTGGCCAATTTCTAAGACAATCAAGTAACTTAGGGGATTTTTGGGACTTATTAGTTATTACCATAGATTTATAAAAAATTATGGTAGTATTATAGCCCCACTTACCTCTTTTTTAAATAAAGACTCCTTTTAGTGGATTGATGTAGCTACCCAGGCATTTGAACAATTAAAATTGGCTATGTGCACTACTCCAGTATTGGCCACTCCTGATTTTTCTAAGACTTTTGTGGTTGAATGTGATGCATCTGGGTATGGTATGGGTGATGTACTCATGAAACAAGGTAGACCACTAGAATTTGAAAGTTGTCAACTCAAGGGTAAAAATTAGCACAAGCCCATCTATGAGAAGGAAATGATGGCCATTTTGCATGCAGTCAAATAATGGAGACCTTATTTGATGGGTCATCACTTTCAAGTAAAAATTGATCATGATAGTCTTAAATATTTTTTAGAACAAATGTTGTCATTTGAAGAACAATAAAAATGGGTAACTAAGATTCTAGACTATGATTTTGAAATAGTTTAAAAAAGGCAAGGACAATGTGGTGGCAGATGCACTGTCCAGAAAAGATGAATCAATTGAGGCATTGCTATGTGCCATAACCATTTTATAGGTAGATTAGCTAGAGGAAGCTTGATAAAAATGGGAAAATGATAGTAATGATCATGATTTGATTCAAAATCTTTAGTAGGGTTTAGATGGACTTGAAAAATTCACATGGAAAGGTAATGCATTATGGTACAAAAATAGATTATACATATGTAATAATTCTCTTAAACAAAAAATCCTTCAAGAACTTCATGTAACTCTAATTGGGGGTCATTCAAGATTTTTGAAAACCTATCATAGCATCAAGCAATATTTCTTTTTGGAAGGTGTCAAGGGGGATGTCTAGAAATATGTGGCTGAATGTATGATTTGTCAACAAAACAAAGGTGAAACCATCAAAACTCCAAGTCTTTTACAACATTTATCTATCCCTAGCCAGTGTTTGGAAGAGGTTTATATGGATTTAATTATAGGGTTACAAAGATCTGATGGTCAAAATGTTATCATGGTTATTTTTTAGATCATCTCAGTAAGTATGCTCATTTTTGTTCATTATCTTAGCCATTTATTGCTAGTATAGTAGCTTCTTCTTTTCTCAATACAATTCAAAATTTGCATGGGACTCCTAAGATCATTGTCAGTGATAAAGATCCCATTTTTAATAATAATTTTTGGATTGAGTTATTTACATGGTTAGGCACTCAATTGACTCATAGTTCATCCTATCATCCTCAATATGATGAATAAACTAAGGTAGTCAAAAACTTTCTGGAAGGATATATCCATTATTTTGTTTTTGATAAACAAGATAAATGGGTTCATTGGTTGCCACTTGCTGAATGGTGGTATAATAATTCTACTCATATTTCTTATAAAATGTCTCCTTTTATGGAACTATATAGATACCATCCTCCATCCGTGTGTTAGACCTAGATTTATCATATAATTTTCTCTTAGGTAGCCCTTAGATACATGAAATTCATGCAATCCATTCAACATTGCACTAGTTTATCAAGCTCTTTTATTTAGGCATAAAGGTCACCATTCATGGAGATTTATAGCCCAAAAAACATTATAAATATTTAGATGCCAAATATAAAAGCTATAACTACTATTTTGGCTTGGATCCATTGACCAAGAAAGAAAAAGGGAAAGAAATACTTGTTGATTTACCAGAGACCAATTGCATTGACCTAGATAGCCTTGATTCATCTTCCCATATGCCTCCTCATAAAATGTACAATAAATTTACCATCATAGATAATGTCCCAAAAGAATATTTGACCCATGATACATTTCACATTACCAAGACAAAACCCAAAGTCTTATGGAAGACCTAAAGCTAAGCCACCCTGCATGGAATGGAAATAAATAGGAAAAGATAAACTACATAGTCCATCTCCTATCATTTTCACACCGACCATTGGATAAGAATAAGACCCACTTAGAAATGATTAATCATGGTTATATAATGACACACATGTTGATTTTTACAAAAATTCCAAATACCCTATTCCTAATAAGATCATGGAGAATCACACCTATCAAGGAGGAGGTCTTGAGCCAAATCAGTAGGGAAAACTTGAGTTAATCCCTATAAATTAGTATAAAGGAATGTATGATTTTAGATTTAAACTACCTAAGGGTGACCCCATGTATCTTATTCATTTTCTAATGCTAATGACTAGTGATGATGATGTCAATAGTGCAACAAAGTATGATCATAGATTTTATGAGGATCTAGCCAATACCAATCTATTTGACACCCATGTCATTTTCACCCTTATCCAAATTAAATGACACAATCCACTTCCACTATATCACCCTCAAATTATATCTTAGGACCAAAAAGAATACATAGTGCTTGTAGATGAGTTTAAGAATGATGATGCCTTTTGTGATTTTTTAGGCCTAAGAGACAATGTTCCGTTAAGCGACCATAAACAAGGATTCTTGATCACACTAGATCTTGCAGCCTATTTTGGAGAATGTATTAACACACTTAGCCATAAATATTTAAATAAAATATTGAGGTTCCAAAGTGAAAACCTCTTTGAGGCAATTTTATATCAAGGTAAAAGTAAAGAGAAAGGCCAAACTTTTGGTGAAAACCTATTTCAAGAACCATTAGATGGGGGTGTTCACCTTTCCCATGATGAAGCACAAGACACCACCAATGATGAACTTGATTTTTGGTCTAGGTTTAGTTATGAAGAATAACATGCCTTCGATCAAATCATTAAAGACTTTATAATAATGTTTTTAACATGACCATTCTTACCATTGGGAGATTCTGATTCATCATGCCTAGGGGAACTTGAAGAGATAGTTCAAATATAGGACTTTGCCATTTCTAGCCAATTTGAATCATTACAAACTCTAGAAGACTATTCAACTCTCCTCATAGAGGACACTACACAAGTCAACATTAGGACTCCAAATGACTTAAAATAGATTAAATTAGGCACATCCCTCACTTAAGAGTAACATGACATATTTATAACCCTTATGAGGGAATTTGTTGATATATTTTCTTGGGCCTTTTCTTACATGCTAGGTTTAGACCCCACCTTGGTTGTACACCACCTTATGGTACATCTTGATGTCAAATTTGTGAATAAAAAATTTCACAAGATGCATCCTTGCATTGTTATATTATTAAATAAAGAGTTGTGAAAAATCTTATAAATGAGATGTATTCAACCCATTGACTACTCAGAGTGGATATTGAATGTTGTTCTAATCATTAAGAAGCCAAAAATCATCATAATATACAACAATTTTAGAGATATAAACAAATCCTACCCCAAGGATGACTTTCCGCTACCAAACAATGATATGATAGTTGATTCCACAACTAGGTATGAAATGCTTTCATTGATGGATGGATTCTCAAAATACAACTAGATATAGATTCACTAGAATAAAAACATAAAATAGCATTCACCACTCCATGGGGAGCATTTTATTATCAGGTTAGGTCATTTGGTCTTAATAATTTTAGGGACACATACTAAAGAGCCATGACCATCAAATTTTATGATATGATGCATGACATTATTGAATACTACGTTGATGACATAATGGGAAAATCAAAGACTAGGGTTGATCATCCAACAACACTATCAAGAATATTTGAGAGACTATGTGAATAAAAATTTAGACTCAATCCTAATAAGTGTGTTTTTGGAGTTACTTTAGGCAAATTACTTGGCTTCATTATGTCTCATAGAGGAATTAAAGTTGATCCATCCAAAGTACAAGCCATTACCAATATGCCACCACCTTCCAATTATAAGCAACTCTATAGTTTGTAGGGAAATATTTAGACTATTAAATGATCCATTTATTATTTGGCTAAAAAATTCCATCCATTCACACATTTATTGAAAAAAGGTGACATATTTCATTGGGATGATAAATTCCAAAAATCTATCTTGTAAATTTGCCTATTTTTACCAGCTATGCCAAGAAATCTATTCCTACTGTATATGTCAGCCATAGACAAAGCCCAAGGGGTACTTCTAGTTTAGTATGATGATAATGAAAAAGAACATGTCATGTACTATTTAAGTTGTGCACTAGTAATGTATGAACACAATTATATGCACATAGAAAACATTTGTTTAGCTATGGTATTTATAGCTCAATAATTGTGACATTACATGTTAAAAAAAAGACCATAATTATTTAAAAAGTATATCCACTCAAGTATCTAATATCTAAGACATCTTTACAAGGCCTTATGGTTAAATGGATCATGATTCTTAGTGAGTTAGAGATAGAATATGTTAACCAAAAGTCCATTTAAGGGATAAATACTTATAGATTAGCTTGTTAAATCTCCCCTTGCTGATACTAAACCTCTAAATTTTTAGTTCCCAGATGAGTCCATTATGACCATAATTGAAACACCTCTTGAGGAGTAGCACTATAATCTATATTTTTATAGATCATTCACATCACATGGATTAGGGGCATGCCTATTGTTTATCACACCACAGGGGGAGCTTATCCCTAAATCATTTCATAATAACTTACCTTATACTAATAATTTGGATGAATATGAATCACTTATTGCAGGGATTCATCAGGTAGTATAATGGAATATTTAGCATGTCAAGGTTTATGGTGATTCTTAGTTAATCATCAATTAGGTTACAAACCACTTTTAGACCAAAGATGACAAGATGGTTCCATACAAGGCCATGATTAATAATCTCAAACAACAAATATTTGATGTACAATTTAAACACATACCAAGGTCCAATAATAGAATAATATATTCCATGAACACCATTATCTCTTTGATCCATCATACAAATAAGGTAAAGGAATACCAATTTCTTCTTGAAAATATTCTAGTGCCATCTCATGAACCTTCAACCATGATAATGATCTATGATATTTTTGGTCCCAACTCTTTATAGTATTTAGAACTTTATACCTACCTTAATGACCATATTATGTTGCCATACCTATCCCATAAATAAGAAAATCCCTTTACCCATCAAGCTACATGATATACTTTACTTGGACCACCCATTTACCACCAAAAATTTGATGAAACTCTACTTAATTATTTAAATTTTATTGAATCAACATTATAATTACAATAAATTCATGGAGTATATGGATCCCACACTAACAAGGCCATCCTATCCAAAAATATCATACATATTGGGTATTATTGGCCAACTATAGATGTAGAAGTAACTATGAAAGGCACAAGAAATGTCAAAGGAATTCCAATTTGATTCATGCCCTAAACAAAACATTGAAACCAATGCTTACACCATGGCCATTTTCTACATGAGGACTTGATCTCATTAGGAATATAAACCCTACCTCATCTGATGGCCATAAACACATCCTCACCACTACTAAATATTTCACTAAGTGGATTGAACCTAAACCCCTCACTTACATGACTGGAAAATAAATTTTCAAATTCATCTTTAACCATCTCATATATCACTATAGTATCCCATCCAACATTATATCTGATAATGATGGATTATTTAATAATAAGGATGTCAAATCACTATGTGTTAAGTAAAGTATTACTTGAAATTTTTATACCACCTATTACCACAAGGTAACAACCAAGCAGAAGCATCTAACAAAACCAATGTCAACATCCTTAAAAATATTGTTAATGATGATGGCTAGAATTGACACCTCAAAATATTATCTTCCCTTTATGCATACTTTACTAATTATCATACCCCAATGAGAGCCATTTTATATTCCCTAGTTTATGTCACTAAGGCCATTTTTCCCATTGAGGTTGAGTTACTTTCTTTGTTTATTTCATTGAAACATGTTCTAGATAATGAATCTTATCAAGTAGCTCACCTATAAGAGATGGATTTACTTGATGAGAAATGCATGGTTGAAATCAATAACTTTCAATCATATCAGAATAAACTCCATGGACACTATAACCAATGAGTCAAACATAGAGAATTTGATCTTGGAGATATTATTCTTAAAGAAAACCAATAAAATATCATGATCAATAAGAAAAATAAAGGGCAAGTTCAAGCCCAACTGGATAGGCTCATATATAATTATTGCAAATTATGGCTCCAAATCATATAGTCTTGTATACTAGATGGGGATGAAATTGATGAGCTGATGAACCTTATACACCTCAAGCATTACTTTTATTGAGAGACCTAAAGTATTTTCTATGAGGCCTATTTATATTGTACCATAATATCAACATTTTTATTTATACTATCCCATTCTACCATACCTTTCCCTTTTGACTGAGTTGTTTCTACCCTCCCTACCCAACCCTTTTGACCTTGGTTTCATTTCATTAGTTCTTCAGGTACTTTTAAAAACATGATTCAAATCAAATTTTCATACTTGATTCAATAGTCTAGACAATGACCATTTTTAGATAGTATGATAGTGGTTTGGTAGTTGCATCATTCATTCCTTATTTTGTTTCATTCATGTACTACCGATTATAATTACCTTTGGTTAAATTCAAGTGACACTGTCATGTTAATAATTATAAGCACCTATGGGAAAATTATTATCATTGACCTATGCTATTGCTTCTTAATCATAACCACCTATAGGCAAATTAGGAACAACACCTTTACCATTCCTTGAAGTACCACCTTACCATTCTTATACCATACTGTTCCATTTACCTATTTTGCCTAGTTTATGAATTTGCTGCTAGCTAGTCAGATTCTTCTATTATAAGGTAGAATTATAGTGACTTAAGGTCCCATTCTTAGACTATGTAGGCAACACTAAATTCACATTGAGGTTAGATCAATCACCCTTTGTCATGCTTTCACCATTTTTCAAGCATTGTATGTTTGAATGATCTCACCATTTTGTGATCTTGGACCTTTTAGTATCTTTTAATCCTCCATCAAGTTAAGTTGATTTAAAAATTCAAAAAACATTTGGAAAAATATCTAAAAAATCTTAAAAATTTACCACATCAACCACTTATTACCTTAAATATTCTAGGATCTAGATATTTCAAAAAAAAACACTTATTATTTAGTTTCCCCATCCTCACTGACCTAATGTCCCATGTTCTCATTATTTTGTGAGAGCATTCCCATATTCTTCTACAACACAGTTATGTTTTTCTCAATAATCATTTTTCTTCTATCCCTTATCCTAGGAGAACTACATTTGGCCTGAATTTTAAGTTGGACCTTGAATGTATGGAACTATGTAGGTAGTGTTCACTTGCCTAGTGCATCTGGAGTTAACTTGGCCACCCACTTTCTTTTCTTCTATCCCCCACATTTTTTAATTTATTTTTTTGTTTCTTATAACCTAGGGGCAGTGATCATCATCTTTTTTGTTCTCTATTTGTGCTAACATTGTGATTACCTATTGTTTATGTTTGTTTCATGGTTTTTTTCTCTATTTTTTATTTCTTGGTGTTTTTTTCATTTGTTTGTTTGCTTTTGTTGTTTTTCCTTGATTTAGTCTATGTGAATTCATTGGGTGATTCCTTATGAATTATTATTTACTCCATCAATATTCAATTGTCAATATTATCATCATGGTTTTTATAATTGATGAATTTTTTTAGATTGAGTATTAGATCGTGTATCAGTCTTTATGCATATTTTGGCTAAGTCATCATAGTATTCTATCATGATGCCTATGACAAAAATTATATTGGGAAGTATTACAAGCAATGTGTCCATGATAATACTCCTTAGCACTTAAAAAATTCCTAAGCTACCTAAATCATTCCCTAAATATAGATTAATTACATCATGAAATAATTTTAATCCTTGCTAGTTAGGATGCACATCTCCATACTAGTGGGTTACCCAAATTAATCTTTATCCTCTATACAAATTTGACATCACACTCTCCTCATTCAGTCAATGATTATTACCAACTCTAGGAAATTCATTGTATCTCATCCCAATTATGCTACCAATGATTATAACCACATCTGGGTAAACCATTATGTATCATCCCACCCATAAAACCAATGATTATAACTACTTGTGGGAAAATCATTATGTTCAGATCTATTTGGAGGTTAATGATTATAACCACCTTTGGAAAAATAATTATTTTTCTTCTACCCAATAGGAGAATATTTTCATTTTGATAATTCTTATAACTGCCTTTGGGCAACCATTATCTCTATCTACTCAACTGGGGCATGTTTTTATCCTACCAATTATTATAACTACTTGTGGGAAAATCATTATTTTCCCTTTTAATGATTATAAATGGCTTTGGGTAAATCATTATCTTGTTACCTTAATCCTTTATTCAATTATTATAACCACCTTTGGGTAAATAATTATCTTTTTTATCCTACTTATGTTGATGATTATAACCACCTATAGACAAATCATCTTGTTTATCTACCCAACTGGGGCAACTCCATATGCCACTAATTATAACCACCTATGGGAAAAAAATTATTTTCCACCCCATTTTACCTTTTGGTCCCATCATTTCTTTCTCTCAAGGGATTGATCACTAACCCTTTTTCCAACTACTCCCTCGAAGGGGCACCCACAAATCATCCATTACCATTGGAGTATTAGGAATACAAGACCTTTTCACTATTTAAGAAGGAATTATTCTGCTTATATCTTGAAACACCTTTAAAAAATAGGGGTAAACTATAAAAACCTAAAATTATCCACAACTAGATTCTGACTAGACTTTAGACTGATTCCTACCAACCATTGCAAATTAAGCCTAGGAATCATTGAATATCCCAAATTTGCTTGTCAAAGATTAGAATTATGTTGAGACATCCTTAATTGGGGTATCCTCATTAGAGAGTTATCAATGATGTCGTTATGATTTTATAGAGGATTCCTTGGGAGTGGATGAAGTGCCTTGATAGTCTAAGTGACAATGACAAAGTGTGCAATGTGCTTGTCCTAGTATGCTTGAAGGAAGTTTGGTTGATCTTCAATTTTGGCATGGTTAGAGATGATTAGGGATGAATATATAATATTTATAATGTGAAATAGGTCCCATAATAAGTTTTATATTATTTTATTTATTGTGTGCATGAGTGGATTTCATCTAGTTGATCATTGTTTGCATCTAGACATTTTGGGTTTAGTGGCAAAAAATCTAAGTAGGCAGTTTGCTAACATCATAATTAACACGTGTGGATGAGTCAAGGGGATTTGGTCATATGGTTGTGATAAAATTAGTCCCTATTTTATAATCACTAAATATTAATTCATGCAATGAAGTTCATCAAAATATATGTGTGTACAAAGTTGGGTTCCTAAGCATTTTGATAATGTTTCCTATGTTCAAACAGCGCTGAGTAAGTAGTTTGGTGATGTCATATCTTACACATGTGAGGGTTCCAAGAGAATAATGTTATATGGATGAATTTACATATGATATAAGATATTATGTGATAAATATAATGTCATGAGGATAATTATGACAAAATATACACAAGTGTAAAGTTAGGTTCCTAGACAGTTTGACTATGGTTTTCCATAATTAGCCAAATTTACATATGGCAAGAAATGTTGAGTATGCATTTTGATGTAGTAATATTTCACATGTGTGTAAGTTTAAAAATTATTTGATCATATGTTTTTGTTAATTTTTTTTCCTAGTTGATTTTCATTAACTTTTAGGTCATGCGATGAATCACATCAAAAGATATGCATGTGCAAAGTTGGCCTTCCAGGCAATTCTTGACATAGTTGGCTTTGTGACAGAAAAATTTGAGTGAGTAGATTAATGGAGTTATATATTTCATAAATGAAGGTTAAAAGATCAGGTTGATAAATTATTGGATTAATATTTTAAAATATAACATATGGTCTAAATTTTAGAACATATGATTGAGAGAGGCAAAAGATATAAAGGTGTAAAGTTGACCTTTCAGGCAGATTGCAATGGTTCCCATACTTAGTCAATTTTGAAAGAAATAAAGATCAGGATGAAATTAATATCCAATGGTGTGTGGGATATTTTAAAATATTTATCTAATGGTGTGTGTTGACTGAGATTGTAAGAAGTGAATGATGTTTAATGCTAAGAAAAGGTAAAGGATAAGGACCAAATGGTTCATGTGTATTCGTACAAATTGATCTAATGGCACGAGTAAAGTAAAAGTGGTCAAAGTGATTGTAATTTAATGAAGTTAAATGTCAATATTCATATAATAATATTTATGGTGTGTTATTTATGCAATCAATAAGGACATGATATGATAACATGGTGTTATAGGTTTAACTGTGACCGTTGGCACTTGAATATTTGAGTTTTACAAAGGGAAAAACTAGTGCTTTATATTTTATCCATAAATTTTGATCCAAGAGAAATTAGAAGTTGATATAAAAACCAAATTTGAATATATATCCATTATTAATCTAATTAAATTATTTATAACATATGAAAGTGTGTATAGTAAAGATATTGAGGTTCAAAGTTGATAGTGTTTGACTATGTTCTGCAAGTGACCCAAGAAAGTTGTTTGATCTTGTGTTGATGTTGTTTCAATGTATCAAGATGAATTATATATTTGGGAGTGATTTATACTCCATGAGGGTTATACATGTGAATTATGAATTTTTTAATAATCATATATAGTATGAACAAGGGTTTATAATTTAACTATGTATTTTTTCATGGTGATTGTATACACATAATGTTGTTTGAGAAAATTATGATTAAGAAGAAGGGTAATGTGATGGATATGGAAAATTAAGAAGGAATTATAGATCATGTGTCATGGGTCCATATATTGGAAAAGTTCATATGTTCCTATTTTTTTTAGGTAAGTGTCAATAGGTGAATGGGCCATCATAGGACCTAAATGGTGACTTAGGCTTATTTGGAAGAGATTTGTGCTTAAGTGTGACCCATGTAAGATGCCTTAAGCATGAAGGTATGTGTTGTCGCCAAAAAGGATTATTTTTAACATGATAATTCATGATATCTTTATAAATTGTGAAACCAAATGTGTTGGTTTCTAGTGACTTGAGAGAGACTTAGGTGAGGCTTGTGTGAGAAGTGTGTTCATTGAAGTGAAGGACGAAGAAGAGTAGATGTGCCCAATAGATGGGTTGATAAGTAGAGTAGATTATGACTATGTGTATGACCTATATCTCATATTTATGAGGTAAAAATAGTGCCCTTAGAGTTTAAGGATATGTAAATAGGTCTAATTATTCATATGAGTATAGTTTGAATAAATAAGGAGAGAGATCATGGCATGCCTATATGAGAGGCTTGTATGCGATAGAGAGGGAGTTTGTGTAGGGGTTAGATAATCAGATATACATCATCATGTGTTGAAAAGATCATGTTTTAAGGTGGAGGTGTTCACTTCAAAGGAAGGTCTAAATGAGTTGATCTTTCTTAGGGGTAGTTGCTCCTTGTGAAACATGTGTTTCACTAAAGGCCTTTGGTCAGGACGATTTGATTAAGGTTTTTTGGTCTAAAGGAGTTGAATAGTCTCTTGTTTGTAATCTCTTATAGGATAATTAGTCCATGTGTTTTAGGCTTGAGAGTGGGTTTTATTCCCTATGAGGGTTTCCCATAGGAACTATGTGTTAAGTGTTTGATCTTGTGTATGTATTGAATGAATGAGCTATCTTGTTAATATTGCTTAATAAAGTTGGTATATGATAATTGTTTAATAGTTTTAAATGATTAGAATTAAAATAAAAATATCTGGGCTCACTAATTTACCTCCCCTATCGATGATTGTACCTCTAATAATTGGTATTAGAGTGGGTCCTTTGGTAAAGGCTTAACATCTTGAAGGTGATTCAAGGTACAATATGGGTTGCCATCAAGGAGGTTTCTTTACTAAGAAAATATTAATGTTTAATGGATCCAATTATATTTTTGTAGTGCAAGGATGATGACATACATTATGTCCCTAGGGCTTGATGTATTGAAATCTATTATGGATGGCTATGTTGTTCTTACTACTCCATCTAATGCTATAGACAAGAAGATATTTGAGAATAATTCTAAGGCAATGAATGCCATCACTTATGGTCTTACAGAGATTGAGATTACCAAGTTAATCTATTGTAAATATACTAAAGAGATATGGGATAAAATGTAGATCATTTATGAAGGAGATTCAAAGGTCAAGCTTGATAAGTTATAGACTCATAAAAGGAATTTTGAAAGTCTCAAGATGAAGGAAGAATATTTTGTGGCATCCTTTTTTTAAAGAGTTGATGAGATTATGAACATCATCAGAGGTCTTGGGGAGAAACTTGAATAAGTTACTATAGTTCAAAATGTATTAAGGTCACTATCCCTCAAGTTTGATGCTAAAGTATCTAATGTATAATAAATTCATGATCTTACTCAACTAAAGTTGGATGAAACACATGGCAGACTTACTGATTATGATATGAGAAAGAGTGATGATATACCACCAAATAAGGAAGCAAATTTCAAGATTGAAATGAAGACAAAGAATAAGTTCTAAGGTAAAAAACCTGAGGAGGATGACATTTTTGATATAGATGAGGATGAACTAATTACTTTGATTTCAAGGAAATTTAAGATAGG
The DNA here is from genome assembly GCA_037957365.1 of Torreya grandis. Lineage (NCBI taxonomy): Eukaryota > Viridiplantae > Streptophyta > Pinopsida > Cupressales > Taxaceae > Torreya > Torreya grandis. The sequence continues at coordinate 1,275,762 of JARHVA010001861.1, forward strand.
TTTAGGCAAGTATAAGGGTAAACTACCCCTCAAATGCTTTAATTATGAAGAGGTAGAAAATTTTAATAATAAGTGCCCTCATAAGTATAATAAGGATGATGATGAAGAGCATGATCAAGGTCATGATGATGTAAAGGGATCATTTAGGTCTAATAAAATAAAAAATAGATTTAGAAGGTTTGATAACAAGAAGTACTTCAAAGACAATAAGAATCTCTACACCAAAGAAGATTATAACTCATCAAATGAGAGTGAAGTTAGTGACTCAGAGTATGATTATGAAGATGATGGTTCTATCAAAGATAAATCCATGTGCATGGCTAAGGAAGGTTGTTGATTATATCAAAAGGAGTCTACTTGGAGTGATTTAGATGATGATAAAGATGAAGTGAGCTTTGAGATTGAATTGATGAATTCTCTTGAAGAAATGAAGATTGAGAAGAAGATTAATAAGATGAAATCTAAAATCAAGGATTTTGAGGAGAAATTTAGTTTATTTGAGGCAAGAATAAATGAATACACCAAGGAACATGAATATATGGTCAAGCATCTCAGTTTTTAATTGGAAATCTTGTCTACAAGTCTGAAAGCTAAAGAAGATGAATGTTCACGATATGTAATTGAAAATGAGCCATTGAGATCTGAGTCAGAGAAGAAATATAGTAAGGTGAAGTCATTTATGATATTTGAAAAGAGATCAAGTGATCTAGATAATATTTTGATTGATCAAAATCATGCAAGTCATAAAACTAGTCTTGGATACAAAGAAGAACTAGAGGATGTAACTCAATATAATATGAAGACTAGTGTGAAGAAGGACAATCAGACTTTGAAGATAAATCATCAAAAAAGGAATTAATGTGTTGGAAAAATGAAGAAAAATCAGATTAGACAACCAAATTCCATGAGGTATGCAAATTTGAATGGTTACTACTATACTTGTAATCAGTTTGGGCATAGAGCTAGAGATTGTAGAAAACATATTAGAAATGAGTTTGCATGGGACTATGATGAGGGTCATCAATCAAAAGGTGTAAGCAAGGTTGAGTGTTTTAACTTTCTTTATAAGGGACACTTTACTAATCATTATCCAAATAAGGAAAGGCAAGGTAAGTCTTCTTCACAAAGATAAATTTATTCTAATTATCATGACATTGGACACATGGATAATTTTTATTTAAACAAGGTAAGACAAGATGATTTTCTATCAAGGAGTATTTTTTGGTATAACTATGAAAAGATTAGTCACATTAATAGATTTTGAAAGTAAAGGTATACAAATTATAATAGGTTCAATCAAGATCCAAGAGTGCAATGAAGAAGGCAAGTTAGCTCATGGAATCCAAAGGTGGTAAGTATGAGTCATGATGAGATTATAGGTCTAAGTTATTTGTTTGCAATGGTGGAAAATGCTTCAAAATTTGAAGAGTTCTAAGGGATCTCATTGTATGCTCATGTTGTAAATGAAGATACCAATTTTAAGAAGAAGACCAAGGTATTAGTTGAGGCTAGTTCTAATATGTGTATGGATATAAGTGAACATTATTCCATTGCTAAGAATGTATCATGTAAAGAGCATCAATTATCAGTGCCTAGTGATGAGGTTCAGAACTACAAGGTTGATTATTCAAATGAAAAGGTATGTTAAGATTCAATAGTTTATCCATGTGTTATCTATCTAATATTAGAAGAGGAGAGCGATATAGAAAAGGAACCAATTGTCATATTTTAGACTAAGAAGAAGAAGAACAAGAGTAAGAAGTCTTATAGCTATAAGAGGATTATAGTGGTTACTGAGGAGATGTGGGCCACTCTTAGCTTCAATTTTTTTAGATTATTGTGGTGGAGAGGATGTCTTTGTATATGCTTATTAAGAGACTCCTTCTAGTGGAAAAGCAAGTATTTCTATGGTGTTCTTCAGAAAGTATGCTTTAGAGTAGTTTATAGAGTCAAATTGAAGGTTCCCAGATGGCAAAGGAAGATTTGTGAGTTGTCTAGATGATATTTTTTGCATAGAAAGGTCAACCTTATTCTATCATGTTCCAGGTGGTATTGTGGTTTGAAGGTAAGTTAAAGTCAAAATTACAGATTTTTTTTTACTCTTAGGTTTCCCTAATTGTGCTTAAGACTATGTAGGTCCTAAAATGGGTTATAATATGTAAGGGTTCCCAAAGATGTGTAGGCTCAAATTTTGGTCTAGAAGTATGTGATGGTTATCTCCAGGGTGTGTAAGAAGTTTTAGAGGTGTGCATTGATTAGAAGGAGGTTTGTTGACTCTATTTATTTTGATATTCTAGGGTTTTAGGGTCTGATATAAAAGTGGTTTTTTATGAGTTGAGGTATACTGATTTTTAATAGGATTAATGGGTGAAATGGGTTGTCAAATCAAGCTTCACAGAGATTTGAAGGTTTTTAATTTTCAAATTATTTATGTTTTTGTCAAAATGGAGGAATAATTAACAAGTTGTTTTGTGAAGTATGTTTAAAAGGTTAATCTAAGTGTTTAAAATTGGTTTGATTAAGGGGGCATATGATATTTATCCAAATATGAAGTTTTAAGTCTTGATGGTGTGTCTACTAAAAGTTATGGGCTCTACAAGTTCCAAGTAGGGCTACAAGGAGACTAGATATGTCTAATAAGAAGAAGAGTCATTTTTGATCAGTTTATAAAAAATAGGTAAGGTATGAGTGTTTTAAGTTGATCTATCAAGTTGGTTTAGTTAATGTGTCCTATTTGGTGAGTGGTATGAATTTATATTGGTGGTCCTTGAGGTGGTTTGAGAGAGAAGGCTAGTAAGCCTGTATAGTGTTTCTTCATGGTGTATAGAGATGTGAAGATCCTCAAGTGATGTAATGGCTTAGAAATATTAGGGGGAGTCCCTCTTAGATGTTTTAAAGTGATTTCTATCATATTTTAGTATTTTTTTTGTGTTCTTTGATCATTGGTTGTAGTGCTTAGTTGAAGAGAGTATTGGCATGGAGCAAGAGGAAGTTGTCAGGGCAAGAAGAGGTAGGCTCAAGGTAAGGGGGAGTTTGTACTATATTTATAATATGGTATTATCTTGATGCTATTATTTTTAGGTCCTTAGGATTAGTCGGTGCCCACTTTGTCATTATGTCAAAGGTGTAGAAAGGCTCCTATTATGAGAGTGCTTGAAGAGAGAAGGAAGGTGAGTTGTATATTGATATATGATGTGTGTTAACATCAATGACAAAGGGGGATATTGTTAGAGAGTTGTCAATTATTTTATGGTGATGTCATAAAGGTGTCCATGGGAGTGGATGAAGTGCATTGATAGTCTAAGTGACAATGACAAAGTGTGCAATATGTTTGTCTTAGTATACTTGAAAGAGGCTTGGTTGATCATCTATTTTGGAATGGTTAAAGATGATTAGGGATGAATATGTAGTATTGAGAATGTGAAATAGGTCACATAGTAAGTTTTATATGATTTAAGTTATTGTGTGTATGAGTGGATTTCATCTGTTTGATCATTGTTTTCATTTAGACATTTTGGGTATAATGGTAGAAAATTTGAGTAGGTAGTTTGCTAACATCATAATTTCCATATATGGATGAGTCAGAGGGATTTGGTCATATAATTATAATAAAATTAGTTCCTAGTTTATATGTGCTAAATATAAAGTCATTAAATGAAGGAAAAATAAATATATGTGTGTGAAAAGTTGGGATCATAGGCATTTTGACAATGTTTCTTATGTTCAAATAGAGCTAAGTAGTTTGGTGACATCATATCTTACACATGTGAGGTTATAGGAGCAACATGTTATATGGATGAATTCCCATATGAGAGAGGTTATTATGCACTAAATATCAAGTCATTTGACTAATCATGAAAAATATAAGAAAATGTAAAGTTGGGCTCCCAGGTAGTTTGACTATGTTTTCCCATAGCCAAATTTTCATATGGCAAGAAAAGCTGAGCAGGCATTTTTATTTAGTCATATTTCACACATGTGGTAGTTTAGAATGATTTTATCATATGGCTTTGTTAAGTTTTGTTCCTATTTTATTTTTCATAACTTTCATGTGATGTGATGCAGTGCATCAAAAGATATGCATGTGCAAAGTTGGCCTTCCAAGCTATTCTTGACATAGTTGGCTTTGTGATAGAAAAATATGAGTGAATAGATTTATGGAGTTATATCTCACATGTGAAAATATTATAGGATCAGTTTGATACATTATTATATTAATATTTAAAATGAAAACATATGGTCCAAATTTTAGAACATATGATTGAGTGAGGCAAAAGATATAAAGGTGCAAAGTTGACCCTTAGGTAGATTGTAAAGGTTCCCATAGTCAATTTTGTAAGAGATAAATATCAAGACCAAATGAAGATCCAAAAATGCATAGGTGATCATAAAAGATTTATCTAATAGTGGATGTTGAGAGAGATGGTAATAAGTGCACAATGTTTAATGTTGAATAAAGGTAAAGGATAATGATCAAATGATTTTCATGTATTCATATAGATTGACCTCACAGTACGATTGAAGTTAAAGTGGTTAAAGTGATAATAGTTTAATGATGTTAAATTTAAAGATTTGTAAAATAAGACACAATGTGTTTTATTTATCTAATTAGAGAGTACATGAGATGATAGCATGGTGTCCAAGGTTTAACTGTGACCATTAGCATTAGGATATTTGATTTTTTCAAAGGTAAAAACTAGTTATTTGTATTTTATCCATAAATTTTGATCCAAAATGAATTATAAGGTGATATAAAAATAAAATTTGAATAGTAATCCATGGAACATATAATTAAACTATTTATAATATTTTAAAATGTGTAAAATCAAATATATTGAGGTTCAAAGTTGACTATGTGTTTGACTGTGTTCTACAAGTGACCCAAGAAGGTTGTTTGAGCTTGTGTTGATGTTGTTTTTGATGTCTCATGATGATTTAGATATTTTGGAGTGTTTTATACTACATGAGGATTATTTTTTTGAATTATGAAGGCTTAAATAATCATATATATTATGAATAAAGGTTTATAAGTTGACTATGTATTCGTTCATGGTGATTGTGTGCACAAAATGTTGTTTAAGCAAATTGTGCTTAAGTTGAAGGGTACTGTGATGGATATGGAAAATTAAGGGGGACATATATATAATGTGGCATGGTTAAAAATGTTTTAAAGAGTTATTATGTTCATATTTTGTTAGGATAAGTGTTAAAGAGGTGAATGGGTCATCATAGGACCTAAACAATGACTTAGGCTTATTTGAAAGAGATTTGTGCTTAAGTATGACCCATGTAAAATGCCTTAAGGGTGAAGGCATGTTTTTTGTCCAATAAGGATTATTGTGAACATGATAATTCATGATATATATATATATATATATATATATATATGGTGAAACCAAATGTGTTGGTTTCTAGTGACTTGAGAGAGACTTCGGTGAGGCTTGTGTGAGAAGTGTGTTCATTGAAGCGAATGACATAGAAGAGTAGATGTTACTAGTGGATGGGTTGATAAGTAGAGTATATTTATGACTATGTGTATGAATTATAGGTAATATTTATGAGGTCATAATATTTATCTTAGAGTTTGAGGATATTCAAAGAGGTTTGAGTATGCATTGATGATAGTTTGAGTAAAGAAAGAGAGAGATTATGGCATGCCTATGTGAGAGGCATGTATGATATAGAGAGAGAGTTTATGAAAGGGCTAGATAATCCAAGATATATCATTATGTGTTGAATACATCAAGTTTTAAGGTGGAGGTGTTCACTTCAAAGGAGGGTCTAAAGGAGCTAATCTTCCTTAGGGGTAGTTGCTCCTTATGAAATAGGTGTTTCACTAAAGGCATTTGGTTAGGAGGATTTGATCAAGGCTTTTTAGTCTAAAGGAGTTAACTAGTTTCTTATTTTTAATCTATTATAGGATAAGTATTCCATGTGTTTCAGGCTTGAGAGTGGGGTTTACTTCACATGAGGTTTTCCCATAGGAATTATGTGTTATGTGTTTGATCTTGTTTATGCATTGAATGAATGAGCTCTCTTGTTAATGTTGATTGATAAAGTTGGTATATGCTAATTGTTTAATAGTTTGAAAGGATTGGAATTAAAATTAAAATATCTAGTCTCACTTATTTCCCCCCCCTCAATTATTGTACCTATAAGAATCCTATCATATTCAATAATAACCTCTCATGGATTAATCAACAATCACCTTACGACATCACAACTATTGATTTGGCCTATAAACCTATTAAGTGGGGATATTGAAAACTTAATTATATCTTAAAAGATATAAAAGGATAATAAAAATCAATTAACAAGATAAACAAGATTAAATGCCTATTTGAATTATCCATTTGTAATTAATTAATATCCTAAAATGGAAATTCCAAAATTCAAAATATCTAAGCCTTTCATCATTGCATTTATGAGTTTTAAAGATCTTTGAAAATATCCTAAAATATCTAATTTGAGATCCATGCCTTTGAATTGCAAATCATAATTACTTGACAACTATTAACTTTACTAAAGTTAGTTTTAACTTTCTTACATTTAGTTTGAACCCATTCCATGCTTAAAATTAACCTTGACTCACTTTGGGTGAGATTTAATTCTCAAGGCTATAAATAAAAGGCCATGCCTCTTCATTTCTAGGCTTGGATAATGTAGAGTTATTATGTATTATTTGTTCCATGAGACTCATGCAAGTAGTGTTACCATTCACAAATATTAATCCAAACAACATCAAAGCCAAGGTACCAAGGAGAGAATGAGCCAAGAAACCTCCATTGTTAAATATGTCTTGATGCACAAGCCAAGAAAGCCATTCAATAAAGCCATTTGAAGTTGTGTCTTTTATGCTTTTATTGTGTTTTCATTTAGTTTTATTACTAAGCTATCCTTAGTGTCTACACTAGAGGTGTTAAGCATTTAGTGTGTTTATTTCATTGGTTTTATGAGAATAACACAAGAATAACTCTCCTCTATGTCAAATTGATAGTTTAAAAAATAAGTGAATTATTTGATAAGGGTAGTGGCTATTTGATGATAAGCAATGATATTTTTCATTTTACATTGATAATAACCATTAATCTGGAAAAAAAAGAGTTGGGAGTCACCCAAAATGTGTAGATATGTGATGCCTAAATCAAGGGATACTCTCATGCCAAGGATTAAAGATTTATATTCTACCATGTTGTTAGTGACATATAATTAAGATGAAATGCCAAAGGGATAATTTTACCTAGAGGACTAGTGAGGATATAACCTGCCCAAGCTCCTTGAAAGATATTGGTACCATCAAAATGAAAGGTCCAATTATCTTCATATAAATAGACATTAATTTTAGGAAGTTCTTTGACAATTACTTTTGGTTTAGTATTATTAGTAAAGATAGATGACTCTTCAATAATACTTGCTCCAAGATCAACAATGAAATTATGGAAGTAATCATTAAGTGATATGGATTGATTAAGACCTTCAATATAGAGAATATTGTTGTTGGGAAGACTATCTTGGAGGTGGTTAGTATCTACCATAAGAGCTACAACAAGTTTATTATCATTGATTTATTATTTAAGAAAAAATTGTGTAATAATTTAGAGATCAAATTCCATGAGAAGGACCATCGACTTTCCAATTCTATTTCAAGGAAAAAAGGCTTTGGAGAAGAAGTGATGGAGTGGATCAGAATGAATGATAATGTAAGTGGTTTGATAAATAATATAACGTTGGAGATTTTTAGAAGTAAAATAGATGGTGAGGAAATCACATTATACTTTTGTATAATGTTTATCATAGTCAATGTGGCCTCGACTGATATAATTGATGGCATATTCTCTTATAGTATCATAATGTTGGGAAAACATTACCCCATCTAATATGGGTGTGGAAGAAGTATATAAGATTAAAGGATGAGAATTATAAGGTGGATGCAGATTGGGTGAGTGAATCAAGGATTATTTATTATTATCAAATGCTTTTTGACAAGTATCCATCCATTTTAGGGCATTACCTTTCTTGAGAAGAAAATTAATAGTATAGATACAATAAGTCATTTCAGGGATAAACCATCTAATTTCCCCAAGTTTACCAAGGTAAATAAAAATATCTGGGATGGAATGAGGGATAGGCATGTTGACAATAACAATGATCTTGGTGAGATTGACATCAATTCCACAAAGAGAGACTAAAAGACCTAGTAATTTGTTGGATGTGACATTAAAAACACATTTATAGGGATTTAGTCTAACTTTATATTTAATGAGGTGATTGAAAATGATAGCAAGATCAGAAAGGTGAGTCTTATGACTTTTAGACTTGGTAATGAGGTCATCCACATAGGTTTTGATAATTTTATGGATAAGAACATGAAAAATGTGGGTCATTTCTCATTGATAGGTAGGTCTAGCATTTTTGAGGCTGAAAGGCATTTTAACGAAATAATAAGTGCCCCATTCTATGGTGAAAGTTGTATTATGTTAGTTTTTGGGGGTAATGTGAATTTGATTATAGACCAAAAAACCATCCATAAGGGACAAAATTTCATAACCAATAGTGGAATTGATAATGACATATATAGAAGGCAAAGGGAAATTGTCCTTAGGACAAGCAAGATTAAGATTACCAAAATCAATGCAAATGCAAATGACCATGGTAAATTTATTTTGAATAAGAACAATATTGGAGACCCATTATGAATATTCCACATGCTTGATAGACTTAACATCAAAAATTTTAATGATTTATTTATGTCATAAAGTAAAAACATTTGGTGGAAATTTCCATTAGTTTTGTTATATGGGTTTGGCATCAGGATGGGTGACAACATTATGCACCATGATGCTAAGGTCAATACTAAGCATGTCCTCATAAGACCAAGTGAAAGTATCATGATATTTATCTAAGAATAAATTAAAGTTATCATGTTTAGTTGGTGTGATTTTGTGAGATTGTAATTGGTTGAGGGCATGATGGGGTATCATATTTTATTTGGGTAGTTTCCTTAATAAGTATAGCATTTCCATCTTAGAAATGATATGGTGTATTAGGTAAAGAGGAAATGGTATTTTATTTAGGATCAATGATAGTGATGAAATTATTGAAACAAGGGGTTTTATTCTTGAAATTCTTGAGTTTGTGATGATGCTGAGGTAGTTGAGGTTCTCAAGCATGAAGTAATTCAAGAATGGATTTATCACTAGGGAAGGTGGGAAGAGGACTATAATAATTGGCATCTACTTTGAGATAAATAATATTGTTACCATGGTCATCATATTCATAATGTATTTGATGTACATCTATGGCCTTAACATTTAATGTAATATCAAGAGTAGCTAGAGTAGGGGAAGAAAGTTGATTAGAGTAATTAACATCATTGACAGGGGAAGAATTAGATGTAATGATTGGGTTTTTAGGTGGTATAGAAGATATAGGAATTTTTGAAGGTTATAAAGGTAAGATTTGGTTTACCATATAAGGATTATCAAGGAGTGGAGAGTTAGTAAGAGGTATGTGACCTTTAGATGCTAACTCAATTCTATTTAATATGGTATGAACATTATGATTGAAAGTACGTATTTGAGCTAAACTTTTATAATAATGTTAAACATCCAAGTCTCATGATTGATCTTGATCCATGATGCAATTATCATCATAGGTTGAAGAAATTGTACATACTTGAGATTCTAGAGGAATTTTAGAAGGGGACATGCCTAGATCACTGAATTTAGATAGAGACATGATTAAAGGATTTTGGAATAATTTGGCCACTCCATAATCATTACATTTTAAGGCATCTTTTGTATAAGAGGCTTCCTAAGTATTAAATGGAGGGGGGGAATAAATTATCTCATAAATGAGGGGGATGGTGAAATCAAAAGGAAATAAAGAAGGGGGAAGCCACTCAAAAATGTAAGGAGGTATCTTGGTAGTGCTTGAAGTATTTTTCAAGTCATTAGGTTCATCATCATCTAAATTAGCAAGAGTAACATGTACTTCCAAATTCATGTTAATGAATTTAGGTAAGGGAACACTATTGATCAATGGGAATATGATATTGAGATTTAAGATTTGGAAGTTGAATAGTCCAAGGGTTTATATTAGACTCATGTTTATACATTTTATCATTTTTAAGGAACTTGATACATTGGATACTAAAATATGTGATATCCCTCAATCGATGAGTCCATGGTCCGCCTAAGAGTATGTTGTAAGATAGGGGTAAATAGATAACAATAAGCTTAGTTTGAATAGTATTAAGTCATATTATAAGAGGTATATAAATACAACCAAGTGTATTTTTATTATTTTTCTCAAATCCATGACATGTTAGGTGGGTTTGCTTGAGATGATATTTATTATAGCCAAGTTATTGGATGAGCCGCAAAGATGTCACATTAATACCAGACCCTTCATCTATTAATACTTTACAAATAAGGGTGGTATTAATGGCTATTTTAATTAATAGGGGTAGATCATTAGCATGAAGAATATCTCATCATTAATCATGTATTCTTTGAGGAATTCTATGGAGGGTTTCAAAAAAAGACAAATGGATTCAATGGTATGCACATTGGTTGGTTGAGGCTCATGAGAAGGTGGTTCTTTGTCTATACAAGATGGTTATTCTATTTCTTGAAATTGTTGTATGAGGAAATTATGATGATAAGGGGAGGTATGGACTAAATCCATAAGAGGGATTTTTTAAGGCATGGATTTGAGTTATTCTAAGAAGTTCCAATGGGTTTTATAAGAAGAACCAACATGGGGTTTAGAAGGTAAGTTAGATTTTAGAGGAATATAAGAGTTGTGGGTTTGAAAGAAGGAGATGGTTTATCACTAGGTTTTAAAGCTAGGTGAGTGGTTGTAGTATCTTTTAGGAGTTTATCTTCCAAATATGGTTGATTAGGTTTAGTGATAAGATCTTTATGATCCAGTTTTCAATGATAATTAACCTTGGCTATGTTGACATATTAAGATTTATTGTAATATTGATCATAGTCAGCACCAATGGCATAAAAATCCTTGTTGGCTGGTTGAGCATCAAATGTGGAAAAATATTTTTGGTTATTAGAAGAAGAAGCTTTGAGAGATTGTCATTTTTGAGAATCGGTGTTGTAATCTTGATGAAAAAGTTGAATCATGGCTTCATGATTGAATAAATCACCAAGTATATATGAAATAATGAATTTGGTAAGAGCTCTACAATATTTATAAAAATAATTGATTTCAATGTAGAACTAAAAAAATTGATTAGGTTTATACCATTTAGGAGTATTATTGGGATAAGTAAATGGTTTTGAGGGTGCTAAAAATTGTTTCATTTGATACACAATTAAATGTTTGTGAGAAGATGGGGGATTGTTAGATTTGGTACCTCCTAGCTTGGTTTAAGGAGTATTACTGGTGATTACATTAATGGAATGTTGAAAAAATCCTTTGATTAATTTTGTATTAGGTTCAGATTGTTTCATTAATAGGTCTTGATGTTTGGCTTGGTCAAGATTTTTGGTAAGAGTTTGAGGGGTAAAATTTCAAACCTTATATTGAAGAGAAGGATTTAAGGAAGTTATAAAGATTTTAAATATATTATCAATAGTCATGTTATGGTTGACCTTGTGGGTTAATGATTTCTATTGCTTGATAAAATCATGAGTTGATTTAGTGGGAGATTACTTAACATTGATGAAATGGCTAAGGCAGTTTTTGGGAAGATCATTGTGTTGAAACTCTTTAAACAAAGGTTTGGCTAAATCCTCTAGTTGACATATGGAATGTTGGGGAAGTTTATTGTACCATTCCAATAAATTTCTAGTGAATGTTTTAACCAAAATTTTAGTTGTGGCAAAAGTTTTAGTTTGGATCCATTCCTTGTAAATATTGTCGAATGCCTTGAGAAAAGATGCAAGGTCTTTAGTCCCATCATACTTGATAGCTAGAGATATGTTACCCATGTTAATGTAAATAATGAAATGGGATAAAGGTTAATTTTATACATTTTTAAGTATCTTGTTGTTCATGATAGGTTTTGGAATGGCATTTTTTATGACATCTATAAGAGGTGGAAGAATAAAGTTTTTGTTATTTTGAGGGAGGAAAATGGGAGGTTGATTAGAGATATTGATCAAATGATGTAGTTACATCATCTAGGAGGTGTTAGATGCTTGTATTATGTTCATTTATTACACTATCTATTCAATAATTTGGGTTAAATAAATTGGTGGGTTTGTTTTTTTAGGAAGACTCCCTAAATTGGTATCATGGGGAGGGTTTTTAGGAGGTGGATTACCAGTAGGGTTGTTAGATAGACTTGTGCCAATGTCTCCCACATTATGATGAGATGCTTGAAGATGGTAATTGTCTTGATAGATAAAAAAGGATCTAATCCACCTACCTCATATTTAGGCATGATTTAAACCATGTTGTAATCCAAAGATGAGGGAGGGGAAGAAGTACTCCAAGAGTGAGGATTCTCTTGGAAGGAAAGAATGGAAGAAAAGAAAACATCATATAGTGTATAAATGGATTCAAGTTATCTAAGAATATTTTGATAGGGGTTTTTATGATGTTTGATAAAAAAACATGATTTAGGAAAGAAGAAGGAGAATCAAGGATATAATCAGCCAAATAGAGAATAGAGTTAGCTAGATAAAGAACAAGGTCAACCAAATAAATAATAGGGTTGGACAACAAGGGATAGGGTCAGCCTTCAAGGACTAATTCAACTGGGTTGATAGAGTATTAATAAAACATAAGATGAAAAGAGCACATAGTCATATGATTCAAATGTGTACTCGATAGGGACATAATAGAGAGATAAGAAGACATAGTCATGTAGATCAACAATGTACTATTGGAAGGAAGGTAAAACACCATTTATAAGAGACTTTATCAACCAAGATGACAATGTTATAAAAATAGGGGGAATTTTTTTCTAGATAATTTGAATCAATAATGAAAGCAAACACATAATAAATTAGGTCAATGTGATTGATTTGATTGGGGCACACAACACAAAACTTGGACCAACACTAATCAAAATTTTTAGTATAAAACACACAATGGTCAAAGATAAAGAAATCAACTAAAAATTAAATGCTAACTAATAGGTCACCCTCAGTGTTATTATATTATTTAAAAAAATTATTAATGTGATAGAAAATTTGATTGAAATAGGGAACTAAAAATTAGTTTAAAGCTAGTTTCAGGATATTTAGGATGAAATGGATCTGTATTGGAAATAGTAATGGATTGGTATTAGGGCCTACCCCCTCACCTCAAAATTTTATATCCATAATTGTGTTGGGTGAATTTCCAATATATACTATTAACTATGTATTTATACTTATCTAGAAAACCAAATCGGTTTTCCCCTTGGTGATGAAAACTAGGTAGGCCTTGGGAAGATAAATGTTCAAAATGTTAAGTGATTTTTTAGTGCATGAAAAAGAGTAAAATAGTGTAACTAAAATTTTAATTTTAAAAACCACCTATTTAGACTATGTGATTTAATCTAAGCATGAAAACAACTGAAAAGGAAATGTTAATTAATTACTAGTAAATGATTGTTAATTCATTGATTAAGAATAATATAAAGTCAGTTTAGGTGACATTGTATGCAAATAGTATAGAATAGAGTTTAATAGGTTTATATTATTATATATAATAAATGTATATAATAATAAAGTTTAATAGGATGACTATGTCTCTTAGATAGAAGATAGATTACATAACTAAGTTGACCAAGTTGACTTAGTTTGTTATAGGGTTACAGTTTTGAAGACTGCCAACTTGTGAAAAATAGAACTAAAACAAGTACTAAAATGATAAAGAGAGAAAATAAAGGAACCTTGGTTGGATTAAATATGATTTATCTTGAAAATTTTATGTTGTAGTGATTTAGTTACTACTTTAAAATTCTATAAATTGGGTTGACTAGTTTGACCAAGTTTTGAAAAAACCCTATATGCTGAAGAAGAATAATGAATAAGGTCAACTTGTTTGACAGTGTTTGTTGACCTGTATGTTGGTAGAATAAATTATAAAATAGAATAAAATTGTTTGATAGTGTATGTTAATCTAGAACCAAAGAAGAGTACTGTGTCAAACTATTTGATCTAGTAACTTGTAGTTGATAAAGACCTGCATAGATAGAACATAGTCATTTTGAACTGATTGTGTTAAACCTACACATAAAAAGCAAGAGCTATATCCATTGGTTTGATATATTACTATAAATATGTAAAATTATAATAAAATGAATAAAATTATGGCATGAAAGAAAACCTGAAGGGGTTAGGTTTATGTCAAGTTCACTAAAATGTATGCAAGGAGAAAAGCAATTGATCTATAAATCAATCCTAACTCAAAGAAGATAAATCATACTTACACTTCTGATTGTTAATACATTATATATTTAGCTTCATGAGCAAGATGGATCCACTAAACCTATACAAGGGATATCTTACCACAATAATGTCACTAGGGAGGGTTCCAAATCCTCCAGTCAAGCAAAACTATGTAATAACCCTAACTAGGTTCTATGATTTTATATTCACTAATATAATAACAAGTAAAGTCTAATCTAGTGCTCACCAAATTTTTTGGTGCAAAATGGGGTTATTAAAAAATAAAGTAAACATGAATAAGATAGTCTTATTTAAGATATGTCTAGGTAAAACCCTAATGCATGGAGAGAGAAATATATTCAAAAGCCATTACTTATGTTACTTATATGTACTAAAGTGAGGAGTAAAGTTAGAGATACTTACCTTGAAGATGAACCTGTCAAGACTCAATCTCTCCCTTGGCAAAAGGTGCTTCGTAATAGGTTGTTTTGGTTGTAATAATCACTAAGAAAGACCGAAGCATCAAGAATTTTCCATGAGACAAGATTATTATCCAATTAAAAACCCTAAACTAAGACTCCTCAAGTAGAATGGTGGAAGAATAGATTGTAAAAAAGTAAAAATGAATAATTAACTCTTGTTGTCTCTAATAAATGACAAAATGGATGTGTGTATATAGATGAATCTAACCCTAGTCCTTTTTGAAAGTTTAGCCAATAGGGTCAGCCCAATTAACTATGTATCATGATTGACAAAAACAAATTAGGTCAAAGTCTATATTGGTCAAGGGCCAACCTAGACCTTAAATTATTTTTGTCAATTAGAGTATAGGGTTGATGGATTTGAGAGTGTATCATAAAACATCAAAATAGGATTTTAGGCTAGAGAAGGGCTAATGAAGACATAAAATGACTACATGAGAGTGAAAATAGGAGGCAAAGATTAAGGGAATGTTCTTGAGAGCTGTTTGGAATGCTAATAAGTGGTAGTAAAGGGATAACAATCTTGTAAAGAACTAATGGTCTACCCACCCCTTTTTTGGTGTACCCCTTAAGGTGTGTACTCAAAGAGATTGATACTTGATGGGTCCTTGCAAGATAAAAAGAATCAATAATTGATAAAGTTTGAAAATATTATGTGTATACATATTCCATCCCTCCTTGACATGTTTCATTCTCAAAACATAAGAACAAACCAAATAGTGAGTGTGATTCAAATCATTACACACTTGTCTCAAAGATTAATCATCCAACCACCCATATATGATCTTGTTAAGTGATAGCTCACCAAAATTATTTCTAAATTTCTTTGTGCTACTTTGCTTCCATTCATGATTATAGTTATACCTCCTTCATGTCTATGTATAGTGATTCCTCCTATGATTTTATTCATGATAATAGCTGTACCTCCTTCATGTTTATGGATAATGATTTTAGCTAATATGATTCCATACATGACCATAATAGTTCATACTTGGCTTCCATGAATAGCTAAAATGATTATTCTATTGATTCATTATATAGTAATAGTGATTGGTATTTTGATTTCTTGAATAGACAAAGTGATTATTGATATGACACTCCCTAACATGCTTCCTTGATTATTACCTCTCATGATGATATTAATGTATATATGCCCAACCTTATAAAATTATTTGACTTTTTCAACATGTTCTTCTACCTCTTCCACATTTTCATTTGGTAGTATCTTTTTCTTATGAGTAAATGAAGTGTTCTCTACTTGTTCTATTTATTCATCTATTTCTTCCTTATGATATTATTCACCATATTCAACTTCATCCTCATGTTCTACTTGTTAGGAACCCAACGGAAGCACCATTGATTACCAAATACAAGCAACTGAATATGCGAAATTAACCAGAAGCAATAAGTAACTAGAATTCAGAAATAACACAAAATATGAGAGACAATACACAACTTGTATCAATACTCTTCCAGAAAAGAATTACAACCAAGAAGATTGCCACAGTTCTTCTTCCTTACACACCTCTAAGGCTCCCACACCGCTAGGGCATAAATAGTAAATCTCTTCAAGAGCTCACTCTCTCTTACGGTCCCAACACACAACTCAAACACAGAGTTGGTGTTCACCTCCAACCAGTCAGCATCCACTACTACCAATACACAAGTGATCCATGCACTCCACAAGTGCTCCACACACTCTAAGTACTCAACATACTCCAAGTAGATCTCCCATGAACTTGCAACAACCTGCAACTCAAATGATCTTACTTTGGAAGGAACTACCTTGCCTTCTTCTTTGCTCTCCAACTGAGTACACATCGTACTCCAAGTAGATCCTACCTAATCCTGCTCCTTGTTGTGTTGTTATCACCTTAATTCTACTACCACCTACAGATCAACCTAGTTCTGCACACCTACAAACCTAGACCTCGCACACACATACACTTGCAGATCAATGATCTTACTTACCATGTAGATCTCCAAACGTGGCCTTGCACACCTGCTGACCAAGATCTTACATACATGAAGAATCCTTCTGATTCTCTAAACCAGCACCCATACTTGGCACTGTGGCACTAGGAGGAACACACCTTGCTCTCTTCAGACACAGAAGGAGCTAATATTTGCTCTCTTACTCTCTAGCACAAATTACAATACAACCCATGAGTCTATTATATAGATCTCATGCAAACAATAATTAGACATCTAATTAAAATAATTAGATCCACAGCTTCAAGTCTATAATTTGCCTTTGACATGCAAAAAACTAGTTTGTTAACTAACTATTCATGCAATCGACAGTTTTGAAACTGCATAGGTGACCGACGTCGGTCCCTATCTGCCTGGAGGTGACTGACGCCGACTGATCCATGACTGACATCGATTGCTCTTCTCACTGTATATGACTGACGTCAGCTAATCAGATCGATGTGAGTTGCTCTATAACTCAGCAACCTCTCTACAACCTCCTCCATGTCTACATCAATGAAGATTTTAGGTCTACAACCTAACAATCTCCCACTTGGAGATAAACAACTACACTGCACTTATACCTGTACCCCATCTAATCTGTTTCCTGGCTTGTATCCCTCTTCAAGATCAATCCTGAAGACCACCCACCACACAACCTATGGTGCACCACCTATCATCTGAGTAACCTAACACATTCAAACCTACAAACCCATGTAGTGAAGTCCTGACCCTGCATAGCATGAATCCTTGTTGCTAGTCCCTCTCAGATACCTGAGAACCCACTTCCCTGAATTGGCTCCTAACTCTCTGACAGCTCTCACTGCTGGGGAAAACTCAAGTCTATACCATGCCTCATGTGATTTCGGACACTGAACTGTCCAGCCCTTAGTGTGCTCCAGTTTTGCATCTTGTGTATTGAACCTTGCCAACACCTGATTCACATTAGCTCCCACTAGAGACAAAATCAACCTGTGATCTTCCATGTCTCTCATGCCAAAGAATTTTACTGCTCTCAAATCCTTCATGGAAAACCAATGAACTAACCTTACCCTTAACTTAGTAAAACCCCGTATGTCTGAACCTATAACTAGTATACCATCCACATACAGTAATAGGATAATGTTGCAATCATCATCCACTTGGTAAGACAAACACAATGGTTACACTGACATTGACTAAAGCCCTGCTTTGTCATCCACCTGTCAAAACTTGTACCACTGTCCTGCAGCTTCCTCAAGACCATATGACCTAGCCTTCTATCTCATGTGTCCATTCTCTCTATTCTTTAACCAAGGTATCCATTCATCTCAGTGCTTTTCATACCGGCTGGTAACCCTACCAAATCTCCCATTTGGTTCTCCATCCTATTCATGCCATGCTCACTATTTCCTGGATCCTTCTTGCTCTGTAGTGAGCAACGAGTATAAAGAAGAGGAACAATGAATTTGAGGCTTACTTACCCTTTCAATCCTCCATATGGGTGTTTAAGACTCCTTGATAGCTTGCTGTCTGCCCAAAATCCGTCTTAGTGACCGACCTCAGTCACTACATAGTCTGCATCTAATCGACGTCAGTTCCATGCGACTGTCTAGGTCACTGACACCGATTATCCTACCGATGTCAGTCTCCACCTACCAGATACCACTGACTCCTCTGGTCTACACATGAATGATGTCGGTAGCTATCTATTTGATGATGGTTACCTTTGACTGATGTTGGTACTTGTGTATGCTTGTGACTGATGACTTTTTACCTGTGAGCTTACTTTGAATCAAAACCTTGTCCAAATTGCCCTACTCAGAGGTATCTAGCCCCATTTGCTGATCTCTATCCATCATCTCCTCCAAGAACACCAAGGCTTTCCAGTTCTTAAGTTTATCAAATACATTATTCTTCCTTTTCTTGCAATAAACACAATCCTTTCTTGTAGCAGCCCACTGCTCACAGAAATCTCAGTCTATGCTCTCCAAAGCTAAACTCTTACCATCTAGATTAAGAACATCCATTCCCTTCTCACTTATGTGACCAAGCCTACAAAGCCACACCTGTGCAATAGAAGTGGAAACAATAATACAAGCAAGTAGATAAAGAGTACCTGCTTTCTTACCACATGCTAATTCAAGTGCATCCACTGTGAGAGTTCTTGTGCATCTCTCATCACCCAAATTTCTTGAAGCAATTAGCCACATCTTTAAGACTGGGGCCTGCATGACCTTCTTCAACACCCATGTGTTGGCTGCCTACAATTGCAACATCACTTCCCCTTTGCCAATACTATGACAAGGCTCACCAACCCCTCTACTTGGGGCTGCATGGAAAGAGGTAACAGAATCTTTTAACCAAGATTCAACTTTATCCAAGAAACATCCCAGAGCATCCTATGCAACAACACCTATAACATCTGCATCTTCAGTTCTTTCATGTTGATCTGCTACCAACCAACAATATTTCTTTACCTGCTCTTTCTTTCCATAACATCGTAATTGACCATTTGTGCTATTCAGTTTCTCCATTCTTAGTGTACTTTATTTTGTCATTGCTATACTCCCACTCAATCAAAAACCCCTGAGAGTGACCTATAACCAAACACAAACCTACTCCCTGTAACCTTAGCTCTGATACCAACTATTAGGAACCCAACAGAAGCACCATTGATTACCAAATACAAGAAACTAAATATGCAGAATTAACCAGAAGCAATAAGTAACTAGAATTCAGAAATAACACAGAATATGAGAGACAATACACAACTTGTATTAATACTCTTCTAGAAAAGAATTACAACCAAGAAGATTGCCACAGTTCTTCTTCCTTACACACCTCTAAGGCTCCCACACCGCTAGGGCATAAAGAGTAAATCTCTTCAAGAGCTCACTCTCTCTTACGGTCCCAACACACAACTCAAACACAGATTTGGTGTTCACCTCCAACCAGTCAACATCCACTACTACCAGTACACAAGTGATCCACACACTCCACAAGTGCTCCACACACTCCAAGTACTCAACATACTCCAAGTAGATCTCCCATGAACTTGCAACAACCTGCAACTCAAATGATCTTACTTTGGAAGGAATTACCTTGCCTTCCTCTTTGCTCTCCAACTGAGTACACACCATACTCCAAGTAGATCTTGCCTGATCTTGCTTCCTGTTGTGTTGCTATCACCTTGATTCTGCTGCCACCTGAAGATCAACCTAATTCTACACACCTGCAAACCTAGACCTCACACACACATACACCTACAGATCAATGATCTTACTTACCATGTAGATCTCCAAATGTGGCATTGCACACCTGCTGACCAAGATCCTACATACATGAAGAATCCTTCTGATTCTCCAAACCAACACCCATACTTGGCACTATGGCACTAGGAGGAACACACCTTGCTCTCTTCAGACACAGAAGGAGCTAATATTTGCTCTCTTACTCTTTAGCACAAATTATAATACAACCCATGAGTCTATTATATAGATCTCATTTAAACAATAATTAGACATATAATTACAATAATTAGATCCACAGCTTCAAGTTTATAATTGGCCTTTGACATGCAAACAAATGGTTTGTTAACTAACTATTTATGCAACTGACAGTTTCAAAACCGCACAGGTGACTGACATCGGTCCCTGTATGCCTGGAGGTGATCGATGCTAGCTGATCCATGATTGACGTCAGTTGTTCTTCTCATTATATATGATCGACGTTAGCTGATTAGACTGACGTCAGTTGCTCTTCTCACTATATATGATCGACGTTAGCTGATTAGACTAATGTCAGTTGCTCTACAACTCAACAACCTCTTTGCAACCTCCTCCATGTTTGCATTAGTGAAGATTTTAGCTCCACAACCTAACAATCTCCCACTTAGAGATAAACAGCTGCACTGTACCTATACTTGTACCTTATCTAATCTATTTCTTGGCTTGTATCCCTCTTCAAGATCAATCCTGAAGACCACTCACCACACAACCTGTGGTGCACCACCTATCATCCAAGTAACTTGCCACATTTGAACCTACAAACCCATGTAGTGAAGTCCTGACCCTGCATAGCATGAATCCTTGTTGCTGGTCCCTCTCAGATACCTGATAACCCACTTCCCTGAATTAGCTCCTAACTCTCTGACAGATCCCACTACTGGGGAAAACTCAGGTCTATACCAGACCTCATGTGATTTCAGACACTAAACTATCCAGACCTTAGTGTGCTCTAGTTCTACATCCTACGTATTGAACCTCGCTAACACCTAATTCACATCAGCTCCCACTGGAGACAAAATCAACCTGTGATCTTCCATGTCTCTCATGCCAAAGAATTTTACTGCTCCCAAATCCTTCATGGCAAACCACTGAACTAACCTTACCCTTAGCTCAGTAAAACCATGTATGTCTGAACCTGTAACTAGTATACCATCCACATACAATAATAGGATAATGTTGCAATCATCATCCACCTGGTAAGACAAACACAATGGTTACTCTGACATTGACTAAAGCCCTGCTTTGTCATCCACCTGTCAAAACCTATACCACTATCCTGCAACTTCCTCAAGACCATATGACCTGGCCTTTCATCTCATGTGTCCATTCTCTCTATTCTTTAACCAAGGTATCCATTCATCTCAGTGCTTTTCATACCAGATGGCAACCCTACCAAATCTCCCATTTGGTTCTACATCCTGTTCATGCCATGCTCCCACTAGTTCCTGGATCCTTCCTGATATGTAGTGAGCAATGAGTATAAAGAAGAGGAACAACGAATTTGAGGCTTACTTACCCTTTTAGTCCTCCATATGGGCGTTTGAGACTCCTTGATAGCTTGCTGTCCACCCAAAATCCATCTTAGTGACCAACCTCGATCACTACACAGTCTGCATCTGATCGACGTTAGTTTCATGTGACTATCTAGGTTGCTGATGCTGGTTATCATGTCAATGTCAGTCTCCACCTACCCAACACCACCGAGTCCTCTGGTCTACACATGACCGATGTTGGTAGCTATCTATTTGATGATGGTTACCTTTGACTGATGTCGGTACCTGTGTATGCTTGTGACTGATGACTTTTTACCTGTGAGCTTACTTTGAATCAAAACCTTGTCCAAATTGCCCTGCTCAGAGGTATCCAGCCCCATTTGCTGATCTCTATCCATCATCTCCTCCAAGAACACCAAGGCTTTCCAGTTCTTAAGTTTATCAAATACATTATTCTTCCTTTTCTTGCAATAAACACAATCCTTTCTTGTAGCATCCCACTGTTCACAAAAATCTCAGTCTATGCTCTCCGAAGTTGAACTCTTACCATCTGACTTAAGAACATCCA
Organism: Torreya grandis; assembly: GCA_037957365.1. Lineage (NCBI taxonomy): Eukaryota > Viridiplantae > Streptophyta > Pinopsida > Cupressales > Taxaceae > Torreya > Torreya grandis. The sequence goes on from JARHVA010001861.1 coordinate 1,297,890, forward strand.
TTCCCTTCTCACTTATGTGACCAAGCCTACAAAGCCACACCTGTGTAACTGAAGTGGAATCAGTAATACAAGCAAGTAGATAAAGAATATCTACTTTCTTACCACATGCTAATTCAAGTGCATCCTTGAAAACATTCCAAGAATCTGCTATGAGAGTTCCTGTGCATCTCTCATCACCCAACTTTCCTGAAGCAATTAGCCACATCTTCAGAACTGGGACCTGCATGACATCCTTCAACACCCATCTGTTGGCTGCCTACAATTTCAGCATCACTTCCCCTTTGCCAACCATGTGACAAGGCTCACCAACCCCTCTACTTGGGGCTACATGGAAAGAGGCAATAGAATCTATAAACCAAGATTTTACTTTATCCAAGAAACATCCCAGAGCATCTTGTGCAACAACACCTGCAACATCTGCTTCTTCAGTTCCTTCATGTTGATCTACTACCAACCAACAATCTTTCTTTACCTACTCTTTCTTTCCATAACACCGTAATTGATCATTCATGTCTTTGAATTCCTCCATTCTTAGTGTACTTTCTTCTGCCATTGCTATACTCCCACTCAATCAAAAACCCCTGAGAGTGACCTGTAACCAAACACAAACTTGCTCCCTACAACCTTAGCTCTGATACCAACTGTTAGTGGTATCAAACTATGAGCCAAAAACCTCGCTCTGATACCAACTGTTAGGAACACATAGAGGCACCATTGATTACCATATACAAGCAACTTAAGATGCAGAATTAAACTAGAATCACAAGTAACTAGAATTCAAAAACAACACAGAATATGAGAGACAATACCCAATTATATTAATACTCATCTAGAAAAGAATACAATAAAGAAGATGCCACTTCTTCTTCACACCTCTCAGAGGCTTCCCACACCTCAAGTGTATAGTAATTATTTCCTCAAATCTCTCTCTCTTACGGTCCCAACACACAACTCAAACACAAAGTTGGTGTTCACCTCAAACTAGTTAGTATTCACTACTGCCAGTACACAAGTGCTCCATGCACTCCATAAGTGATCCACGCACTCCAAGTACTCAACATACTCCAAGTAGATCTCCCCTAAACTTGTAACAACCTGCAACTCAAATGATCTTACTTATGGAAGGAACTACCTTGCCTTCCTCTTTTGCTCTAAACCGAGTACACACCGTACTCCAAGTAGATTCCACCTGATCCTACTCCCTGTTGTGTTGCTATCACCTTGATTCTGCTGCCACCTACAGATCAACCTGGTTCTGCACACTTGTAAACCTTAGACCTTGTACACACATACACCTATAGATCAATGATCTTACTTACCATGTAGATCTCCAAATGTGGCCTTGCACACCTGCTGACCAAGATCCTACATACATGAAGAATCCTTCTAATTCTCCAAACCAAAACCCATACTTGGCACTGTGGCACTAGGAGGAACACACCTTGCTCTCTTCACACATAGAAGGAGCTAATATTTTGCTCTCTTACTCTCTATCACAAATTACAATACAACCCATGAGTCTATTATATAGCTCTCATGCAAACAATAATTAGACATCTAATTACAATAATTAGATCTGCAGCTTCAAGTCTATAATTGGCCTTTGACATGCAAACAACCGGTTCATTAACTAACTATTCATGCAACTGATAGTTTTAGAACCGACTGTTCATACAACCGATAGTTCCATGACCGACGTTGGTTGCTCTTCTCACTGTATATGACCGACGTTGGCTGATCAGACTGATGTCAGTTGCTCTGTAACTTAGTAACCTCTCTGCAACCTCCTCCATGTCTGCATCAGTGAAGCTTTTAACTCCACAACCTAGCACTACCTTGATTTTTTTATGTATTTCTAACTATGATATCATGTAAAGTAACCTTAGTTTTCTTATACCAAGACTTCATGAAATAATTCATCACATTAATATTTATTATTCTCAAAGTCTCTAACTATAGATATCCAAGAACCATATCCACACCATCTATATCCAAAGCATAAAAATTTGAATGCAAAAAGTTTGTCCATACTAAGCTTCAAATCTTCAAAAAATTGAATATTCTTACCATCTAATTGAGCTTAGTTTATATAATTTGCTTGAACATGTAGATTTTGACCAACATTAATGTTGATGAATTTATAATTGTTTCTATGGTATATGGACACAATGACCTTATTACTTTGAATGCATCCATGAAACTTAAATATGGAAGCATCTCTCTTTGGATCTAATCTTTTTTTACCCTCCATATCTCCTTATTCCTCTTCAAGATCATCTACTTCTCCTTCCACATCATATGTAGCCTCTGCATCATCATCACTATGCTCATTTTATTCTTCTTCTTCTTCTTGTTCTTATTTATCACTTTCACTCTCTTCTTCATTACCACCATCATCATTATTATATTCCTATTCTTTTTAATCTACATTATCTTCATCATCATTATTTTTATCTTATTCTTTTTTTATATTTTTCTTCTGTCTCATCAATCTAGGAAAACATATTCCATTTATTTCCAAAAAAATTATGTTATTTTCACCTAGTTGTGGCCACCAATGCAAATCAGGACCCATGAATGAACATGAAAAAATTATTTTCCACTAATAACTATGAAAATAATTCTCCTAAAAAATAACCCACTATTCTTTATCATCAATATCATCCTCTCTTGATTTTTTTAGCTCGATAATTCACACAAATTAGGGTTAATAAAGAAATACTATAATTGAAATAACTCACTTCATTTTTTTAATTTAGTTTCCCAATATTCTCATATAACTTTAGTGAAAAAAATGTGGAAAACTTCTAAATTTTTTGACCTATATAGCAAATGTATGAAAAATAATAAATGAACAATAAATCAAACAAACTTATCAAAAAATTTCATTTTTTTTTACTGTAATCTTACCCAAATAAAAGATATGATACCACTTTTAATGCTCCACACTTGTAATATATAAAATATACATAGTATAATTATTATCAACATAACATAATAAATATTGGTGGGCTAGGATGCCCATACATTCAATATTTGTAGAAATAGAATAATACCCTTAATATATGCAACACCATATAATATTATATAGGTACTAAAATATTATTTTTATAACATCTCAGTCTTGTATATTGACAAAAACCTATCAAGGCTCTACCCTTTATTTATAGACCTCCCTACTACTGAAATGCTCACATTCACCATCTCACTATGCCTAACTGCTTATCCTATGGTCCAAACATATCATTTATGAAGACCTAAATCTCTTGAATTATATAGAAAAATCAAAACATGATATATAGCCTTTAATGTTAGTTTTAGATACTCAATAGCTTCATATCCCATCAAATAATTACATTCCACATAGGGATACTTACATCAATGTAATTTTTTCTAGATTATTATCAAGTGTCCAGTACTCAAATGTCATCTAATTTTTAAATATTTTGAATACTATGGGTCAACTCACTTATCTTATTGAACCCCATCATGAGATATTTTATAAACATGTGATACAAATACAAATCTAAGCCTACTCATTATTCATCTAGTAAATACCAAGAAAACACATATACTACTTTATTCTTCCCTATTTTCATGTCAATCATAAGAGAAACCATATCACATATCTGAAGCACTCAAAGAATAACCCATGAGTAATATTTGTTTATTTATAAGCTAGATCATCAAATGCATTTGTAGATAGTATATTGCACCCTTGTACACACATAAACCAACACGTAAAGGAGAACTATATAAGACTGAGGCCCTCCTTAGAGTATTATATAAGTAGGTATCATTAATTGATAGAGGGGTCCTTAAATTCAACTCGACACTATGAGACCATTAACTATTTTTTGTAAGGTACAAATAATTTAGGTGAAGATATTGGGTTTGATCCATATACATTCATCGATAGCCTATGTATGTGAATAAAAGACATCAACATAAAGGCAAAAAAATCCCAAAAGGATTTAGGCGATCATTTGAAATATAATGAATATTTTGTACTAGATAATTTCATCAAGATCATGATAAAATAATTGATGTAAGTCCCAATAACATTACATAAGTAGGCCTCTAAGAAAAATATTTCTACAATCTGACAACTAAATTTTGATCTAACCCCTACCTGTTACCACCTCTATACTTATTAGATCTTCCTTCAAATTTGTAGATAAGATAAGTATTATCCCTTTGTGTTTATCTAATCAAAATATCATTTTTAGTGTACTTTCTATATTTATCATAATTCCACACTTTAATTCAAAATAGTCATTTATCTCAGTTGTCAATTAATTGGCATGTTGTATAATAGTTTTATTCATCCTTGTGTATAAACTATTCTACCCCTTTAACCCGCACATATCATAAAAATGGTTAAACATTTGGTGAACTTGACCACTATGTCTTCTCATGTAAATCCTATCTTGCTCTAGGGTTTTTAGTCTTCTAAGGTTTCTAATATCAGTATTTTGTATATTTGTAACTTTTAAATTTCCTTTGGTACCTTTATTTTCATTTATAAAATATGGAAAATGTTAATAAATATCATTTAAAAATTGAATATAAATAATCCTTACTCAATCATTTAAGTAAAAATAAATAATTTATTAATGCATTCTTACATGTTACCTAAGAAGAAATCAATAACCATGCTTGGGATAATGCATCCACATTCAATAATGGTGAAATATTAGAGAGAATAACTTTTGATACATATTCCATGAGAATAATCAATACTTGAACCCAATCATAAATTTCAATGCACACATCAACATGAGTGGTGTTTTCATCTCCTTTGGTGGCTTCTCAAAACTCAAATCTTGATCCTAATGGGCCTATAATGAAAACTATTCTCCAAGTTATAATTTTTTTGGAATATAAGACCAAAATTAAAAAAAAAAATTTGAAATCAAATCATGATATTGATTCATAATATGTACTACATAATCCTCTAGCACCTGATATCTTTGTACCCTTTACCAACTAATTTTGGTTCACCATAGTTCACCTTTCATGATGGCAAGGGCCATCCTGAGAAACATATTCAATATTTATATAAAATATGCCTTGATTATGCTTCAAATTATAAACTTTTGACCAAATTATTTCCAAGGAGCCTAAAGGATTATGATTTAATATGGTTTTATGACTTACCAATCCAATCAATGAAAGCATTAAACCCCCAACATCACTAAAAATATGTCATATACATAAATTGTTAAGACCAAACAAGGAAGTAATGACTTATAAATGAATATGTTTTGAGACACAAATTAATGTTGGCAAAAATAAAAAATCTAATGATAGATAAAAGACTTCGAGACATCTTTAAACAAAGTTTTATTACCCCATTACATGAGTCCATTATTTTCAAGGAGTTCAAATCATTTGATGGCTTATACCATATTGTTTAAGATCATGAAATTGAAATTATTTACTTAAATTAGATCAAGTATATAGTAAATATAATAAATACATCTTCTAACAAACTTCATATCAAACCAAGTTACAAGGTAACACATATAGAACCTAAAACATAAACAAATACAATAGTTAGTGTAGTGTCACAATAACATAATTGGATCATTTTATCCATTGAACCTAATATATAATTTACATGATTACCTAAGTATCCAACTTCAATACTTAAGAAGCTTGTGGAGTGTCATCTCATATCTATCCCTCCTCCCATAGAGGTTGATATGAGTTAACCTATACCAAAATGATATGATGTTAATGCATATTTTGGCTATCACTAAGGCCCTAGGCATTCTAAAAACATATGATATACCTTGGGACATAAGATCCAAGACCTTTTTGATAACTATTAGATTACCTTTGATGATCCTCCAAAGGATTCAGGTTCATAACCTAGTGACCATCAAAACCATAAGATATTTAAAAATCCTTTGCAAGATCATTCTAAGAAAGATATATAAGTGTAAATGGCATGTAATGCACATCATACTCCATCACATTATGAGAACCCATTATATGGTATTATTGGCACTTATACATGAAAAGTACCTCTTATGGTTCAAATACCCTCTATTTCATTTGATGATAGTGAAATTGTAGATGATGACTAAGATCTTTATTCGTTATTCATTTTAGAATACATTAGTCATCAACATATACATCATGTTATAATTGATAAGAGTGATAGTGAAAACATATATACCATGATGTTACTTACACATTTAGGATATACACATGATGATTTATACCCTTTGACCAAAGAGGTTAGAGTATTTGATGGGGTATCACAACACATTATTAGTGAGATTGATTTACATTTAAAATTTGGTCCAACATATGTGATTACTATATTTTTAGTTATACTATACATGAGAGTCTTTGATATGTTATTATGATGACATTAGATACATAAACTTAGTGCAGTACATTTCATAATGCATGGGTGTATTAAATGCATTCATACCACTAGGATATTCATCATTTATGGAACTCCATATGAATACCCACATGAAAAGATAAGTTTATTCCCAAATAACTAATTATACAACATGTTAAGGTTAATCATCCATAAAATGTTAAGAAACAATAATTCCCATTTCCAAGGAAACCTATATTTGAGAGACCATTTCACCAAAGATACATAATAGAATCCACAAAATCCTCATCTAAAACTACATGATCTACCTAATTACAAATAAACATGTTCCAATACAACTACACTAAAGAAACCACATAACAGTAAATAATGGGTTACACTAACCACCAATCCTTCTATTACCTTTTTAAAATAATAAATTCTTGACACATATGTAGAGTACTATAGATTCTATAGTTATAGATATGACATATATACATGCTCATTATCAATATCACCAGTTTAATGTACCATATTCTAAGTCTGAAGATACCTATGATCATCCCTTATATGGGATATATGTTAGATATTTTTCATTTACAAACATTCCAAAAATTCAAACAAATCAAATATTCAATAAAATACCAAAAAAATTAAAAAATATTCATCACTCATATGTTTACTGGCTCCTCAACATCTATGTTGTTTATTTTATGTTAGTAGATAACATATAATTTATATACACATATATTTCATGTGTACTTGAGATTGATATAGACATACACTAGACCCATGATACTTTCACATATAAATGTTTAATCTTTCCTCTTCTTGTGTGATACACTATGTTGGGGACACATGTCTTCCTTGATCATGACTGACACAAGTTATATTATTTTATGGTCACATTTACATTATCTTGTTGATCTTATATACTAATTCTTACACATGTCTATACTCATGTTTACATATATCAAAATGTACTTGATATGCTACATTACATGACATTTTTGTTAACACACACACACACACAACACACACACACACACACACACACACACACACACACACACACACACACACACACACACACACACACACACACACACACACACACACACACACACACACAAGAAAAGAAAAAAGGAATAGTATTCTATGCTTACGCTGATTTATTTATACTTCACACTATAACTTTATTGAGTGTCTTTCTATTGCTTGTTATTGTCTTGCTTGTGGAAAATTTGAATATGTTACTTGCTTATTGGCACCCATTCCACTATATTTTGATTTCTATTTGGAAATTTAAATATGTCATTATTTTTAATGTGAGGCATTTGAATCTACCCATTGTTTACTATAATGAAATTACCTAGATGATTCATAATAATATAATTATATACCATAGAATTAAGAGAAAAATAAATAGATCCACAATAATAATTATTGAAAAAGTAGAATAATTGAATATTATTACTAAATCAATTCAATGGGGAAATATTCACAACAATGAAATAAGAATACAATTCACAATATGAAGATAAAAGACAAACCACTACATCTTATATATACTCTAATTAGCCAAGGTTATTCCATAGGCCGACCATACTAAGAACATAGAGAAATGAAACAAGATAATATTAAGGTGTGTAAGCCACAAGTTGGCCTCACATATCCCTAGATGAACTATAGGTTAAGGGTATAACAAGATGTTATCCTTCAAAATAATGATGTCCTAAATGTTGAATCAAACCAAGATGTTTTCGTCATAATACTTCATCCTCCCATGTTGCATTTTTAGAATGCAGGTTCTTCTAATTGATTAAATACTCTTTAATGGATTTAATATGTAGTTAGTACATGTTTGAAAGATATCTTAAGGATCCAAAATGACTCAACCTTCTTCATCTAATTTAAGTAAATCAGCCTGAGTGGAAACTCTATATCCAATTACCTTATTTAGGTAAGATACATGGAATACCAAATGTATATGAATGGATGGAGATAATTCTAGCTTTTAATTTACACTACTAATTTTATAAAAGATCTTATATGGTCTATAATACTTAGGTGACAAATTATTATTCTTTGTTATTGATTTAGAGACATCTACTTATATGGCTACAAATGCATAAATACCTAATCAACTATGACAAAATGCCACTAACTATGATGTTGATCTGCTTGTTGCTTCATTCTATTTTTCACCATTGATAAATTATCTTACAAACTAACTAGCACCTCCTATTGATGGTGAATGTGTTCCTCACCATATCTAACCTTAAGATGCACTATCAAAGATGAAGTGATGGATGGGAATAACTACCCATACAATGCCACAAAGGGAGACATATTTGAATAAGTGTGAAAAGAAGTGTTATACCACCATTCAATAAGTGGTAACCAATGAACCCATTTGTCTTGTTTGTGAGAAACAAAATAATGAAGATAAAATTATAGACATCTATTGACTACCTCTATTTGTCCATCAGATTGAGGATGATATGATGAGATATGAGATAATTAGGTGCCTAAAAATACAAATAATTTAGTCTAAAATTCACTAGTAAAAACCAGATCTTAGTCACTTACAATGATCTTTGGAGTACCACACAATTTCTAAATTATATTGTGAAAAGTAAAATATACTATACTTGAAACAAATGGCTATGATAAGTAACAAAAATGAGCATAATTGATGAGTCAATACATAACCACCATGATAATATTTTTACCCTTAAACCATGGTAACCCCATAATTAAATCCATGGAGGCCTCCTCCCAACATTGCTTAGGGATGGATAAAGGCTGAAAAAGACCTAGGGTCTTAATGGTTTCACATTTATTTTGTTGACATACCATGCATTCATCCACATATTTATGGTCATCCTCCTTATGGTGATCATGCCCCAATTTATGTAACTATACAAGATCTTAGGTTGGGAAGGAAACATGACCCAACCCTCATGAACACATGGAAAAGTATGCAATATATTGACCTAAATAATTATGTAAGAAAAAGAGAACCACCAAGCCAGTTTTACTCAAATAAATAACTAAATAGGTAAATGAGAGACTCATTAGGCCAGGTTCACTTAAATAAAGTGAATAAATCATTGTATATGGCTTATAGTTTTAATTGTAATGTTTTTATCAAGTTTTATCCATGAAAAAAAATCATGATTGAAAGGGAATGAAAAATTTTCATGTCCCTATCAGGAATGTATGTTTCAATTGTGTAATTTGGCTCAATATAGACTGCATGATCCAAATATAATGGACAATGTCCTTGGCCCCATCATAACCACATGTTTAATAAGTATGAAGTGAAATGATAACCATTTTCCATTCAACTATAAAGTGTGATGTTATGTATGTATGCATGAATTTTATGATCTTGATGTTGATCTCTCATTTTAAAAACTATGATTTCTTTGTCTTTTCTTGTCAATAACCTATCACAGTCAAAATGGACAAGTCTATAGTTAATAGATTTGAGTGTCCTACATTGTTGTCCACTTACATTGGACCTATCCCTAAATAGTTTTTGATTATGTTACTAATTATGATCATGAAAAATAACTTATCTTACTAATTTCCACTTTTAGTCACTTGGAATAGTCAACATAATTATGTGTGTAAGCTAAATTATTTTATTTATAGTGCTTTCCTAAAATAACAATTTTCCATACTTAGTAAATTGTCAAAATCAAGATTATTGATTATTATACATCTTTAACATTTTGATATTCTCTAATATTACACCTATATACACACATTAAATATTTATTTATTTTATCAAAAATAGGGTAATACATATTGATAAACCTATATTCTTATTTTTGATCCCTTGATTTTCTAATTTGGTTTTCAATTTAATTTTAAATTTTTATCTTATTTTCCTAGAAACTGTGTTCCAATAGTTTCAAAACTCATATGAGCTATCATTATAGGCAAAGTGGTCTTTAGTTTTACTTGAGTCATGGTGTGAAGGATATTACCCCAATACTCAAGCCATTAAATAATATTATATATAGATTTTTATTTACACGTACCCCACAATATATCAAAAACACCTAGGGTTTTGTTTTTATCCATAGGAATCCTTTGACTATTTGTTCTTGTAATGCACCAATAAGTGGTTAGCCTAGGAAAATAATCTAAATGTAACCTAGAGACAAGATAACATAGCTAAAAAAATGGTGTAATACTTAGTAATTAGTGCCCTTGTGTCTATTTTCACTATTTAAAATTGGTATTAGTATATCTAAGAGCCTAAAAAGTAAACACACTTTACTTAGTCACACCTTCTACCATTCTTTCTTTCTTAGTATGATAGACTGTTAGCTAGTAGTAAGCTTGGTGCTTGTTATATTTAATATATAGTGGGTTTCCAAATATATAATGGATTATAAATATGAAATTCAAAATGGTTTTATTCCTTTATATTTAAACTTATCTATAAATGCTACACCTTATGCTTATGATAATTAATGGACTAAAAATTATACTTGTACAATTTTTAATGCTTCTCATAAAGAAAATTATTATAATGCATATGACTATGATTATAAAAATCAAGTTTATTGATATAATTGTGAATAATATATTGGAAGATGAATGTGAGATATCTAATTTAGAGATTAAAAAACCAATTCATCCCTTATATTAATTTTCCATAAAGTAGAACAAAAATAACATACTATTAATGACTATCTTCTATCCTTGAATGTCTCACAAGGTTCAAATTGTGAAGAATATATAACTAAGACACCTTGTTCACCTTTTTAATTTGATATTTAAATACATCACATTAAACAATATAAATTATAAAATCATGGACCTTGAATAAGTAGAGAAAATAATACGAATGAATGTGTTAGTCCCTCTCTTTATAGAAAAGGTAGATGATGTAAATGCATATGATATCCCACATTATTCTTGAGATATAGTTAATGATATAAAATATTGAGATAATATATCTCCTCCCTTGGAAGAATTGGATATCACTATAACTTTATCTCCCTTTTTTGAAAGGTTACAAGATGCAAATGAATGTGAATTACAAACACAAAGTGGCATTGTTTTAGATTTACAAAGTGATGATAATGAAATATTATGAAATGATTATCAAGATATCAATACTCTACCAAATGAATGTGAGTTTCATGATTAAAATAATTATTAATATTCTCCTTCCTCTCATAAGTCACTAGATCTGAATAAAGATCAATATGATGCTTCTTATCCCATATAAATTCAAAGTGATAAGCTAGTAAATGATTCTCAAGTTTGTACTTATTTAGTTATAATGCAATATTGAAGCATGAAATGACAAATGTAATGATCCTTTCATGAAAATATTTAAAATAAATGAAAAATTAATACACATAAATTAGCCTTTCCAAAATACTACCATTCATACTAGTCATATTATATCCATGATGCATGTTATTGGTGTTGGCCAAAATTGGCCTACATACAAAACTTTTGTGTAGATGGACTATGAAGTTCTACCAATACATTCATTGAACTTTTATATCTTATATGAAATTAATAAACCTTCATGAATAAAAGCTTTTAGGAAAACATTGGAGATTTTTAAATTTGCAATTTTTAGGGTTATGAGCTCTCAGAGTCAAATCAGCGAGTGTAGTGCTTTTTGGGAGCAATTTTGTAGGGTTAAATCATGTTATTTTCTCTCCAAAATTTGTATGAGAGTAACCAAATATTAGGATAATACAATGGTTAAGGTGGTTGTATAAAATATTTATTAATTTGAAAATATCATAGCCTTTTAAAACTACCAAGTATACAAAATTTTGTGTGTTTCCAGGTGCCAAATCAGCCTGCATAACACTTTTCAAACACCTTTACGCATGATCAAATCAAATCCAATAACATTTAAATTTCACATGATGGTATAAAAATATGGGAAGAATTTGAGGGTAAAAATAATGTTCAGAATGTTTTCTCCCACATACAAAATGCAGAGGGTTAAAAATTGGCTTCTAAGCTGATTTTTACTTAGCCAATTTTCTATGTTCCCAATTTTCAAATCTACCCAGTGCACACATTTAAAGCTAATTTTAAAAATAATAAATGAGGTTAAATATTATTAAAATTTATCATGGTGATAGCTAAATATAATTATATTGTAATGGAAAATATTTTTCACACATATGGGATATGGTGTGCAAAATGTGTAGCTATAAAAATTGGCTTTTGAGCTGATTTTTACTTTTTTTTGCATCTCCCAGATGCTAAACCTGCCAATGAGCACTTTTGATTCTAATTTTAAAAAGAAAAAATGAATTAAAAATTCCATGAAAATTTATATGATTATAATTTAATGTCATAATAAGGTAATGTACTTATTTTTGTAGCTGTGTGAGTTTCCAGTAAAAAGTTATGATGGTGCAAAGTGACCCTTCTAGGAAGATTTATCACTCAACCAAATTTTTACTAGAAAACACTTAGAGGGTAGGTCATAGGGGTTATTTTTATCACTTAAAAAAAAAACCCTTTTGAGCATATTTTCAATTTTTTTTGAAAATATAAGATATGATGGGTTTTGATCATATCTTATGCTGTGATTTTCCATTTTTCCATATTTTGAAGGTGATGATGTGACTATGTGTGAATACATGTTGGTTTTTTATCCATGTATTTTGATCCACATATCCATATTTAATGTCAATTATTGCATTAAAATGATGAATCCTTCCTCTTTGTAATGATGTTGGTTTCAAGTAGAAGAAATGTATATTTAAAATTAGTCAATATCATAATTACAATAGTGTGTAATAGGAAGGTAGAATAGGAGTTCCAAATAAGAGATTTAGGGATTAAATATTTTATTTAGATAATTTAATTATTTTATAGAGACTTTAAAGATTTTGTTTTCTTGGTAAGATTATAACTCATCACCTTCAAAATAGATTCTTGTCTTCTAGTGTATTTCTTAGCCAATGAGAGGATTCGAAGGCTATTGGGGAAAATGAAGGTTAATTTGTTGATGGAGGACTAGTATTTATTTGATAAAAATATGGCTGGGAATACATTAAATGGTGGTGGAAGATCATTTATTATTCTGACTGCATGTTTCCTCCCACTCTCTCTTTGCCCTTTCTCTATATCTCCTATTTTCTTCCCTATTGTAACTCTCTCTTTGATTTTAGATTCTCACAAGGACTCTTTGATTTTGAAGAGAAAGAGACTCTCATTTTATAAGGCTAAGCCCTATCAAAATTTGTAAGAACTACCTGTTGATCCAATAAAAGACTTTCTTTACCTATCTTTTGCCTTTAATTAGTGTTTAGTAAGCTTGTGCATGATGTTCTTGTGAAAGAGATTCTTCCATATCCATTTTCCTTCTTTATGACCTCTTTTAAGGTGATTATAAGATATTACAAGTCTAAAATCATGTTATTTCTACCATTGATGTGAGATTGGTGTGAGTCTTAGAACTCCTATTTTTTCTCGTTCATTGCTTACTGAAATTAGTTTATGAAATACTTATGCAATTAGCTAGATTTTGAGATTGTGTGATCTTATATTATCTTGTAAAAATATAGTGTGGGTTCAAGCATATGAAAAACTAATTTAAATTTGGTGCATCACATTGTTATCTTTCTTAAGATCCATATTTCCCCCTTTCTAACCGTTTTCCAAGTAGAATCATTAGTTTAGATGATCCATCAAAAGGAAGTCAGCCTTTTATAGAGGTTCAAACCTAATATAAGATATCCATAGCTTGGGGTTGTTCCCATATTGTGATTTGGAGTGGAAGAGCCTAAATAAATATTCCAAAAAGGTGCAATCTCTCATCACAATAGTTTTTGGCATGCCTGATAAGACTACTATTGCATTTTACATCTCACTGAAAGGTTTTTGGTATTGCCTTTCAATGAAATCATCCCTTGGAAGTGCATTTTCAAACACCAATGGAAAATCCACTATGAATATCAATTGGTTAGGCAGCCTAAATGCCTAATTTTAGAATTTGGTATGTATAATCAAACATCTTTTGATTAGTATGCTCATTCTCTACCTCAACATCACATTTATCAAGCTAATAATGTTTATGTGTTCCTCCCAAGTGGCCCTTAGGTAACCTAAAAATCATACCATGGACATTACCTCCCTCCTACCTCTACACATGACCAAAATTAGTCTCTTTGGCAATTACATCAATCTTTTAATCCCTCTTGTCAAGACTATGTTTATCCTATTACATCCTTATCAGGATTCAAGAAAACATTATCACATTATATTGAGTTGATAAGGGATATTGGTATGGGTTTAGATTTTTCTTCAGTAATCCCTGTCCATGTTATACAAGAGGCAAGGAGTTATCTTTAGTTGGTAAAAAATAGGTGGTTAATTTGTGAGGATGAATAATGGGCAGTTTATGAGAGGGAGAATATAGAGTGGTTGATAAGCATGGCCTAAAGCTTGGAGAGTGTGTTGATATATTATGAGGATCAATAGGTTTAGTGAAAGTAGTATTATATGTCTTATTCCCTCTTGGATCCTAAAAACCATCCTCTAAGAGCCTCAAATCAGCCCCTAGTCAACCTTGTTAAAGGTCATCTTTGTTGAGAGTCAAGAAAATTATTATATACCATGGGAGATCAATCATGAAGGTAAATGTAGAGGTATCCCTTGGAAAATATTTCCCCACATGCCATGAATAAAACAAGTGACTTCTTGCAAGAGTTTTTGAAGTGTGTGGGCAACCATTGAAGAGGAGGATTATCCAAACTTTGAGAAGAACCAAGTAAAGGAATAGATAAATTTGATAGAGGAAATGTTGACTCATTGGGAAGATGAATATGTCAAAACCAAACCAATTAGTTTTCCCTCTCCTACCCCTACACCCATTCCCACTCAAGAGTATGAAACCATCTCATCATGGATCTTCTCCTACACCTTCGACCCTCACTATGTCATGCCCTCTCTTGTGAAACCACCCTCCTCTATACCACTTCAATAAGAAGAGAGGATGGTTGTGTCTTACATATTTACATCATGGAAATCAATTTATAATGGCATAGATAAGAAGGAAGAGGTAGTAGTTGTGGTGGTCTAAGAACCAATTTAAGATAAGGAGGAGTTAGAGGTTGAATTGAATAAAAAAGAGATGTTAGCTCAAATAAATGAGCTTAACCTAAAAGAGTTCCAAGACTCTTTCTCCCTCCCTGAAGAACCACCAAAGAGACCACTCAAAGTGCCTAGTTGGAAGGACACTCTCTTAAGCTACAATTAAGGTGAACTTATTCACCTTGCCACCATTTCCCTCTTGGAGAAAGAACCTATTTTACAAAGGATAGAGGAAGATATTTCAGTCATAAGTGAGCTATAAGAGGAAAATACAAGTGTCTATGATGAAGAGATCATAATAAGCAACCCACTTCATTTAGGGGAGGAAGAATTAGGTTTAGACTAGCCTTCTTGGCATGGCTTTGACATTAATGAACTAGAACATGAAGACGACAATCCTCAAGCCAAATATGGGACATACCTTGAATGGAATACTTAATGTCAATTCAACATAGATGAAAAAGAGGATTAGAACTAGGTACTAGAGATTTTTCCACTTCAAGATGAGATGTCAATTGAAGATAACCCTGATATGTTAGAGCTAGAGGAAGATAAACCAGACCTTAAATAAGATAAGTGTGATGTTTTGGACTTTGGTTAGTCAAATAAGCCCTCATTTACAATTTAAAAAAAAAATGAAATTTAGAGTGAGATTGATAAAGGAGACATCTCAAGTGCTTAAGTAATACATTTTGATAAATATACCAGTGAAGAGCCTGAAGAGTTATGGCAATAATTACATGCCATAACCAAAGAGTTTGAGGAGGTTAAGAGACATGTACTTATTAAAAAAAAATATGAGCATGATTCTATAAGCATGATCAGTAATAATTTTCACAAGAATAATGTGGAAGAATATGGTCTTTTTGAGCCACCAAGTGAACAAAATGTAGTTGCTCCCAAGAACCTAAATGAAGTCTTTATGCAAGGCTTTCTCAAGAGTAATGAGCAACATCAGGTAATTATTGAGAAAATATGGGATTTATTATACATTGGAGACATGTTTTTCCCTCTCCATACATTAGGGATCAAGCTAAAAGAGTCAACAATCAGACATCTTAGTCCACCTAGCATGAGCTCATGAAAGCAGGGTACCTCTCATCCTTGTCCATTACCAGTGAATAATGCTAAAATATTCCCATTTGATCTAGGATGAAAGATATAAAAGTTTATTTTTACATATTAGTTTAGTTTTTTACTTTCCTCTAAGTGCTTATGCACACATTGTTTAATATTTTATTTGTATTTTATTTCCTCTAAGTTCATGTGTACACATGCACTTCATTATTTTATTTTTTTATTATTTTTGCTATTTTGAGAGTTATCTAGAGATTAGTAAACAAATTTTAGATTCAGATAAATGTGTTTAATGAGAGAGGAGACTACATGCCTAATGGATAGGCTAAGTCTAATAGTCTCTTGCATAGATAGGCATGAAATCCCAGGAGGTCATAAAAAATGTTGGTCAAAATTGGCCTACATACAAAACTTTTATGTAGAAGGACTATGTAGTTCTCCCAAGCCATTAATTAAATTTTTATTTTTTATGTGAACTTTATACACCTTCATTAATCAAATATTTTAGGAAAAAATTGGAGAGTTTCAAATTTACAAGTTTCAGGGTTGTGAGCTCTCAGTGTCAAATTAGTTTGCATAGTGCTTTTTAGGAGCAATTTCGTAAGGCTAAATCATGATATATTATGTAAAAAATTTGTATGAGGGTATAATTTTTTTAGGAGAATACAATGGTAAAGGTGGTAGTCAATAATATTTATTCATTTTAAAATAGTGGAGCCTTGAAAACTACCTAGTATGCAGATTTTTGTGTGTTTCCAAGTGCCAAATCAGCCTGCACAACACTTTTTAAACACCTTTGCACAAGATCAAATCAAGTAAAATAACATTTAAATTTCATATGATTTTATCCAAATATTGGAATAATTTTAGGGTGAAAATAATGTGCATAAATTTTTATCCCACGTGAAAAATGCATAGGGTTAAAAATTGGCTTCTAAGCTGATTTTTACTTAGCCAATTTTCTATGTTTCCAATTTTCAAATCTGCCCAATACACACATTTAAAGCTCATTTATGTAGTAGTAAATAAGGTAAAATATTATTTAAATTTCTCATGGTGATATATAAATTTAATTATATTACAATGGAAAAGATAGTGTACATATATGGGATATGGTGTGCGAAATGTGCAGCTATGAAAATTGGCTTCTGAGCTGATTTTTACTTAGTCATTTTTTGCATCTCCCAGTTACTAAATCTACCCAGTGAGCACTTTTAATTCCCATTTACATAGGAAAAAATGAAATACAGATTATATTAATTTTTTTATTATCATACTCTAATATCATGAGAAGGTAATTTACTTGGTTTTGCAGTTGTGTGAGCTTCCAGTGAAAAGTTATGATGGTACGAAGTGACCCTTATGGGAAGATTTATCACTCAACCAACTTTTTACTAGAAAACACTTAGAGTGAAAGTCATGGGAGTTGTTTTTATCATTTAAAAAAAATAAAAATACCCTTTTGAGTTTATTTTTAATAAATTTATAGAAATATAATATATGATGAGTTTTGATCATATCTTATGCTATGATTTTCCATTTTTCCATAATATGAAGGTGTTAATGTGATAGTGTGTTGGTTTTTTAGCCATATATTTTGATAATTAGCTCCATTTTCAATGTTTATTATTGTATTTAAAATATTCATTCTTCCTCTTTGTAATTATTTTGGTTTCAAATTGAAGAAATGTATATTTAAAATTGGTCAATATTGTAGTTACAATGATGTGTTGGTGTGACAAGCCTTCATAAAGTTGATAGAGGCTTCTAGAAGCTAAGTGTAAGGTGATGTAGGAGTTCCAAGGAAGAAATTTTGGGATTAAAGATTGAAGTTATAGAATTTAATTGTTTTACAGAGACTTTAAAGATTTTCCTTTCTTGGTAAGATCATGACTCATCATCTTCAAAATAGATTCTTGTCTTCTAGTGTATTTCTCAACCAATGAGAGGATTCAGAGGCTATTGGAACAAATGAAGGTTAATTTGTCAATGGAAGATTAGTATTTATTTGATCAAAATGTGGTTAGTAATGTATTAAAGGGTGGTGGAAGATCATTTATTGTTATTATTGTGTGCTCCTTCCCACTCACTCTTTGCCCTTTCTCTATATCTCATATTTTATTCCCCATTATAACTCTCTCTCTTTCTCTCTCTCTCTCTCTCTCTCTCTCTCTCTCTCTCTCTCTCTCTCTCTCTCTCTCTCTCTCTCTCTCTTTGATTTTAGATTCTCACAAGGATTATTTGATTTTGAAGAGTAATAGACTCTCATTTTATAAATATAAACCCTATTAAATTTTTTAAGAAATAACTATTGATACAATAAAATACTTTCTTTACCTATCTCTTGCCTTTTATTAGTGTTTAGTAAGCTTGTGCATGATGGCCTTGTGAAGGAGATTCTTCCATATCAATTGTCCTTATTTCTAACCTCTTTTAAGGTGATTTTAAGATATTTTAGGTCTAAAATCATGTTCTTTCTACCATTGATGTGATATTTTTTTGAGTCATATAAATCCTCTTTATTTTCATTCATTTTTTCCTAAATCTAGTTTATGAAATACTTATACAATTAGCTAGATTATGAGATTGTGTGAGCTAATATTATCTTATGCAGATCTAGTGTGGGTTCAAAACTATGATAGCCTCATATAAATTTGGTTCATTAACTTTTTATCTCTATTAGGAGCCATATTTACCTATTTCTAACCCTTTTCTAAGTATAATCATTAGTTTAGGTGATCCATCAAAAGGAACCTAACATTCTCTAGATGTTCAACCCTATTACAAGATACCCACAACCTGGGGTTGTTCCCATATTATGATTGGGAGTAGAGGATCTTGAATAAATCTTTCATAGGGGTGAAATATCATGTCACAAAAATTGGTGATCTACAAAATCAAGTGCTTGATCTCATTGTTTAAACTAGACCACATTGTGTGAATATCAAAGATAATGTTAGGATAACCCTTTACATGAGTTGTATATGAACATCCATATCTAGAAGAATTTTTTATGCCTAATCTACCATTTTTAAATGGTTTTGGAGATATTTTTACTCATCTAATTTAATATACACTTTATTTCAGAGAATGGGGCAATGATGGATGTATTCTATTAAATTTTTTCCATAGAAGTCTCATAAAAGATGCTTTAGAATGGTTTTATAATTTATCTAGTAGACCTTTACATAAATTTAAAAATTTATAAGATGCACTATTAGCATATTATCACAAACACATGGTACCTAAGTTAACATTGGAACACTTACAAGGTTTTATACATAGTTATGACAAACTTATCAAAGATTACATTTTAAGAATCAAAATGGCTTTGCATTATTTAACTTATCAACCCTCATATTTATAAAATCAATTCATCTTATGTACTATTATTTTGTCTCCAACTCAAATAAATATCCATGCATAAACATTGTACTTATTTTGAGTAATTATACATGTATGTGTTCAAATATATATGTGATGTTATGCCCTTAAGCTATAGCATGTCTAGGTCCATATGTGTGGTCAACTTGTGGCTTACATAACCTTTCATAAAATCTTGTCAGATTTATCTATGATTCATATATTGTTGTATAGTTGGCTTATGGAATAACCATGGCCTAAGTAGAGTCTAAATAGGAGGTAGTGATTAGTATTTGAGAATCATGTTGAAAATTATGTTCCTATTACATTGTTGTGGAGGTTTCACCCTCTAAGTGGATCAGTCATATATATTGATTAATTTGATTTTTAATCAATTATTATTATGGATTTACTTATTTTTCTCATATTTCTTTGATATATTTTTTCATTAGTGTGAATTATCTAAGTAATTTTAATACAAGTTGCATCAGAGCATTAATTTGGGTAAGTTTCTATGATGTGTTTTTTGCATATAGTGTTCCTATCATTTTTAGAGTTGAGGGATTGAAAAATACATAACTTGTGATGCATGAATAATTTAATTTTTTCATCACTAGAGTATTTTTTGATTTATTTTTTTAAATTTTGTATTTTTTTCATCCTTTTATAAATTAACAATCAGATGATCATAAAAGTATAATATCCTAGTATAATTTTTTTGATCCAAAAACCCTCAATCCTAGGGTTTATACATGGTTAGGCCTAATACTCATAGTCATGATAAAGGAAAAGACACTCTAAAAATTACTTATAAGGATGACATGGCATTTAAGACTTCAAATCCTTTAGATTTTGATGTGATTCACCAAATTTAGTCAAATATATAAAGAATGTTGAAGAAATATGATCTCAACATAGTAAAAAGGGACATCATTGAGGTAAAAGGTGACATCATTATCATGTAGATATTAAAATTTTATTTATATATTAATTTAGTCTCTTATAACTATAAAATACTTATCATGGATGTACCTTTCAGTTTTAGAGCTCCTCAATGCCAAAAGGCTTGTGTTCACTATCCATTTGTACTTAATTAATTATCTCTTAGTCTGATGCTTGTTATTATAATGACCTAGGCCTTTTATGTTATAAATTTTTTTCTAAACTTGATGTTTATATTGCCTATTTTGGAGCTATACCTATTTTCTAGCTCCTAGACACTTGTATCCTAGATGGACATATACATTGATGTAAGTATCCATTTTCATATAAAGAGTCAAGTGTACAAAATTCATCCAATTTACAAAATAAATGTATCTAAATGGATGAAATAAGTGATTTAATGTGAGACAATTTCAAAAAGGATTGGTATATATACAATATCAACCCTCACATAACAATTACAAATAAATCATAATGAAATATACCAAGAAGCACTCAATTAAGCATTCAAGTGATAATTTTTTCACTATTTATCCCTTTTTCCATATCAGTTATAGGATAAATATTTCTAAAATTCTAAATGATTCAAAGACTATATGAGGAGTCATATTTTACAAGTTACAAGCTAGGTCATTGCATGTATTTACTTATCCCACATAGCACCCTAGAATACACATAAGCCAACACATAGAGGAGAAATGCATTAAATTGAGAACCTCTTTAGATTAGTAGTTATGAGGTAGTGCCCATTAATAGAGGGGTATTTAGGGTTAGATTGACAAAATTATCCCTCTAACCCATTTTTCCCATAGTCACTCCAAGGGTGAAGAGATAGGGTTTGATCATTTGACAAAGAGAAAAAAATTGTGTGCATGATCTAAAGACATAAAAATAAAGGTGACAAAAAAATCAAAAGGATATAGTTGGTCTTATCTAGATCTAATAAATATTATGTATAAGACACATGTAGCCAAGGTGGACATCCACATTGATGTAACCCTCTACATTTGATACAAGCATGTGAGGCTACAAAAATGATATTTATAAAATCTAATGTTTTTTTAGGATCATCATACAATATACTTCTAGCTTGTTCCTCTTTAGATCTATATGAGCATAATAAACTAGATAAGCATCATTATTTACAATTTATTACAATATCTATAAATAGTTATAATTTACTATTTTTATCAATCTTAGTTTTATAAATTCATAATATTGTTTGTCTAAGTTTTTTATTAATTAACCTGCTATTGAGGCATTTTATCACCCTTTTGTCCTAGACTAATATATATTATTAACCATACATACCTTATATATTTCAATTTAGGGTTTAATAGATTGACCCCTCAACAAACTAAAGAGAAGCATGCAAAAAGGGTTATGTTTTGGTTGTGATAGCAAGAGGAACAAAGGACATAAATGTGAAAATAAGAATTTTTTCTACATTGAAGGAGCTAATTAAGATGAAGAATATTATGAGGCCTCAAGTGAGGGTGAGGAGGAAATAGAGGAGGAATCTATATAATCTCACCCTACTATCTCATGCCAAGAACTTTTGGGTATTAACATACCTCAAAAGCTCAAGGTTTTGGGATTCTAAAAGAAATAAAAGGTGATAGTGTTGACTGACTCATGGAGTATAGATAACTTCATCAATAATAAGTTGGATACACATTTGAATTATTTCATCTGCTCAACTCTTGAATTTTAGGTAATGATTACAAATAGTGTTATTATCCACACTTGTAATATTTGAAATATACATAATATAATTTAGATCAACACAACATAATAGATATTAGTGGGCCAAGATTCCCAAATACTTAATATATGTAAAAATAGAATAATACCCTTAAGTTAAATTAATAACATATAATAGTCATCTAGGAAATAAGAACTCCACAATGACACTTCAAGGGGGACACATTTAATATCCATTTACTAAACTAAATACTCAACATTTACTTGATATCATTTACAATGATATTCATTTCATTTATATAATAATAATAATAATAATAATAATAATAATAATAATAATAATAATAATAATAATAATAATAATGGATGGGTATCCTCCTAATCCCAATGTAGGCTGACTCATTACCCTATGTGCTAATTCCACAAGTTACTCATTTAACCCAATATATTTGACCCATATAATTAACTTAGGGGGATGCATGAGACATGTCAACATCTCCATAAACCCATAAATATTAATATACGATATACATATGTACATATAATTTCATCCCTCCTTGACATGTTTCATCCCTAAAACATAGAAGAAACCAAATAGTGAGTGTGATTCAAATCATTACACACTTGTTTCCAAGTTCAATCATCCAACCACCCATATGTGATCTTGGTAAGTGATATCTCACCAAAATTATTTCAAAATTACATTTTTCTACTTTTATTCCATTCATGATCAAATTTTTACCTCCTTCATGTCCATGTATACTGATTCCTTCTCTAATTTCATTCATGATCATAGTTGTACCTCCTTCATGTCTATGCATAATTATTCCTCCTTTGATTCCATGTTTCATATTATATTGTGCTAATATGATTCTATACATGAACATAGTAGTTCTTCCTTGGCTTCTATGCATAACCAAAGTGATTTCTCCACTAATTTCTTATGTATTCATAGTGATTGGCGTTGTGATTTACTAAGTAACCAAAGTTATTATTGATATGATGTTCCCTAACATGACTCCATGATTTTTGCCTCTCATGATGATATGGATGTCTATATGCCTCAACCTTTTAAGATTTTTTAACCTTATCAACTTGTTCTTCTACCTCTTCCATATTTTCATTTGGTTTTTTTTATTGTGAGTAGATGAAGTTTTCTCTACTTGTTTTATTTATTCATTTATTTATTTTATATACTCTTCTTCACCATATTTAACTTCATACTCATGTTATACCTTTAATTTTCATTGTGCCTTTCCAACTGTGATATCATGTAAAGTAACCTTCCTTTTCTTGTACCAAAAATTCATAAAATGATTTTGCACATTAATATTTATTTTTCCCAAAGTATCTAACTAAATATATCTAATAACCATATCCACACCATCCATATCCAAAGCATAAAAATCAAAATGCAAAACATTTGTCCATAATAAGCTTCAAATCTTGAAAAAATTAGATATTCTTACAATCTACTTGAAATTCATTGATATAATTTATTTTAACATGTATATTTTGAACAACATCAATGTTTATGAAGTTATACTTTTTTTTAGGGTATATGGACACAATGACCTTATTCCTTTGAATGCATCCATGAAACTTAAATATTGAAGAGTCTCTCTTTGGATCTAATCTTGTTTTACCTTCCATCTCTCCTTATTCCTATTCAAGATCATATACTTATCCTTCCACATCATATGTAGCCTCTACATCATCATAATTATGCTCCTTTTCTTATTATTATTCATCATCACCTGAACTCTATTGCTCATTACCATCACATCATTATTTTATTCCTCTTTTTTTATATTCTTCATTTGCATCATCGTCGTCGTCTTCGTCATCATCATCATCATCATCATCATCATCATCATCATCATCATCATCATCATCATCATCATCATCATCATCATTTTTCTCTTCTTCTTTTCCATCATCTTGTTCTTCTCTAACTCATCAATCTAAGAAAATCTATTCCATTTATTTCCAAGAAAAAATGTCATTCTTCACTTAGTTTAGGCCATCAACACAAAGTAGGACCCATGAATGAACATGTAAAAATTATTTTTATTAATAATTATTAAAATAATTATCATAAAAAATACCCACCATTGTCAGGCATCAATATCATCCTCTCCTGATTTTTTAACTCCATCATGCACACAAATTAGGGTTAATGAAGAAACAATAGAATTGAAATAACTCAATTTTATTAATTTATCTTCCCAATATTCTCATACAAATTTAGTGAAAAAAATGTGGAAATATTCTAATTTTTTTGACCCATAGAGAAAATATATGAAAAATATTAAATTCAAAATAAATCACACAAAACTTATCAAAATATTCCATTTTTACTATAAACTCACCCAAATTGAAGTTATGATAACACTTGTTATGATCCACACTTATAATATTTGAAATATGCATAGTATATTTCAGATCAACAAAACACAATAAATATTGGTGGGCCAGGATGCTCATACATTCAATATTTGAAGAAATAAAATAATATCCTTAATGTAGGTAAACATCATATAATATTATACAAGTACCAAAATATAATTTTTATAGCATCTCAGTCTTATATACTTGAAAAATACCTATCAAGGTTCTACCTTTTAGTTCTAGACCTCCATGCTATCGAAAGTCTTACATTCACCTTCTCACTATGCCTAACTACTTATCTTATGGTCCAAACCTATCATTTTTGAATTATGTAAAAAACTCAAAACATGATATATAACCTTAAATGTTAGTTTAAGATACTCAATAGATTCTTATCCCATTGAACACTTACATCCCACATAGGGACACTTCCATCAATACAATTGTTTAGATTCTTATTAAGTGTCCAGTCCTCAACTGCCATCTAAGTTTTAAATCTTTTGAATCTTATGGGTTGGTCCATTTGTCTTATTGAATCATAATATTAGATATTTTATAAAGGTGTGGTGTAAATATAAATGTAAGCCCACTCATTATTCATCTAGTAAATACCAAGCAAACACATATTCAATCTCAACCAATAAATTACATAATTGAGTTATACTACCCTATTCTTCCCTATTTTCATATCAATAATAAGAGAAGTCATATCACATGTCCAAAACACTCAAATAAAAACACATGAGTAATATTTGTTAAGCTACAAGCTATATAATCAAATGATTTTTTAGATAGTATATTACACCCTTGTGTATACATAATCTAACATATAAGGGATAACTACATAAGTTTGAGGCCCTCCTTAGAGTATTGGATAGGTAGGTTCAGATTGATACTGTCAGCCCACTAACTATTTTTTGTAAGGTATAAATAATTAAGTTGAAAATCTAGGGTTTGATCCATATACAGTCATTGATATCCTATGCATGTAAATAAAATATATCAATGTAAAGGCAAAAAAACCCAAAAGGCTCCATGTGATCACATTAAAATATAGTGAATATTTCTTACTATAAGTTGCTTCAAGATCATGATAAAAACATTAATGCAAGTGCCAATAGCATGATGTAAGTAGGAATCTAAAAATAATATCTATAGGATGTAATGATTAGATTTTAATATTAATCCTGACTATTTCCACCTCTATACTTATCAAATCTACCTACATTTTTGTAGATAAGTTAAGTATTATCCCTTCATATCTATCTAATCAAATTATTTTTTTTAGTGTACTTTATATATTTAGCATAATTCAACACTTTAATTTAGAATATTCATTTATCTGAGTTTTCAATAAATTGGCCTATTCTATAATAGTTTTATTCATCCTTGTGTATAAACTTTTCCACCCCCTTAAGCCAAACATAGAAAAAATGGTTAAAAATTTGGTGAACATGACCACTGTCTTATCATGTAACTATTAGAAACCTAAATTTCACCCTATGAAGGAGAGGGTTTAATTCTATTTCAAACTTGGACTAACATAGGAATCACCTAAAGGCTATGGGTGACCTTATCATTAGACCAAACCTCTAGATTATGGAGATAGCTATCCTGGTACATCACTTGTGGCCTAATTCAAAAAAAAAAAAAAAATTGGTATGGAAAGGGATAAAAATTACATAAATTAAATTTACTCTAAGAGGTGGTGATGCACTAGTATACTCATTCATCCACTCAATTTGGACTCCTAACAAAACTAGTGAACCAAGAATGAACTAAAGCATTTATCTCCAAATCTCTTAAGGAAAAAAATTTCATATGAAGGTCTTAATGAGTGAATATAAATGTTAAGTTAAGGATGAGATGATTCTCTTGAGTCACTTTCAACTATATTACACTCCAAACATGATCACCAAACTTTAACACTTCATACAACCTACATAAGATAACTTATCAACACATATGTGTGATAAGGACATGATAAGGGAATATTTATACCAATTATCACATAATAACATGAATATAAATTCTATAAAAGAATCATGGAGAAGCTAAAATAGTTTATTCATCAGTCTAATATGTCTATCAAGTATAAAACTAAGCAAAGTTTCCTCATACCTAGGTGAGGGATACAAACTAAGGCCTTAAACCCTAAATATATAAGATAAAGGGAAGATAAAGAGGGGGATAATGGAATGAAGGAGAGAGATAGTGGTAAAAAATGACAATAATCAACTCCTACTACAATTATAATTAGTTACATAGTCCTCCAAATGACTCTCCATACTTGATGCTCTTTAATAACTCCTTAAATGTTGAGGTGGGGTAGTGGAAGATGTGTTTGACTTGATAAACTTATATTAAATCATGGGTATGCCTATTTTTGGTCAAATAAATTCTCTTATTATCAATTAAAACATAAATGAGATGCTATTATTCCATCATAAAGCATACAATAACCTATCCTCCTTTTGAGCATATGACCAAGTCAAGAAACTGAATTATTTATCCATCATGACCATGGAATGTTCACCTTGCATAATTAAATGAATTATTTATATGGTTTAATTAATCTATATTAACTCCCTCTATATTCTCCCTATGGCATTCTTCAACTTTCCTTGTTGACTAAATAGGCCTAATAGGCCACTAAGCTTAGTTACATGGTGTTTGTGCTTGAGTGGCCATAAAAAACCTATATGAGACCTTTAGAAATTGTGTAATTTAGTTTTAGGCCTTAAATTATGTACCATATCATTCCATGATACATTTTTATTATCTCACACTTATAAACTTACCAAACTAGGTGGTTAGGTCATCTTGTCCTTTCCCATCTACAGACTGGCTGATTGGAAGAGAGTTGCAGAGGCATTACCAAGCATAGTTTTGGGAATATACTAACTTGAGGAGAAAAAAGTTACAAAAATCCTCCTCTAATGATTGACATCTTTAAAAATAGTTATGCACCCTATTCTTTGCCCAAATCCTTGAAAAAGTATAGTTTTTTGATAGTTCCATATAGTGTCCATACATATTAGTATTATGGGTAGGGTTTATTATAATTTATCTAGATGGTTAAAGTGTTTTTATGGTCATTTAGGAGTGTTTAGTTCCCAAAATCTTCACTTTTCTCAGGTCTAGTCTATCTTTGGGTTTAAGTCAAGTTTTAGAGGTCCACCATATTAACGATGTTTCATAAATATGTGACCTCCAATTCTAAACTTATGGTTATGGATTTTTAGTATATATACCCCCATAAAACCTTTGAAAATATTTATTTCCGATGCAACTAGTGTGGAGATATATGAATGTAAGATGATGGACCTTGCACTCTTTGTAAGCCTTCTAGACCTATCACTAATATTAACATTCATTTATAAACTTATGCCCTTGAATCTAACTCAATATTTCATGGATTTAAAGTATATAGGGGTCCTCAATTTCCACTAAGATGATTTTCCTTAAGTCCCTCTATGGTGAAATATGTAACCATTTTAAATGATGACTCAAGCTGGCTATATGCACTATTGAATTTGAAAAGGGATTCAAGACTAAATTTAATCCTCTTTTACATTCCCCTATTTTAAAACTCTTTTCAAGGTTATATAACATAATTAAAATTTTTAACATGGCCATGTGTCTACTTATGATATTTTAAGTGTACCTCAAGGTGATGTGGGCCTTCAAGTCCTAAGACAAGATTTTATGCCTGATTAGCCTTGACTGAGCATTAAAAGTCTAAGTAACTTATACAAGAATTAGAGAGATAAATATCATAATAATATCCCATTTGTAACCTATTTATATCTTTATACAACTACCTTTTGATTCCCATATTCCCACTTATCTCCATTGGCTCATGTGACTATCTATATGTGGCATTGCCAGGCTTGTTAACTCTAAGTGGTTGATGTTAATATGTTATAAAATTGAATGTATTCATGTATATATTAATATTTTTATGGAGTATGAGTGATTCAAAAAAATTATTTTCCTATTTAGGTAAAATAGTTTTGGATAGGTTTCTCTCAACCTTGCATATTCCTTTATCTTCTCACATAGGGTTTTTGAGCAGTCAGGTCCTGATGGCCCTAGTGATTGAGTTAATGATTTATTTGCTTAACATGACTTGCCTATATTTATTAAATTTTTTTAGACTTATTCACTTCTCCCCTAAAGTGTATTCAACCTCATGTGTAAGCCCTAATTTGATTTACAAGTATGTTCTTATTAGTTTTAGGTCCAATAGGCCTAAAAGGCCATTAGTCTCTCTCCACCAAACTGAGACTTTGGAAATTGGAGATATTTGAAACATTTATTAACCTTCCTCATAGGTTTTTAAAGCTTCAAACATCCCCTCAAATTTTTGTAAGTCTTCAACTGGCATGTATAAACTAGTCTTAGGTCTGTATAGGCCTAAAAGGTCTCTGTGGGCTCTTAGATTCTTTTGTTACTTTGACTTGGGTTCTTGTCACTAGAAAGCATCTATCCATATTTTTACCTATTTTATTCACATGTATCTAACTCTAAAAACACTCTAATACATGTAAATACCCTTTACTTGCATGATTTGGTTTGTAATTACCTAGTTCAAGCCTAAAAGAGCCAATTATCAAGGGATTTATTCACTAAATAAGGAAATTTTTGGGGAAGGTTAAGGAATTTGAGAGAGAATTAAAAAATATCATTAACTATATGAACTTTATTTATCAAACATAATCCATCAATTTTCATATATGATTGATCATGTTCTCTGCATTCTATCTATAGGTGGCAGACTCATTTCTTAACTATGTATGAAAGGTGAGTCTCTTTTATTTGGTGTCTCTGACCTTAAATAGATCCTTATTAATTATCATGTCTTGGTGGATAGTGTTATCCTTCCTTATACACTCTCCAAGCACTTAAATTTCCCATTAGATAACTCTATCCATGTTTTAATGGACAACCATTGTTTAGGGAAATACTTCCCATTGATATTATTTGAAAATAACATATTTATGACACTAAAACTCTCTTTTCATCCCCCCTGAGATAGTCAAGTCTCTTAGGAAGATATGTATAAATGTATTAATATTATTTTTTCCCTTCATAAAAATACATTATTAATTCCCTCAAATTCATCATAGGGTTTGCATATTCTACTTCCCTCTCCATGAGCCTCTTATGACTCCTAAACATCTAACCCACATTATAACTCAATCCTCTAACTATCAATAGACCTCTATCTCTTTAGTGTACAATTAAAAACCTGAATTGATTACGAGAGGTCCACCTTTTGTATAGTGGGTTGAGGGTGGGGATGGTTAATTTACAAGGGAAGGATAAATATGAGGTAACAAAATAGATAATGACTCTAATATGAGTTTATGTTTATGCCTTTCAACAATCCCAAAAATCTTCACAAGTATTAGAGAAAGAACTTCCCATTACATACACATTAGTCATAGTCCTGAGATAGGATTATGAAGAATTTATTTGGTTTGAGGAGGCTTACTTGAGCATGGGAGGTAAAGAAGATAAAGTGGGTTCCAAGGAACTATTACACAACCCATAACCACCATTAACATGAATTAGCAATATTTAGGCACTCTACAATATGCATATATCTATCTATAATCTAAAAATAGAGATAAAAATAATGTTTTCCTTACTCACACACCCTCAAACATGTGATATGAGGTTGTAAAATTTTGTGGATAGGTGGTGTACACCCCTAAAAATCTCTCATATATTTCATTTCTCTATCACCATGATTAGGAAAGGAGAAAACATGGAAAATTGGTACCCTGCTTGCATGTAGAAGACATTATGAGTTCTCTAAATTGTTAATGATTTTTCATAAAGGAGAGAGATTAAAATTGATAAAAAATGACCAAATATGGAAGCTAAGGTCCCTTCCTTCACCCAAAATTTTATACCTCCATATTCTCTCTCATCTCTGTACCATCCATAAAATTGAAGAGTTATTTTGGGCTTCTAAAGAGCTTAGTGAGAGATAAGGTCGGTTCTTGGCCTGTTTGACAACCTTTTTTCATGAATATTAACCAATACACCTATAATGAACCCACCTATAAACTCTGACTCTCCTATATATGGATTGACCATACAAGTCTATATAAACAATAATAAATAGTTTAAAACCCTATCTTTTCTACATTTCTCCATATTTAAATATTATAACCTCCATTATAGGTCATAATAAGAGAAAACATGGGTGAAATATCATTTAAATTTATGGTATAGCAAGGGAGGAGCTAAAAAAGTCATATTTTCCCACATGTGGGGTTTATTTGGCTAGTGAGAGGTGAATATGAGTCTTGAGATGGACCTTTAAGGATATGAAACACATAATGAGTGATAATATGATTAAATTGGGACCTTTTAAATAAATTTCTAATTAAATTTAATCAAAACACTTTCACCTTCTCCTAGATTTTAAATGCAAATAGGCTTATATGAGGTGATTGATAGCATAAGGGGGGTGATGAAGGTTTGAAAATGCTTAAATGTATAAAACATGTATAATGACATTAAACACATCAATAAACCTTAATATCATGATATGAACAAGGTTAAAACACCCTTCATATTTATTATAAAGACCCTCTCATAATAAATGGCTTGAAAAATGCCCATATACCATGAGAACCAATAATCTCAAACTTATCAAATTACCTTAACTTTGTCAAAAGGTCATTAAATTATCAAATAATGTTTATACCACTCATTATACTTGATAAGGATAATTAAAACTTTCCTAATCACTCCATGATTATTATAACCACTATCACATCATCAAATAGGCCCAAGGAAACCATGACACATGAGTTTGTAAGCAAATTCTAGAACACATAATGATACTTTTAAAAATATTACCAAGGTTCTAAATAGGATCAATAATGAAATTACCATGTAATATATCACTATGAGTAGGCTTGGATGAGTGACATGAAATTTTTTTGGTTATAGGGGTTGGTATTTGGCTTTGGGAGGCCAAATTGCCAATAGTAACTTCTAGCTTACTCTAGGGTTTTCAGTCTTCTAGGATTTCTAATTTCAATAATTTGTAGATTTGAAATTTGAAATTTAAAGTGGAAACTTTATTTTAATTTATAAAATATGGAAAATGTTAAGAAATATCATGTCAAAATTGAATATAAATAAGCCTTACTCAATCATATAAGTACACATAAGTAATTTATTAATTCATTATTACATATTACCTAAGAAGAAATCAATAACCATGCTAAGGCTAATACATCCACATTAAATAATAGTGAAATCTTATAGATAAATTTTTTTCTACATCCTCCATGGGAATAATTAATACTTCAACCTAATTAAAATTTTCAATTCCCACATCAACACAAGTGGTGTTTTCATTCCTTTTGGTGGCTTCTCAAATCTTAAATCTTGATCATAATGGGTCTATAGTGATAAATCTTCTCCAAGTTATAAAAAATTATAAATCTTCTCCAAGTTATAAATCTTCTCCAAGTTATAAATCTTGACCAAAAGGATATGATGTTAATTTATATTGTGACTATCACTAAGGCCCTGGGCATTCTAAAAACATATGATATACATTGAGACATAAAATCCAATAACTTATTGATAATAAATATATTACCTTTGATGATCCTCTAAAGGATTTAGGTTCACAACCTAGTGACCATCAAAACTAGAAGATATTTAACAATATTTTTACATCATTTTAATAAATATATACAAGTGAAAATGGAAAATAATGTACATACTCCTCCATAAAATTATGGGAACCCATTAGATGGGATTATTGGAACTTATACATGCACAATACCTCATATGGTTCAAAGACCCTCTATTTAATTTTATGATAGTGAAATTGTAGATGATGACTCAGATCTCAATTCATTATTAATTTGAGCATATATTAATCATCAACCTATAAATCAAGTTATAATAGATAAAGGTGATAGTGAGAACATATATACCATGAAATTACTTACACAATTATGATATACACATGATGATTTATACCCTTTGACCAAAATGGTCAGAGCATTTAATGAGACATCACAACACATTAATAGTGAGATTGATTTACCTTTACAAGTTGTTCCAACACATGTGGTTAATACCTTTTTAGTTATACCATACACGAGAGTATATGTTATGTTATTATGATCAAATTAGATACATAAAATACATACATTACCTTTCATAATGGATGGGTGCATTAAATACATTCATACCAATAGTTAGTCATTGTTTATGGAATTCCATATGAATATCCACTTGAATAAGAGAAGTTTATTCCAAAAAACTAATTATACAAAATATTAAGTTTAATAATCCATAAAAGGGTAAGAAAAAATAAATCCCATTTCCTAAGAAATCCATACTTGAGAGACTATTTCACAAAAGATACATAGTATAATCCACAAAATCCTTATCTACAACTACATGATCTACCCAATTTATAAGAGAAAGTAAACATGTTCAAATTAAAACTACACTAAATAAACCACATATCACTAAATAATGGGTTACATGACCCCCAGTCCTTCTATTACCTATTCATAATAACAAATTCCTATGATAAATATGTAGAGTAACATAGATTTTATAGTTCTAGATATGACACATATACATGCTACTTAGCAATATCATTGATTTGATGTACCATATTTTAAGTTTGGATATACCTATGAGCATCCTTTAGATGGGATATAGGTTATATATTTTTCCTTCCCAAACATTCCAAAAATTCAAATAAATAAAATATTCAATAAAATACAAAAAATATTTAAATAAATTAAAAAATATTCATCACTCACATGTTTACTAGCTCCTTGGCATTTATGTTGTTTACTTTATGTTAGTAGATAACATATCATTTCTATACACATATGTTTAGTGTGTACTTGAGTGTGATATAGACATGTACTAGACTCATTATACTTTCACATATAGATGTTTAACCTTTCCTCTTGTGTGATATACTATGTTGGGGGCATATGTTTTCCTTATTTATTACCGACACAATTTATATTATTTTATGATCACATTTACATTATCATGTTGAGCTTATATACTAATGCTTACACATGATTATACTCATGTTTAAATATTTCAATATGTACTTTATATGATATGTTACATGACATTTTTATTAACATATATATCTGATGAATAGTATGGTATGCTTATGTTGGTTGTTTATACTTCACATTGTCACTTCCTTGGGTGTTTTTCTCTTGATTGTTATTGTCTTGATTATTGAACATTTGAATATATTCCTTCATTATTTCTCCCCATTCCAATATATTTTAATTTATATTTAGAAATTTCAATATTTCATTCCTTTGAGGGTGTGGCATTTGAATATGCCTCTTTTTTGATTTAATGAAATCACTTAGATGATTCACAACAATAGAATTATATACCATAGAATTAAGAGAAAAATAAATAGATCCACAATAATAATTTTTGAAAGATAAGAATATTTGAATATTATGACTAGGCCACTTTGAGGGGGAAACCTACACAATAATTCAATAAGAACATAATTTACAATATGATGATAAAATACTAACCACTACACCCCATATATACTCTACTTAGACAAGGTTAATCAATAGGCCGACCATACTAAGAACTTAGAGAAATGTAACAAGATAATATGAAGGTTATGGGAATAACATGCTCATCTACTTAAAAATAACATTTTATTCATTGTTGAATCAAACCAAGAAGTTGTTACAAGAAGGCTTCATCCTCCCATGTTGCATTTTTAGAATGCAAATTCTTCCATTTGATCAAATATTCCTTAATGGATTTGGTCCATAGTTTCTTAGTATATGAATGAAGGATATCTTTAGGATTTATAATGAATTGACCTTATTAATCCATAATCCACTTCAATTAAATGAGTTTGAGTGGAAACTCTATGTCCAATTACCTTCTTCAAGCATGATAAATGGAATATAGGATGCATGTGAGTGGATGGAGGTAATTCCAACTTATAAGGCACACTACAAATTTTATATAAGATATGATATTGGACATAATACTTAAATGACAACATGTTATCCTTTTTTATTGATTCAGAGACATATAATTATATAGATTAAAATACATAAAGACCCAATCACCTATGATAAAATGTTTCTCATTGTAGTGTTGATCTGCTTGGTGCTTCATGTTATTTTATGCCATTATTAAATTATCTTACAAACTTATTAGCACCTATTTTTGATGGTGAAAGTGTCCCTCATTATATCAAACCTTAGGATTCACTATCAAATATGAATTTATGGATGGGGAAAAATACCCATACAATGCCACAAAGGGAGACATTTTGGAATAAGTGTGAAAAGAAGTGTTATACCACCATTCAACAAGTGGTAGCCAATGAACCCATTTATCCTATTTGTCAAAAACAAAATAATGAAGATACCCTTATAGACATATGTTGACTACCTCTATGTATCCATCAGATTAAGGATGATAGGATGAACTATGAGCCAATTGGGTATCTAAACATGAAAATGATTTAGTCCAAAAATTACTAGTAAAAATGCGATTTTAGTCACTTATAATGATCTTTGGATTACCATGTAATTTTTGAACTATATTGAGAAAAGTAAAAGCTACTATAATAGAAACAAATGAAAGTGATACGGAACAAAAATGATCATACTTTGTGAGTTGATCCACAACTACCATGATAATATTTTTACCCTTAGACCATGGTAACCCCATAATGAAATACATGGAAACCTCCTACCAACATTGATTAGGGATTGATAAAGGCTACAAAATACCTTGGATCTTAATGGTCTCACCTTTATTTTGTTGAAATATCATGCATTTAGCCACATATTTCTAGACATCTTCTTTATGGTGACAATGCCCTAAGGTTGTTTAACTATCCAAGATATTAGGTTTGTAAGGAAACATTCCTCAACCCTCATGAACATGGGGAAAAGTATGCAATATACTAACCTAAATATATATGTAGGAAAAAGAGAAAACCAATAGGTTAGTTTCACCTCAAATAAATAACTAAACAAGTAAATGAGAGAATCATTAGGCCAGGTTCACTCAAATAAAGTGAATCAATAATTGTAAATGGCTTATACTTTCACTTATAATGTTTTTCTCAAGTACAATCTATGAAAAAAAATGCATTATTGAAAGGGAATGAAAAAATTTCATGTCCCTATCATAAATTTGTGTTTGATTATGTAATTTGGCTCAATGTAGAAATAATTATCCAAAGAGAATGGATAATGTCCATGCCCCCATCATAAACACATATTTAATAAGTATGAAGTGAAATGACAACCATTTTCCATTCAAATATAAAGTGTGATGTTATGTATGCATACATGAATTTTATGATCATGATGTTGATTTTTCATTTTAAAAACTATGCTTTCCTTATATTTTCTTGTCAATAACCTATCATAGTCAACCATGACAAGTCTATAGTCCACAAACTCAAATGTCCTACATTATTTTACACTTACAGTGGACCTATCTTAAAATAGTTTCTGATTTTGTTCCTAATTATGAACATGCACAGTAACCTATCTTATTGATTTCCACTTTTAGTAACTTGGAATAGTCAAAAAAATTATGTGTAAACTAAATTGTTTTCTTCCTAGCGCTTTCCTAAAATAATAATTTTCATATTCAATAAATTACCAAAATCAAAATTATTAATTATTGTACATCTTTAACATTTTGATATTCTCTAATATTACACCTATATAAACACTTTAAAAAAATATTTGTTTTATCAAAAATAAGGTAACACATATTGGTGAACCCATAATCCTATTTTTGATCCCTTGATTTTCTAATTTGGTTTTCAATTTATTTTTCATTTTTATTTATTTCTCTTATTTTCCTAGAAATTGTGTTCCAATAGTTTTAAAACTCATATGATCTATCATTCTAGGTAAAGTGGTATTTAGTTTTACCTAAGTCATGGTGTGAAAGATAGTAACCCAATAATCAAGCCATTAGACAACATTAAAAATAGATTTTAAGTTCCACGCACCTCATAGTATATCATAAATACCTAGGGTTTTTTTGGCCATAGGAAGCCTTCAAGTATTTACTCTTGTAATTCACAGATAAGTGGTTAGCTTGGGAAGTTACTCTCAATGTACCCTATATATGGGATAGTGTATCTATAAAAAAGGTAAAATACTTTGTATTTAGTGCACTTGTTGTTATGTTCAATATTTAAAATTGGGATTAGTATATCTAAGAGCCTAAAAATAAAACACACCTTGTTTAGTCACACCTTTTACCATTCTTTATTTCTTGGTATGATAGATTGTTTGCTATTAGTAAGCTTGGTACTTGTTATATTTAATATATAGTGGGTTTCAAAATATATAATGGCCTCTAAATATAAAATTCCAAATGGTACTCATCTTTTAATTTTAAAATTCTATAGAAATTATACACCTTATGCTTATGATAATGAATGGACTAACAATTACATTGCAAAGTTTCCAATGCTTCTCACAAAGAACATTATTATGATACATATGACTATGATTATGAAAATAAAGATGGTTGGTAGAATCATGAAGAATATATTAAAGAGGAAGGTGAGATAGACAATTTATTGATTACAAAACCAATTCATCCCTTATATCCCTCTTTTCATAAAGTATAAAAAAGAGCATACTATTAATAAATATATTCTCTCCCTTAATGTATCACAAGCATCAAAATGTGAAGAATCAATAGATAGGACACATTGTTCACCATTTTACTTTGATAATTCACTACATCACATTAATCAATATAAATTACAAAAGCATGTCCCTTGCATAAGTATATAAAATGATACAAATGAATGTTTTAGTTCCTCTCTCTATATAAAAGGTAGATGATGTAAATGTGTATGATATCTTACATTCTTATCTAGATATGGTTAATGGTATAGAAGATTGAAATAATCCATATCCTCCATTGGAATCAATGGATATCACTAAAAAATTTTCTCTCTCTCTTAAAATTTTGTAATATGCAAATGATGTGAATTACAAACACAAAGTGATATTATTATTTTAAATTTAAAAAGTGATGATAATGAAATATTATGAAATGATTGTCAATATATCCATCCTCTACCCAATGAATGTGAGTTTAATGATTAAAATAATAATGATGATTCTCATTCCTCTCATATGTCTCTAGATTCAAATAAAGAAAAAATATGATATTTATACTCCCATACAAATTCAAAGTGATAAGCTAGGCAATGGTTCTCAAGTTTATATTGATTTAATTTTAGAATGAAATCCTAAACCATGAAATGATATCTATCATGATCATCTCATGCCAATATTTAAAATAAATGACCAATTACAACACATAAATGAGCCTTTCCAAAATAATACCATTCTTACCAATCATATTATATCAATGATGCATGTTATTTGTGATCTCCAAAATCAAGTTCTTGATCTCATTGTTCAAACTAGACCATGTTGTGTGAATATCAAAGATAATGTTATCTTAGGATAACCCCTTACATGAGTTGTTTATGAAAATCCATATCCATAAGATTTTTTTATGCCCACACTACCCTTGTTCGATGGTTTTGGAGATATTTATACTCATCAAATGCAATATATACTTTATTTAAAATATTGGGGCAATGATGGATGTTTTCTACTAAAAGCTTTCCATAAAAGTCTCACAAGAGATGCTTTAGAGTGGTTTTATAGTTTAATTAGTAGTTCCTTATAAATTTAAATATTTAGAAGATGCATTCTTATCATATTATCACAAACACATTGTACCTAAGTTAACATTGGAACACTTACAAGGTTTTAAACATAGTCATTATGGGTTTATCGAAGATTGGATTTTATGAATCAAAACTACTTTGCATTATTTAACTTATCAACCATTAAATTTATAAAATCAATTCATATTCTATATGGGTATTTTATCTCCACTCAAAAAAAGATACATGCATAAAATTTTTACTTTTTTTGAGGAATTATACATGGATGTGTTAAAATATGTATGTGATGTTACATTGTTAACCTATAGCATGTCTAGCTCTATATGTGTGTTTGACTTGTGGCTTACATAACCTTTCATAAAATCTTGTCAAATTTATCTATGATTCTTATATTTTTAGTAGGGATATCTTATGAAATAACCATGGCTGAAGTAGAGTATAAATAGGAGGTAATGATTAGTATTTGAGAATCATGTTGTGAATTATGTTCCTATTGCATTATTGTGGAGGTTTCTCCCTCTAAGTGGCTCAGTCATATATATTGAGTATTTTGTTTTTTCATAAATTATTGTTGTGGATCTACTTATTTTGATCATATTTCTATGATATATTATTTTATTTGTGTGAATTATGTAAGTAATTTCATTAAAAGTGGTATTAAAGCATCAATTTGGGTAATTTTATATGATGTGTTTCTTTTGGATATGGTGTAGCTATTATTTTGGGATTTGAGCGGAAAAAATGTAACTTGTGATCCAAGAATAATTTAATTTTTTCATCACTAGAATATTGTTTGAATTATTTTTTAAATTTTAAGTTTTTTTCACATCCTTTTATAAATTAAAAATCATTGCATTCATCTCAATTAGATGATCACAATAGTATAATATCTTATTGAACTTTTTTCAAGACAAAAACCCTCAATCCTAAGGTTCATGTATGGTTATTCCTAACACTAATGGTCATGATAAAGGGTAATACACTCTATAAACACCTGATAAGGATGAAATGGAGTTTAACAATTCAAATCCTTTAGTTTTTGATGAGATTCACCAACTTCAATCAGATATGTAAAACATGGTGAATAAATATGATCTCAATACAATTCAAGGGAACATCATTGAGGTAAAATGGGACATCATTATCATGTAGAAGTTAAAATTTGATTTATATAGTAACTTAGTCTCATACACTTGTAAAATACCTATCATGGATGTAACTTTCATTTTTAGACCTTCCCACTACCAAAAGGCTCATGTTCACTATGTATTTATACCTAATTAATTCTCTTAGTCTAATCCTTATTATTATAATGACATAGGACTTCTATGTTTTATAAAATTGTCCAAACTTGATGTTTCTCCTCGATTTCTAATTTTGGACCTATACCTATTTTCTAACTCCCTAGACACTTGTGTCTGAGATGGACACATGCATTGACATAACTGCCCATTTTCTTACAAAGTGTCAAGTGTAAAAAATTCCTCTAATTTATAAAATAAATGTATAAAAAAGGTAAAAATAAGTGATTTAATGTGAGATATTTCCAAAATGGGTTGATATATATACATGATCAACCCTCACAAAACAATCATAAGGCAATATATCAAGAATCACTCAATCAAACATTCAAGTGAGAAATTTTTCCCTATTTATCCCTATTTCCATATCAGTTATAGGAGAAATATTTATATGGTCCTAAAGTGTTTAAAGAGTATCATAGGATCCATATTTTCCAAGTTTACAAGCTAGGTCATTACATATATTTACTTATCATGCATTGCACCCTTATGCACACATAAGACAACACATAGGGGAGAACTACATTAATTTGAGGCCCTATTTAGATTAGTGTTTATATAGGTAGTTCCCATTGATAGAGGGGTATTTTGGGTCAGCTTGACAACATGATTCTAATAATTCATTTTTCCCATAGTCACTCCAAGGGTGAAGATATATGGTTTTATCATTTGACAAAGAGCAAAAACTTATGTGCACAATATGAAGGAATTAGAAGAAAGGTGATAAAAATACTAGAAGGCTCTAGTTAGCCACATTTAGATCTAGTAAATATTATGTATAATACACATGTAGCCAAGGTGGATAACTACATTGATGTAATTGTATAGAATTGATGCAAGCATATGAGGCTACAAAAATGATATTTCTAGAATATGGTGATTTTTCTATGATCATCATCTAATCCTCTTCAAGCTTGTTCATATTTAGATCTATATGCACATAGTAAAATATATAAGTATGATTATTTCTAATTTATTTCAATATCTATAAATAGTTATAATTTACTATTTTTAGTAATCTTAATTTTATAAATCTAGAATACAATTTGTCAAAGTTTTTTATTAAGTAGCTTGGTATAAAGGATTTAATCACCCTTTTGTATTATAATAATATATATTATTAACCATACATCCCTTCCATATTTCAATTTAGGGTTCAACAGATTGACCCCTCAATAAATTGAAGAGAAGCATGAAAAAAGGGTTATGTTTTGGTTATGATAGCATGTGGATCAAATGACATAAATGTGATAATAAGAATGTTGAGGTTAGCTTACACATTGAATGAATTTTAGGTATTTATGAGAGAAGGAAAAGGTAAATAGTAAATTAGTATATAAGGAGAGGTAAATATTAGTTACAGGTTATTAGTAAATAGTAGTTGTTAACCGTATGGTTAATACAATAATATCACATTAATTAGAATATTATTGATATATTGTTAATATATAACAATATATTGTCATGTGCTTTGTTATAGGATTTGAGTGAGAAATCAAAGGATAAAATATAGGATGCTATTCATATATAATTTTATTATTCCCTAAATGTAAATCAGAGATAATTAATTAGAATATATCAGTGTGTAAAATATTATTTATGTTGAAATATTCTATTGTACTCAGATCTTCATTATTATCTATGCATGAGTTAATTCTATGTTTGGATCTCCATAAATTTATATCATTGGTATCATAACGGGGATCCTCTAATGAAATTATAGAGTCATAAGGATTTTAGGCATGAGAGTCTTTATGTTGCTATGCTTCCTTCATGGATCATGATAATCATTCATATCTTTGAGTTTTGTACATCATCAATATTATACAAAATTATTTTGGACCTATCCTGAGTGGATTTATTTGATCAGTCTCCTCATACTAGCCTATCGAGACCAACAAGTGGTACATTGTGATTTAGCTGAGATAAATCTAATCTTAGTTCAAAGATGTAAAGAGAAAACAACTACACGTATATGGGAAAATAT
The DNA here is from genome assembly GCA_037957365.1 of Torreya grandis. Classification (NCBI taxonomy): domain Eukaryota; kingdom Viridiplantae; phylum Streptophyta; class Pinopsida; order Cupressales; family Taxaceae; genus Torreya; species Torreya grandis. Next base: position 1,339,871 of record JARHVA010001861.1, read on the forward strand.
GTGTAGTGAATTAGATTAAGTAGATATGTGATAAAGGCCATTGACACCCCTGATATTGACTTGCATAGTTGTATTCACCATACTTCTACACATAATATGAGATAAAAATGGTGTGTTAACATCTAGCATTGTGCCTTTGCAACTACTAGTTTTATGCATTTTATCTAGAGCATGGGTCTATATTTTGTTAAACTATGACACATTTTAGAAGCTGGTAATTTCATTTAGTGGAAAAAAATATATGTTATTCCATGATTTGTTCAAAGCTCCATGTTTTATAATGTTTTTAGTTCTATGGCGGTCAGAGAAGAGAAGGCTATGAGTCAATGCATGAGTTAGAAGAAGATTTAAAATATGCATCAATGCACTTCAACTCTGACATCTGTTGTGTCCACTATTGTTGGATTTCATTTAAAGTTTAAACTTTGCACTCTTTCCTAACATCTTTATTTTTCCATGACATTCATAGCTTTGGTCACTGAGATATTTTCTATTTGGACTACCAATAAAAGTTAACAAAGGACACCTACACATGCTTTATATTTTCCAAAGCTCAAGCAATATTTATTTATACAAGGTTTAAGTATAACTTTCAATGATTTAAAAATAAAATTAAGTCTATTTTATATAGTCTTTGTCCTCTAAAATATTTTTAGGTTTTATATGGGTCATTTGTGACAAATAAAAAAAAAATGGTCAAATGAATTTGAAGTCAATATTAATATTTATCAAATGGTCAAATTTCTAATTAGTATGTGTCATTTAAGTTGAGAGTCATATCTATAATTTGGTTTGTTTGAAAGATTCAAAAACGTTAAAAAAAAGTGTTAATGTTTCATCAAGTTATTTAAATCCCAAAAGTGTCAAAACTATTAGTCATGTTTTTTAAAGGCCATAGTTATGTTCAAAATTATTGAGTCTTACTTAGGTGATTATTAGGAAAAAATTTCATATTGTTTGTATGGACACATTATCGATGTAATCTGACATCCTTAGTTTGCCAAAATTGTGAGAATGATATACTAGTTGAAATGAGTAAAAGAAAAGACACAAAGAATAAAAAGGCAAAGTGAAAAGAATAAACCTATAAGATCTATATATTTAAGGAGCTAAAAGAGGTGCACCCAGATCTTGATATTTCTAGCAAAGTTATTCATATAATAAACTCTTTTATTAACAATATATTTGAAATTTTTTCTCAAGAGGCATCCAAGTTTGCTTGTCATAACAAAAAATTAGTTATTACATCCAAAGAAATCCAAATAGTTGTACATTGTGTTTTACCACAAGAACTTAATAAACATGTCATTTTTGAAGGCACCAAGGCTGTCACTAGTTTCAGCAATTCTTAAGTGAGTAGTGGCATACTAGAGGATGGAGGATACATAGAGTATGGAGGTCTTTTAGTTACCTCTCATCAATCACCAATGATGGGGCTGAATCATGTTTTGGTGATGTGTGTGGCGTGTTATTTTCAGATTTCAATTTTTTTAGTATGGTAGTTACATTTGTTTTTTAGCATGTGTGAAAATAAGAATAGTTGCACCTATTCACTTATGTTTGATATTCTCATATAACCCTTTTTTTATTTACATTAGAGAATGTATATCTAAAAAAATATTTGTAGTAATCATGATGTAAGGTTAGTGGTAAACCTGAGAAAACCATTCTGTAAGGTTAATGGTGAACTTGAGAAAACCAATTTGGAAGGTTATTGGTAAACTTTTGAAAACCATTTTGTAAGGTTATCAATTAACCTAGAAAACTAATTGCAGATGAGTGTGATGGAAGAGATGTGTGATAGCACATGTATGTAGATAAGATCATGAGAACACAAAGGTGGAGCACGCTACAATCAGAAAATAGAGATATATTATACCATGTAAAAACTATGGGGGGGGGGAATGTTGGGGTTAATTTTCACATTGAGTGAATTTTAGGTATTTACAGAAGGAAAAACTAAATTGTAAAATATTATTTACCAAGAGGTAAATATTAGTTATAAGTTATTAGTAAATAGTAGTTATTAACCATATGGTTAATATGGTAATATCACATTAGTTATAATATTATTGATATATTTTTAATATATAACAATATATTGTAATGTGCTTTGTTATAGGATTTGGGTGAGAAATCAAAGGATAAAATATAGGATATTATTCCTATATAATTATATTATGCCCCAAATGTAAATCAAAGATAATTAATCAGAATATATTAGTGTGAAAAATATTATTTGTGTTAAAATATTCTATTGTACTCAGATCTCCATTATTCTCTATGCATGAGTTAATTCTATGCTTGGATCTCCACCAATTTATATCAAATAAATTGTTCTATATTGAAGGAAATAATGAAGATGAAGAAGATGATGAGGCCTCGAGTAAGGGTGAGGAGGAAACATAGGAGGAATCTAAATATTTTCACCCTATTATCTCATGTCATAAACTTTTTGGGTATTAGCATGCCTCAAACCCTTAAGTTTGTGGACTTACAAAAGAAATAGAATGTGATACTATCAGCTAACTCTTAGAGTAAACATAGCTTAATCAATAATAAATTGGCTATTTGTTTTGAATTATTTCACTCGTCAAGGTAGAAAATTTTAGGTCATGATTACAAATGGTGTTATGATCCACACTTGTAGTATTTTAAATATACATAATATAATTCAGATCAACACAACACAATAGCTATTAGTGGGCCAAGATGCCCAAATATTTAATATATTTAAAAATATAATAAGAACCTTAAGGTAGGGCAACACCATATAATATTCATTTAGAAAGGAATAAATGCACAATTCTACTTTGAGGGGGACACATCCAATATCCATATACTAAATAAAAGACCCCACTTACTTGATATCTTTTATAATGATATTCATTTCATTTATATTGACCTAATAATAATAATAATAATAATAATAATAATAATAATAATAATAATAATAATAATAATAATAATAATAATAGTAATAATAATAATAATAATAATAATAATAATAATAATAATGGATAGGTAATATCCTAATCACAATGTAGGCTAACTCATTGTCCTATGTTCTAATTCCACAAGTTACTCATTTTAACCAATATAATTGACCCATATAACCAACTTAGGGGGATGTGTGCCACATTTCAACATCTCCATCAATCTATATACATTAATATATCATATCCATAAGTACATAACATTTCATCCCTCCTTGACATGTTTTGTCTACAAAACATAGGAAAAAAATCAAATAGTGAGTGTGCTTCAAATCATTACACACTTATCTCCAAGCTTGATCATCCAACCACATATATATGATATTGGTAAGTGATATCCCCAAAAAATTGTTCCAAATTACATTGTGCTAATTTTATTCCATTCATGATCATAGTTGTAACTCTTTTGTGTCTATGCATATATATTCCTCATCTAATTTCATTCATGTCATAGTTGTATCTGTTTTGTGTCTATGCATAATGATTCTTCCTCTGATTCCATATTCCATATTTTTTTACACTAATTTGATTCAATACATGACCATAATAGTTCTTCCTTAGATTCCATGATGCAAAAGTGATTGCTCCATTGATTCCTTGTGTATTCATAGTGATTGGTATTGTGATTTCCTTAATAGCCAAACTAATTATTGATATGACACTCCCTGACATGCCTCCATGATTGTTTCCTCTCATCATGAAATGGATGTGTATATGCCTCAAAAGTTTAATATTTTTTGACCTTATCAACTTGTTTTTATACCTCTTCCACCTTTTCATTTATTAGTGTTTTTTTCTTGTGAGTATATGAAGTGTTATTTTTAATTTGTTTTATTTCTTCATATATTTATTCCTTATTCTCTTCTTCACCATATTCAACTTCATCCTCATGTTCTATCTTGAATTTTATTTGTGCCTTTCCAACTTTGATATCATGCGAAGTAACCTTCATTTTCTTGTACCAAAACTTTATGAAATGCTTTTTCACATTAATATTTATTGTTCCTAAAGTCTCTAACTAAAGATATCTAAGAACCATATCCACACCATCCATATCCAAAGCATAAAAATCTGAATGAAAAACATTTTTCCATAGTAAGCTTCAAATCTTCAAAAAATTGAATATTCTTACCATCTACTTGAGCTTCATTGATATAATTTGCTTGAAAATGTAGATTTTGAACAACATCAATGTTGATGAAGTTATACTTGTTGTTAGGGTATATGTAAACAATGACCTTATTCCTTTGAATGCATCTATCAAAATTAAATATGGAAGCATCTCTCTTTGGATATAAGCTTTTTTTACCCTCCATATCTCCTTCTTCCTCTTTAATATCATCTACTTCTCCTTTCACATCATATGTAGCCTCTACATCATCATCAGTATGCTTATTTCTTCTTCTTCTTCTTCATCACCTACACTCTCTTCTACATTACCATCATCATCATTATTCTATTCTTCTTATTTTTTATCGTCTTCATCTAAATTATATTTTTTATTATCATCATCATTATTTTTATCCTCTTCTTTTTCTTTTTCATCTTGTTCTTTTATGTCTCATCAATCTAGGAAAACCTATTCCATTTATTTCTAAAAAAAATTATGTCATTCTTCACCTAGTTGAGGCCAACAACACAAATCAAGACCCATGAATGAACATGAAATTTTTTTCTACTAGTAATTATGAAATTAATTCTCCTCAAAAAAGACCCACCGTTCGCTAGAATCAATATCACCTCTCTTAATTTTTTTTAACTCCATCATTCACACAAATTAGGGTTAATGAAGAAACATTAAAATTGAAATAACTCAATCCATTTTTCACTTTATATTCCCAATATTCTCATACAACTTAAGTGAAAAAATGTTGAAAAATTCTACAGTTTTTGACTTGTGGAGAAAATATATGAAAAATAATAAATTCACAATAAATCACACAAAACTTATCAAAAAATTTCAAATTATTTAACTATAAACTTACCAAAATTAAAGCTATGATACCACTTGTTATGATACACACTTGTAATATTTAAAATATGCATATTATAATTAATATAAAAAAACATAATAAATTTTAGTGGCCAAAATGCCCATACATTCAATATTTGTAGAAATAAAATAATACCCTTAATGTAGGGAAATATCATATAATATTATATATGTACTAAAATATGATTTTTATAGCATCATAGTATTGTATACTTGACAAATACCTATCAAGGCTCTCACCTTTAGTTTTACACCTCTTTACCATCAAAAGGATAGTACTCACCATCTCACTATGCCTAATTACTTATATTATGGTCCAAACCTATCATTTATAAAGACTTAAATCTCCTAACTTATATAGAAAAATCAAAACATGATATATAGCCTTCAATGTTAGTTTTAGATACTGATTAGCTTCATATCCCATTGAATAATTAAATCTCACATAGGGACACTTACATCGATTGAATTTTCTAGATTCTTATCAAATGTCCAGTCCTCAAATGTCATCTAATTTTCAAATATATTGATTCCTATGGGTCAACCCATTTGTCTTATTGAACCCTACCATGAGATACTTTTTAAAGGTGTGGAATAAATACAAATTTATGCCTACTCATTATTCATCTAGTAAATACCAAGTAAGCACTTATTCAAGCTCAATCAATCATTTGCATAATTGAGTTATACTACCCAATTCATACCTATTTTCATATAAATCATAAGAGCAATCATATCACATGTCTAAAGCACTCAAAGAATAACCCATGAGTAATATTTGTTAAGTTACAAGATAAATAATCACATGATTTTGTAGATAGTATATTTCACCCTTATGCACACACAAGACAACACCTAGAGGAGAATTAAATAAGTTTGAGGCCCTCCTTGGAGTATTAAATAGGTAGGTAACATTAATTAACAAAGTGATCCTTGAGGTCAACTCAACACTGTGATCCCATTAACTATTTTTTGTAAGGTATAAGTAATTAAGGTGAAGAGCTAGGTTTTGATCAATTTGCATTCATAGATAGAATACAAATGTAAATAAAAGATATCAAGATAAAGGTAAAAAAACCCAAAAGGATCTAATTGATCACTTCATAATATAGTGAATATTTCTTACTAGATATTTGCATCGAGATCATCATAAAATCATCGATATAAGTGTCAATAGTGTGACATAAGTAGGACTCTAAAAATAATATTTCTAGAATATGTTAACTAGATTTTGATCTTACCCCTGCCTGTTTCCACCTTTATACTTATCAGATCTACTTGAACATTTTTAGATAAGATAAGTATTATCCCTTCTTATTTATGTAATCAAACTATTGTTTTGAGTATACTTTATATATTTATAATAATTCAAATATTTAATTAAAAATATTCATTTATCTAAGTTTTCAATTAATTAGATTATTCTATAATAATTTTATTTATATTTGTGTATAAACTATTCTACCCCCTTAACCCACATATATCATAAAATGGATAAACATTTGGTGAACCTGAACACTATGTCTTCTCATGTAACTCCTAGCTTGCTCTAGGGTTTTCAATCTTCTATGGTTTCCAATTGATGTAATTTATAGATTTTAACTTTTAAATTCATTTTGGCACCTTTATTTTCATTTATAAAATATGGAAAATGTTAATAAATGTCATTTTAAAATGGAAAATAAATAATCCTTAATCAATAATCTAAGTACAAATAAAGAATTTATTAAATCATTCTTACAGGTTACCTAAGAATAAATCAATAACCATGCTAAGATAATGCATCCACATTCAATAATAGTGAACTCTTATAGAGAATTTTTTTTTCTACATATTCCATGAGAATAATCAATACTTCAACTCAATTATAAATTATAATTCCCACATCAACACAAGTGGTGTTTTCATCCCCTTGGCTTCTCAAATCTCAAATATTGATCCCAATGGGTCTATGGTGAAAAATCTTTTCCAAGTTATAAAAAATTTGGATGAAAATACCAACATTGAAAAAAAAAATTGAAATCAAGTCATTCTATTGATTCATAAGATGTATTACATAATCCTCTAGCACCCAATATATTTACACCCTTTACCAACTAGTTTTGGTACACCCAATTTCACATTTAATGATGGAAAGGGTGATCCTTAGAAACATATATGATATTTATATACATCATGCCTTGATTATGATTAAAAAATTGTGACCAAATTATTTCGAAGGAGAATAAAGAATTATTCTTTAAGATGGTTTTATGACATACCAATCTAATCATTAAAATCATTCAAACCCCCTTCAAGTTTAGTTTTGGTACATTTATCCATTAACATCAATGAAAATATGTCATATGTAAATTTTATTAAGATAAAACAAGGAAGCAATGAACCTGTAACTGAATATATTTTTAGATACAAAATAATGTTAGCCAAAATGACAAATCCAATGATAGATAAAGAACTTTAAGACATTTAAAAGAAAAGTTTGATTACCCAATTACATCAATCCATTATTTCAATAAGGTAAAATATTTTGATGAATTATGCCATATTGTCCAATATTATGAAATTAAACTTATTTCCTTGAATTAGCTTAAGTCTATAGCAAACACACAAACTACCTCTTCCACTAAATATCATATCAAACTAAGCTATAAGGTAACACATTTAGAAACTGAAATAGAAAAAACCACGAAGGTTAATAAAGTGTCACAATAACCTAATTGGCTAATTTTATCCATTGTACCTAATATATAATTTACATGATTACTAGAGTCTCCAACTTTAATACTTAATAATTTTGTGGAATGTCATCTCATATCTATCCCTCCTCCCATAGAGGTTGATATGATTTAACTCTACCAAAATTATATGATGCTAATAAATATTATGACTATCACCAAGGCCCTAAGTATTAAAAAACATATGATATACCTTTATGCATAAGATCTAAGACCTTCCCAATAACTAATAGATTACCTTTGTTGATCCTCCAAAGGATTTAGGTTCACAACCTAGTGACCATCAAACCAAAAGATATTTAACAATAATTTGAAAGATCATTATAAGAAAGATATAGATGTAAAAATGGCATATAATGCATATGATCCTCCATCACATTATGGGAATCCATTATATGGGATTATTGGAAGTTATACATATATAATACCTCTTATGGTTCAAAGACCTTCTATTTCATTTGATGATAGTGAAATTGTATATGATGACTAACATATTCATTCATTATTAAGTTGAGAATATCTTAATTATAAACCTATACATAATTTTATAATTGATAATGGTGCTAGTGAGAATGTATGTACCATTATTCTACTTACACATTTGGGATATATATATGATGACTTATACCCTTTGACCAAAATGGTTAGAGCATTTTATGGGACATCACAAAACATTATTGGTAAGATTGATTTACCATTACAAGTTCATCCAGCACATGTGGTTACTACCTTTTTATTTATATCATGCATGGGAGTCTTTTATATGTTATTATGATGACATTTGATACATAAACTTAGTGCATTACCTTTCATAATGCATGGGTGTATTAAATACATTCATACAATTATGATAGTCATTATTTATGGAATTCCAAATGAATATCAACTTAAACAAGATAATTTTATTCCCAAAAAACTAATTATACAACATATTAAGGTTAATCATACACAAAAGAGCAAGTAAAAATAAATTCTATTTCCTAGGAAACCCATACTTGAGAGACTATTTCACCAAAGATACATAGAGGAATCCACAAAATAATCATCTACAACTACATGATCTACCTAATTTCTAAGATATAATAAATAGGTTTCAATTTTAAATGCACTGAAGAAACCACATAGAACTAAACAATGGGTTACACAAACCCCCAATACTTCTATTACCTCTTCATAACAACAGAGTCATATAACACATAAGTTGAGTACCATAGATTCTATAATTTTATATATGACAAATGCACATGCTCCTTGGCAATATCACCAATTTGATGTACCATATTATGAGTTTGGAGATACCTATGAGCATACTTTAGATGGGATATAGGTTAGATATTTTTCCTTTCCAAACATTCCCAAAATTAAAACAAATCAAATATTGAATAAAATACAAAAAAAAATTTAAATAAATTTAAAAATTCAAAAATATTCATCACTCACATGTTTAATAGCTCATCAACATTTATGTTGTTTATTTTATGTTAGTAGATAACATATAATTTCTATACACATATTTTTCATGTGTAAATTACTATGATATATAAATACACCAAACACATGATACTTGCATATAGAGATGTTGAACCTTTCCTCTTCTTGTGTGATATACTACATTACGGGCATATGTCTTCCTTGATCATGACTAACATAGGTTATATTATTTTATGTTCACATTTATATTATCATGTTGAGCTTATATACTAATGCTTACACATGCCTATACTCGTGTTTACATATTTAAAAATGTACTTGATATGCTATGCTACATGACATTTTTGTTAACACATATATGCAAGGAATAGTATATTTTTTGATTTTTTATACTTCACATTGTCACTTCCTTGATTGTCTTTCTCTTGATTTTTATTGTCTTGATTATTTAACATTTGAATATGTTCCTTGCTTATTGTCCCTCATGCCACTATATTTTGATTTCTATTTGGACATTTAAATATTTGATTCCTTTGAGTGTGCATAATTTGAATATGACCCTTATTTTTTGTAATAAAATTACTTAGATGATTCACAATAATAAAATTATATACTATATAATTAAGATCAGAATAAATAGATACATAAAAATAATTACCGAAAGAGTAGAATACTTGAATATTATGACTAAGCCACTTGAGGGGGAAAACTTAACAATAATGCAATAATAGAAAAATTAAAAATATGATGATAAAATAATAACCACTATGTCCGATACATACTATAATTAAACAAGGTTATTCCATAGGTCGACCATACTAAGAACATAGATAAATGTAACAAGATAATATGGTGTGTAAGCCACAAGTCGAACACACATATCCCTAGATGCACTATAGGTTAATTTCATAACATGCCTCTCCCCTTCAAAATAACATTATCTTCAATGTTGAATTAAGCCATGATGTTGTTACAAGAATGATTCATCCTCCCATGTTGCATCTTTATAATGCAGGTTATTCCATTCAAATACTCCTCAATGGATCTATTTCAAAGTTGCTTAGTATGCATGTGAATGATCTCTTCAATATCTAGAATGAATTGACCTTATTCATCTAATTCAAGTAAATTAGTTTGAGCAAAAACTTTATGTCTAATTACCTTATTCAATAAGGATACATGGAATACCAGATGTATGTAAGTGGATGGAGGTAATTCTAGCTTGTAAGACACTAGAAATTTTCTATAAGATCTAGAATGGGGCATAATACTTAAGTGACAACTTTTTATATTTTTTATATTACTTAAGAGACATATACTTATATGGATGAAAAAGCACAAATACATAATAAAGTATAAAAAAATACCACTCAATGTAGTGTTGATATACTTATTACTTTATTCTATTTTGTGCCATTACTAAATTCTCTTGCAAACTAATTAACACCTCCTATTGATGGTGAATATGATCCTCATTAGATAAAAAATTAAGATGTACTATCAAATATAAAGTTATGGATGGGGGAAAATACCATTTAAATTTCACAAAAGGAGACATATTGTAATAAGTTTGAAAATAAGTGGTATACCACCAATCAACAAGTGGCATCTAATGAACCCATTTATACTATTTGTCAGAAACAAAACAATGAAGATACCTTTGTAGAGATTTGTTGACTACCTCTATTTGTCTATTATATTTAATATTATAGGATAAGATATGAGCCAAATAGGTGCATAAATATTCAAATAATTTATTCAAAAAATTACTAGTAAAAATGGGATCTCAGTCACTTATAATGATCTTTGGAGTACCATGCAATTTTTAAACTTGTATTGAGAAAATTAAAAGAAATTGTTGACCATTTTAACCATAAGTTAAGATTTGTCAACCCCATATATTAAAAAAATTATATATGGGTATGATATAATGTCTTAAGGTGTTTCATGTTTCATTTTATGTGATTTAATGTTATACTAGCTTTGGTCATAGTCTGATTAGATCTTTTTGTCATCTTGTGTCCTTTAGGGGTCATAAATAAGCATTAAATGTAAGTGGTAAAATTTTAAAATAAATAAAAGTGTTCCAAAACTTATTAAAACTTAAAATGTGTCATTATATATCAAATATGTTAGTTTCTAACTGAAAACTTGCAGGTGATAACTGAAAATTAAAAAAACAACTACAAAATAAAGAGTTTTAAAAGGTGTATGACACATGAGAGAGAATGGCATGAGTGAGGATATTTTGGGATTAATATTAAACTACATAAAACTCATTTAAATTATTTACATGATTTTAAATTTCCAAAAATATTCAAAAATTAGTTTATTCTCCTATCACTCCACCATGCACATGAAACTAGTCAACATGTTTTTGGTTGGTGTGGCTAGTTGGAGAACTTTTAGATAAAATGCCTTTGGGGGGTGATATTAAAATTTATAATATTAAATTTAATTCTTGTATTATATATTATGGTTTCCTATTATTTATGAACCATCTCTAATAAGTTGACTATGTTTTCTACTTATTGTTTCCCATACCCTATAGGTTTTGTTCTTGTTTTAACCATTACATACATCTCAATTAGTAATTTTTACTCAAAATTATTTTTTATATATCCTATCATTTTATACATTCTTTATCTCATGTTTGGAAATAATTTGATATCTCAAATAGCCCACTTTACAGGAAGGTGTTGATAGTGAACTTGCATTTAAATTTCACCATTTTTAGAAAGTATCTTTATATGAAATGGATTCAATACAATGTGAAATAATTTTTAAATCACTACAAAGGTAATGTTAATATAATTATTTCAAATTTTAAATCTCTAAGGTTAGGATCATAGAGGTTATAACTCAGTGGGAAACACAGTCAACTCCTAGCACATTCTCACTCATAGTCATGACATGTAAAGGCCCTGAAGACATTCATGGAAATGTGATGGATGTTTTAGAGATTTTGTATATCCTATTTTGACATGAAATAGTGAGTTAATATTTTAAATGTAATTTAAGATATTATGGAAGTCATATGCAATACATACACATTGTCAACCATAGATATGCACCTACAAGTGCTCTCAAGAGGGAAAACACATTGAAAGAGAGTTTGATATGTGATTAAGGTTTTACATATTTAAATTTACACATTTTATGGGTTAAGGTTATATAAAACTCATTTCAAGTTCATACACCATGTGCATTGATATGTTTCTATTCACTATTCTGTCTACAACTCTATTAGCACCTATAGGAGGGTAAGAACACTAAAATGGAAATTTTAAATATTGATTCAAGTACTTTGTAGTGTGCAAAGTGAATTTAAATATTTTGATAGGTTATAAAATCAATATAAGGCTTATATCCCATGCTCACTACCTAAACTCATATCTTCTACTTTATACTTACAAAAGTCCACCTATAGGTGGTACCATAGAGAGTTGATGACTCTTAATGGAGGATATTGAACATGATGAAACCCTTATTTAGGTATTAGTGTGTTGTGTAGATCATGGTAGACATATTTTAAATTCTAAAATGGTAGTCAAGGTTCAGTATTATCTTCAAATTAATGATTGTGAAATTAGGGATCCAATCTTTAAAACATGAAAATTAGAGCACCTAACATATTTGGGGGTGTCATATGATGATGTCATGTGGAGTCTTGATTCTTCGAAATTTACTCAACTTTTATACCTAAAATTTTATAATATATTTAAAAAAATTTGGAGGTGAATTATGGGTGAAAATTAGTTTTTGAATGGGTCCAACATACACATTTGCTCACTAAGGTTTAGACAGTAACATCTGCAGGATTTGAGCTTAAAAGAGACCATTTCACTCAAAGTTGTAGTACTAAACCATGTATCCATGTTTTAATGCTTATATATAGTTTAAAATATCATTTATGATATATATAATATTTATAAATGTTGTATTTTCAAGGTTTTAACCCCATTGACATGTATAGATGTCCTTTACTTGAGATAATCAGTCTACAACTAACTACAAGGCCTCACAAGTTCACAATATGAGATAAAATATGGAAACATACAAACATATAAGCACATAAAAGTTAATGAATTTTTACAAGACATATAGGATGATCAAAATTGATGACATATTTTATAATAAATATTTACACCTACAGTACCTTTGCACAGTCAACTGTAGCTGACTAGGGTTTGGCAGTGAATTAAGGAGCTATATCCTTGATGTTGGAATTACATAAGCATGATTCGTATGAGTATAAATAATTTTAAAACACCTTATAAATCCTATATAAGCTATTATATATTTATATAAATCATAAACTATACAAACACATGTATAGGTGCCCTTCCCAATAGAAAACATAGTCAACAATCTAGTCATTTCAAAGAGCAAGGCATATGTCAGGAAGCATGTATAAGATTAGAGTAATTAATGGAATTGGAACACATTTTTTAAGGTTTTAATGGAATTTTTAGATCATCACATAACAAAAATAATTTATATAAAGGCTTATCCAATGCAATACATAGTCCATAGTCAAGACCCTACAGACAATCAACCGAGTTCATAAGTCCTTTCTAGGTTTTGATGCATTTGTAGGGTCAAATGTTATGATCTAGGGATAAAATTTTGTGAATAAGGTATCAATAAATTTGATAAAATAATATAATATTTAATTTTATTATGGAAATAAGGTAATTACCCTCTATTTTATCTCAAACAAAGAGTACTCTCCTAACATGCAGATTAGCAAGTTTTGAAGAAAAGGGATGATGCAATAGACTAGAGACTTTTAAAAACTTTCATGGAGGTTTGGGAAGATGTGTAATATGTGGAAAAACATATGTGATCATGAATAAGGGATATAAATTTAATAGTGTATCCTAAACCCTCAAGAATGCAAGCAAGCCTATTAGGCCTAAAGCCCAAGTAGGGGGTCAATGTCATTTCTAACCTGAGATGAAAAATATAAAAGTATGGAGCATGTTAATATAGTAATATAGGGTGTTTTATATATTTTTTATGCATATAAGTTAACAATAATCCACTTTTGGCTCAAGGATAACTTGGGCCTATGCAGAATAACACACAAAGCTCGAGAGGCCCATTTAGAAAGCTCACATCTTCTTAGAGGTTGTGAATTGAGGTTTAAGGAGTTTGGGGAAGATGAAATAAGTCTTAAACATTAGTTTTTTGGAATTTTTATACAACTCCAATGTCACATCTTTATGAATTAATCCTACAAGTAAAAAGAGTCTAAAACCCTACAAAACCCTAGATAAGGACCTAATTGGGAAAATAAGGATGGAGATATATATATATATATATATCAGATTAAATTGAAATTAAAGTGATTTAAACTTGTAGGGACTCTCAATATACCCTTTCCATCCACTAGAGGTTTTCCCTACTTATACAAACAAGAGGGAAACTAGATTTCTTTGACTATTTTGGGTGTTTTATAGGCTATAAGGACTTTCAAGAAGAGAAATAAACTTTTGGAGTAGTATTGAGACTTATTATAACTCAATATGATCATTTAATTCTTCATAAAAACTCCTAAGTGTTTATACCACCACCTTCATCTCAACCAATCAAAATTGGTAAAGTAAGCAAGATAGTGAGAAGGGTGAGAACTCTAAGTGGATGGAATTTTAAAGTCTACCTGAGTACTTTAAGGAAATAAAGGTTTTTTAAAAGTGTAATTCACACTCTTCTATGTATTTAAATTTAAAAATAAATCCAAATTTGAGGCCAAGTGTGAGGGGTAATTGAAAGAGGAGTTTCTTATATATTAAGCAATGATGGCTCACCTTTAGAAGAATCTAGATGATTAGGAATGTGAGGTGGAGAATTTATACAACCCCTCCCTCTCATTTAAATCATGATATATGACCCTAGTTGGTTTTGGGATGTTTTAAATGGGGAAGATGATGAGGGTAGTTTTCTACGCAAATAAAAAGATTCTTATGTAATATTTCATGGATTTTCATGCTTTTAAGGTCCATTTGTGTTATTATCCCTTACATGGTCTATCTAACACTCATTATAATACATGTATAACTCATTATATAAATATTATAAGTGTTATAGTGACATTTAGACTTCATTATCTTCACCCCTCTCTCAAATTCTATAAGTAACATGTATTTTGGCCTTTGTAATATGATACCACACCATGTATGGTGAAGCCATACTATAATGACATTGTATTTTGCATTTAAAAATTAATAATTTTTTATGATTTAATGAAAATTTTTATAAGTGTTCAAGTGATGTATGGTGATGAAAGTGATAATTCTATATCCTTTCTTCCCTTCTCCTTTCATGTTTGTGCTAGAGTTCCTATTATAGCAAGTTATATAGAGTGTATTAAAGTGTGTTAGGATCATTTAAAGTGTATGATTATAATTTTAGTGTGAAATATACCATATGGTGCATTTTAATTATATTTCTTCATACATCTCACCTCTATATGTAAATACTCATATTAGAAACCTTCTAGGACTTATAAACTAGTTTGTGTGTCTTGATTATTAGTGAATGAAGTATGATAGTAATGCTTAAAAAATATTAGTGTATAAACACATTATATTAGGTTAAATTAATGAAAAATTTAAGTCTTTTACCATAATCAATCACTAGTTTAAGTGATAAGCATTTCAAGACACATTCAGGGAGATAGCCCTTAAATCTAGAGGTTCACTTCCATTATAGGTAAACCCACATACCTAGAAGTGTTCCCATGTTTCCTAAATATAGAAGAGGATTTAATACCCTATTCTAGGGTGAAATATTTGGTGACAATATTTCTATCATACCCAATGGTACCATTGTCTTCAAGACAACTTGTCAAGGTGAATGCTAGTGTTGACAACACTGACTGCAAATTGGTGTGCTACTCAACATTTGGTGAATCCATAAAGGTAAAATCTAGTTCAAGGCCATTATTTTTTTTATAAAATTTCTCTTATAATTCATGGTTCTCACTAGTTCATAATATAGTAGAGTGTTCAACCCCATTAATCCACCTATTCATCCTAAACTTCCTCTTGAAGTTCACTATCCTCATCTTAATCTTCCCTTTCAAGACAAAGAGGATTTTTCTATCCAAGGAATCCAAGAGAGTGAAGAGGTTGAACAAATTAAAGATATTAAATAATACATGGCTAAAACTCATGCTTTCCCTATCTTTAATACTGAAAATATAATTCACCTTCAAGCATATGATGCCATATCTCTTAATGCCATAAAAGGTGTGCCCATATTTAATGATGAGAGTCATGTTACACCTAGTGAACACATTAGGGATGTCTCCAACTTTTTTAGCTTCAAAAATGTTACTCAAGAGAACTTTTACATTAGAATCCTTACCATGTACCTTAGAGGGGAAGAACTTGATTGGTATAGGACTCTAGAAGGTTGATGCATCACATCATGTGATTATTTTAGAGTGTTGTTGACCTCAAGATTTGGAAATGAAAGTAACCATGCCTCTCTCATAAATCAGCTCAATGTGATCAAAAGATGGTCCAAAGAAATAATGCATGAATTCAATAAGAGGTTTCAAAATAATTGGTGTAGATTGCCTCTTCTTATGAGGCCACATCAAGTTTTGTGTTCCCTACCTATTTGAGAGCCATTGGTACTGAAATTGCTATCATGATTCAATCCATGGGTTGTTCCACTCTTATTGAAGTATATGAACTTTTTATAAAAGTTGAGAATGGTATCATATAATATGGATGGTTAAATCCTAAGGTGTATATGCATCCATTATCTCATATTTTTACTAATACTCTAGATGTGGCCCAAATTTGTAATGTCAATACTGAGCCTAAGGTTGTTCTTAATAAGATAGAAAATGTCATGGACCCATATAAATAAATTCAAATGATAAGATATAAACTTAGGAAAGCTAATATTAAACAAGGTGACTATAAAAATTCACATCCTT
This sequence comes from Torreya grandis, assembly GCA_037957365.1. NCBI lineage: Eukaryota > Viridiplantae > Streptophyta > Pinopsida > Cupressales > Taxaceae > Torreya > Torreya grandis. The sequence goes on from JARHVA010001861.1 coordinate 1,356,983, forward strand.
ATCAATAAAAATATGTAAGAGGAAGAGGTCAATGGTAGCCTAACCCCAATAGGCCTGCCAATGTGTACAATCCTAACTCCACCACCAATGCAAGAGAAATGGTACTGGTACATAGTAATTTGGTTCAAGGAGAATATTGGAAAAAAGGAAAATTCATGGATGCTAGTGAATGTGGATAAAAATCTCTTTTTTCTCAAGGAGGAGTTACTCGTCTCCTATCAGGTAAGGATGAGGTCATGTTGCAAGTAAATGAGGATTGGTAGCATCATGAAGAGAGTTTCACCAACTTCTTGGTGGATGAAACTTTTGTTCTCAATCAAGGAACCTCTATTGTAGATAATAAAAGGGACAAGAGGAAGGCTCTAAGATGTGATAATAAAATGCCTACAATCTCATCCAATCATCCTCCAAGGTAGCAAAGCATGGCTACAAGTGTGACAATTCTAAAAGCTCTTACACCTCCTTCAAGTCAAAATGTGTTAAGGTATGATCAAGGTGCCTCTATTATTCAAGTTTTAAGTAATTATTTGACTCTAAGGAATAAATAAAAGGTGAGTAATAATGCCTTAAACATATTGGATTTATTGAAAAATGCCAAAGGATCAATCTCTTTGTGGGATGTCCTTCATATGCCTAGCCAAAAAGAGTTGTTGTAAAATCAATTATCCATTATTCCTACTAGTCCTTCACCTTCAATTCAAAGTCATAGTCATGTTGTCCTTGAAAATTTTCATAATACCATAGTTTAAATATATACTAAGGCTAAGAAACATCTACCATTCTATCTCACTCTCATAGTGGGTGACAAATTGGTCTATAATTGCATAGTTTATAGTGGAGACTCTACGTCACCCATGCCCAAATTTGTAGCTGATAAGTTGGGACTAAAATATGATCCTCATAGAAAAGGATTTATCTAATTAGATGGTACACCTACCAAAATAATAGGGATAATAAAATTTTTTAAGGCCTTCTTGCATGATTGTCCTAGTTTTCTTATCCTTTAAGACATAGTTGTTATTGACCTCATAACTCACTTTCCAATCTACCTTTCAAGAGACTTTACAACCAAGATAGCTGGATATCCATTAGTTAATTGGTATTTCTTGGCCTTGTACATTTCATGGTGAAATAAAACCTCACCCCTATAATTGGAGATTTAATCAATGTCTTCTTCACCAAGCAATTCATTACCATAAAAATGAAGACCTCCAAGCAGTTTTATATGATGTTATACCTAATAGATGCCCTAATTACCTCAATAAACTTACTTAGTATTAGAAATTGGTCCCCAAAAGGAAAAAATACTATTTCACACAACTATTACAAATTATATATCTTCAAGTATAGGAATCACATGTAGTTTATTTATGATTGTGTTTATCTAGCCATAGTGGAGGCCATCAGAAGTGTTCCCATGCCTAGGTTCCACTCCCTCATTAAGAAGTATGTTGAAATGATGGGGGACATATGGTATTACCCTAATTGCATAGTCATTAAGATTGATGGCATCTTATCTTAGCCTTACTGATTGCTAGTATATGTTCCCAACAAGCTTGATGAATAAGAAATTACTGCCCAACTCATTAATGGAGTTGATAAAATATGAAAGGAGAAAAGGAAGGGTAAACTTCACCCCTTCCCCCTAAAAATTTGGAAGACCATATTGAAATAATAAAATTATGTGGAAATCATGTACACACATAGAGATTGATTTGGATTTCAAATGGATGAACTCAAAATATGGGATCCAAGGGAACATAGTGGGTGAGCATTTGAAAGATAAGAAGATACCCAAGCCTGAGTACATGCATCAAATTGGTGTCCATGACACCATTTATATTAAATCCAAGAATTATGAAGAGGTGTTGGCTAGGATATAAGGGCACACCATAAAATTATAACAAAAATTGATTAAAGATAACAAGTCATCAAGAGAGGCATGGTAAATGCATCCTTTTCAATATCACTTATTGCCTAGACCATATAGAATAGCCTAGGAGTAGTCCCAAGTAGAAAAACAATAACCACAACCTCAGGGATAAATTATGTAGGACCAAGATGAACAAGGAAATGGCAAAGAGAAAGTGGTAGAGGTAAGATTGTAAGAGAGACCAGGGGAGGGGCCTTCATCTTTAACACTCCAAAAAAGTCCACCTTCCCCAATATAATATATTAATATGAATGCCTTAAAACTAGAAGAGACATTTGACGGTGATCTCGAAGAGCTTGCAAAGGCATATGATACAAACAGGGATGAGGAGTAGCTTGAAGAATCGTAAGCCCAATTATATAAGCCTAGAGATGATCTTGATTTGGGTATGGTTCTTATGCCATCCCATGAAAAGAAGAAAATAGTGATAATATTGGTTCTTTAAGAATCAAATAAAATTCCAAGATTGACCATCTCTCACCCCACAGGTGAGATAAATTTGATCAATGATGAATTCCCCATTTATGGGCTAGTCATTCTAGTCTAGTTCATTTATTGGAGATTACAAAAGATCCCCTCTCTTTCCCATTCATGGGCCATGATAAAATTTACTGAAGTTGAGATATAAGATGATATGAAGCCATGGATAAGGGCTATGGTGAAGGAATAAGAAGAAAGGATAATTGTGGTCACCCAAGGACCAAAAAGAAAGAAAATGGATGTTCTAGGAGCATCAAGTAGCATAGGTGTAGAGGTCTTATAACTTATAAAATTCTCAAGTTCATCTACCATCATGAAATTTAATCTAGAGTCATCTAGACTGGATAGGGTTACCACCAAAATAGCCATAGTGGGAATAGAGGAATTCACTTTTCTAAAGGTGGAACCCTTTATAGGATTAACCCTTGTGGGAGGCTAGTAGTTTGGTGAAGCTTCCATTCATGAAGATGATGTGGAAAGTCTAATTGAGGCCTAGTCAACACAGGTTAAAGTAAGGGTTAGATAAATGAAATAGAGAATCTTAAATTTGGAAAAGGAGAAAGAAAACCCAGAGACACAGGTAATTCTATTAGTTCCTGAAGCAATGACCAAAATGATTGATGAGTCATTTTATGAAATATTAGAGGCACTCAAAATAATGAAACTAAGGTAGAGTGCATTAGAGGGGTAGAGTGCATTGGCCAAGAGCTTGGTCACCTAATGTAAAGCCTTAGAAGACAAGATAGCTAAAATTCTCAACATACAATCAAGAAAACAAATCCCAAGCTTCAAAACCATCAGTTTGAGACACTTGAGCATAATTCTAGGAATTGTGTTTGGCAAGGTTCAAAGTTTTAGTGCATAGAACAATAATGTGGAAAGGATCCTAAAAGTTGATAAGGAGCTAATTGCAAGAATTGATCAACTTATTGGGACTATGGTCATAGATCTTGCACAACCTATTATTCTTAGAATCATAAGTGATGAAGAATTTAAACATAGGGCTACTTTGGTAACTCAAGAAATCAAAGGAAAAAGCCAAGGAAAATTTGGGGCTAATAATAGTAAGATCCTAGACATGATATTCAATTGTAGAGTGAGGATAATTGAAGCTAGGAGAATTAAAGAAGCCATGGATAGAAATGATAGAGAGTTTGATGACCTGGTAGATCAAGAGGAAGAGTTAATACTAAAGCCCATTGTGGATCTAGAGCTAGTTGATGAGTAACATACTAAGGCCAAGAGCCTCCTTTAACAATGATAAGTAGAGGCCCCATCGACAAATTAGACAATATTCTATTTTATAAATTTTGAAATATAATAGTCCATTGTAAAGGCATATGCTAGTTTTTTAGCATATTTTCCTCTAGGTCAATATGATTGTGAAAAACAAATGTATTTTAGAACTTGTAAGGATGGCTATCCTTATCTTTGTATACCTATATTTTTTAACTAACTAGTATACTACTTGATCTTTCTATAAAGGCATTTATTAACATTTGTAAAAGGGGGATATTTTTGAGAAAATTATGTAAAATTGAAGAAATTAATATAATCAAGGAAATCCTGAAAGGATTTTCCACATTTGATGTGTCAATTGCTAATATAGTTTGTCTCTCAATTGCTAGTTAATGTCTTGAGTTCGAATGGTATCTTTAAATTTTGAGTTGTATTTTCTAATTACAGGGTTTCTAATTTGTGCATATGCTAGATTATTTGTAAGATATTAAGTTTTTATTCATTTCATTTTTTATCTATATTCAAATATGCAAATACTATTTTACTATAGTAGTAAATCCTTAAAGTAAACCTAGTTCTTACTTGTGACTCTTTACATTATCTTATAAAGTTTGCCTGATATATAGTGAAATTTGAGCTTAGGATATTTTACATTGTATATTCATTTGAATGTTCACTTAGTTTTAATTGATGTTTTGTCATGATATTTGAGATTAAAATTAGTAATCACTCAATTCTTTTCTACCTTACCTTTTTCTTTGCTATTTTTTACACTAGATGAATTTAGTCTTAGCTTTATTATAAATATCCACTTAGATTAGTTTGTAAGTTTAAATATAGATCAAAATTCACTAAGTATTAACATAGATTCTCTGAAATTCATAAATAATGAACCAAGGTGGCTCCCAACCACCAAATCATATAAATATTATGGAATAGTTTATCTTGCTCTACTACTATTTCACCACAAGCAACTAGATTGCCAAAACCTGCAATTCATACTCCAAATTTTATAAATTCTAAAATGAGAAGTGTTATTTAAACACTAATAAAACCTATGGTTCATTTATAAGCATCAAAAAGAGAAGCTCCCATTGGAACTAGAAGGAGGGCCATGATTTTTTATTCAAATTTTTATTGAGCTTAGTCTATTTTGGTCTAAGACCAGTGTATATTTTTGTGTTTTTGAGTGAATTATTCACTTAAAAGTATAAATGTCATTGATATTTGTTGTTTATAATGCATCTTTGTGATTATTTTGAAGTTATTTGGGTATTAATACATGTTTTTAGTAAATTTAGTTTTAGCTTTAAAAATCCATAGTATCTAAGGTTAAGACGGCTTGTTTGATCAAAGGTTGGCATATATTTAATATATATGAGTTCCTTTTGGCTTAGAATTATAAATATAAGTCATATTCATGTAATTATACACATATTTGAGTTAATCCAACAAAACATTAACAACCTTTACAATTTTTCATGCAAACTTGACAAAATAAGCTAAATGTGCAGGTCTAACTCTTGTTCTTTATAAAAGTTAACTTGATGCATCATATTTTAGGTAGAATCTTCAAATTTCAAGATAGAATTACCTAGGATTAGAATAAGATCACACTTAGAGACCATGGAGCCTTTGATCATGCTTAAATTTCATAGAAAAGATAGAGGTGACAAAGGTAGATGTAGGAGATCCAAATCTCTTCCAACTTCATCCCTTCATTGTACCTTTGAATTTTATCTTCTTCCAAGTGTGGCCTAGCTAGGAGAATATTTAATCAATGTACCAGGTGTGCTACATGATATCCCACATAATCCAATGAATTACTTGCCTACATTTAGTCTAATGGGTATAATAACTTTTGAGGAACATATAAAGCCTTTTAAAGATGCCTTAAGATTGATAAATGTTGTGCATAAGGAAGTAGCTTGTAGTTTATTCCCCTTCACCTTAAAGGATGTCACTTATGAATGGTTTTTTAACTTTCCTAATAATTACATAACTAGTTGGGATGACTTCAACAATGTGTTTATAGATCAATTTGGTAAGATTGTTAGTCCTTGTGTTATCAACCATCCATTCACCACCATTAGAAGAGATGAAAGTGAGCCTATTTGGTCCTTTAATTCTAGATTTTATAAAATGTTTAGCAAGACCATAGAACCTTATAAGCTTGATGATGTTCTATCTCTAGAGATTTACAAAGATGCAATAGATCTCATGACCTTCATATTCTTGAATAGATCCATGCTAGCAATAACTTCATTAGCTAGAGCCTATGTTGAGGTAATAACCATCAATGACTAGATACAACCCCAAAGATAAATGGAATATTCTATGCCAAACATCAACCCATAAATACCTATGATGAACTTATTCCCAAATAATAACCAAAATATCCTAGCCTTAAATCAACTCCCAAACCTAAATCAGTTGCCATTGAGTCATGTAGCTCCCAATTAGAATTTGGGATTTTTAAATCATTATACTAATGTATTAAATCCAAATGATCAAAGGGATGTGGTACAATTTACTAAAAATAACTAGGTACATAATTCTAAAACTCCTAAAAATGAGAATGAATATATCTTAAAAATGGTCCAAAAGTTAAGCACTAATTTTCTTCAATTGCAAAAGCAATTTTGAAATACTTTTAAAAGATCAAGTGGAAACTTCTCATTTCAAAGGTATAATAGGCAAACTAATAGGTTTCATAATGATAGTTTTCATAATAATAGGAATAATGAGCCATCTTCTAAAAATAATATTATGGACATTGACCTCACTAAAATTGCATTACCTAATTATGGTAGGGTACATTACATAACCAAGCATGGGTAAATTGATTATATATAATTTTTCAAATCTTTTGAGGCTTTCCAAGAGGATTTGGATACATTCAAAGTAGTTCCTAACAAGTATATTTGTGTAGATACCTCTGGATCTAAGTCATTTGATCAATCCTTCATGGTAGACACCTTTGATTTCCATTTTCAAGAGGAAAATGAACCTGATGAGATCCCTAAGGAGATCTAAGACTTTCAACAGTTCTTAAAAAATACCTATCCCTTGAGTAATAGAGAGCATAAGTATCCCTTGACTACCTTAACACCTACAAATAACTTTGGAAATCCTCCAGACACTTCTTCAAACAATAATCCAAATCCCCCTAAAGGGAGAACTTCTAAACCCAACATTGAGATTCTTAGATCTTCTAAGACTAGTTATAACATAGTTGAGGACATGAAAAATATAAACGCTAATATCACTTTTCATGAACTCACATAGATTATAAAATAAAGGTACCTCCTACTAGAATCTCTAAAGTCTAGCAATTCACCAAAGACTGATGATGCCAATGTGATTATGCACAAAGCCAAGGCTGAATCCCCTCCTTTCTTGCTCATTTTCAAGATGTTTGGTAAGAATTTACATAGTTTCTTATTATATTCAAGAGCATATACCAATATCATGCATTTAGGTATATGAAAATAACTTGGCTTGATTCCTATTAAGTCTGATAGAATTATAACTCAATTACACAAATCTAGAGTTAGGGTAATTAGAGAACTTTTAAATGTTCACATGCAACTAGATTCTGAACCTAAGGTGAAACAATCCATTGATATTCAAGTTATGGATATACCTAATGTTTATGGAATCTTATTGAGTAGAGAATGGACCAAGGCTTTGAATGGTTACATGTCCATACAGTGTTCACATCTCTGGCTACCTTAGAAGGGAGTTCCTAATTAGATTAGGGTTGAAAGAAAACTAAGAATGAAACATATGATAATTAAGTATAATGTTGTGTATGAGAGGGTCAACATAATTGAATCAAAATTAGGGGTTTTCATCCTAGAGACTAATAAGGTATGTGATCCCAAGAGTGCTCATGTTGTTCCTAGATTATGGAAGTTGAACTTTGATGGCTCTAGGTGTAATGCTAGATCAGGTGTTGGTATTATTTTAACTAAACCTACTAATATAAAGTACCATGCTTCTTATAAGCTCCAATTCCCTTGTAATAATAATATAAATGAATATGAAGCCCTTATATTAGTCTTGTAGTTTGTTATAAAGAAAAAGGTCATATAACTACTAGTTTATAGGGGTTCAAAACTAGTGGTCAACCAAGTAAGAAGCAAATACCAATGCAAGCTCTCATATCTTAAAAGGTATAAGTTCAAGGTTTGGTATTTCATTGAATCCTTTAATTATTTTAGCATTACCTCCATCCCAAGAGGAGAAAACCAAGCTTTTAATGAGTTGTCATCTACTAAATCTAACCTCATGACCAACCAAGATTCCCTTAATTTTAGCATTGAGTTGATCCCTTGTGCTTCAGTGCTTGATAATGTTAACCATTTCTAAGTTTTCAATGATGATCAATATATATTGGATTTCATGACCAATTCTAGAGCATTTTATGTTCATATTTTTGATGAGACTAATGAAAGTACATCTAAGAATGATAAATTTGATGGTAAAGTCATTCAGTTAAATGACAACAAGATCCCCAAGGGGATGATTGCTTTAAAAAGACTATTTGATCAAGATAAACTAGCTGAGGTTTCCAAAGTTCCCAAGGTAAGTGGGAAAGATTATAATGTTATTAATTTTGGTCTCCAAGATTAACTCTAGCTAGTAAATATTGGAAATTCCTATATAAATATGAAAACCAAGAAAGATAAAGATATCCTTACCCAATACATGGATGTCTTATCTTGGTCCTATGATGACTTATAAATATTTTATCCAAGAGTCATTACCCATACTATACCCCTTAAAGAAAGTTTCAAACCATTAAGGTAGAAATAAAGACTAGTAAACCCTGTCCTAGAAACCATGATCTTCAAAGAGTTCTAAAGATTATTAGATGTTAGGATAGTCTTCCCCATCAAGCATTCCACTTGGGTGACTAATTTAGTGCTATTCAAGAAGAAGAATGGTGAGATTAGACTTTGTATTGACTTTAAAAACATAAATAAATAATTATAAAAGGACAACTATCCTCTCCCTTATCTAGATAAAGTATTTCAAATTATTTTAGGTTCATCTATGATGTCTTTTCTTGATGGTTTTTAGGTTACAACCAAGTACTAGTTGATAAAGAGGACATGATGAAGATAACTTTCACCACCAAGTGGGTAACATTTGCCTACAAGAGGATGCCCTTTGGACTAAAAAATGCAAGACCTACTTTTCAAATAGATATGGATCATGCTTGCCAGGGCTTGATAGGTAAATGCATCATTATTTATATGGACAATTTAATAGTTTATTTCTAAAAATAGGGAAGATCACTTCATGCATTTGCAACAATTTTTTGAAAGATGTAAAAACTATAAGAAGAGTATCTTTTGTGTGACTAAAGGTAAATTATTGGGTCATGTTATAACCAAATATGGGATCTCTATAGATCCTAAGAGATTGGAGGCCATATCTAGAATAAAACCTCCAAACAATAAGAAGGAGATAAATTCATTCTTTGGTAAGATAATTTTTGTAAGAAATTTTATTTCTAGATTTGTAGAGATTTTCAAGCCACTAAATGACATGATAAATAAAGATACCAAGGTCACATGGAATAAAGAGTCTAGAAAGGCATTCAATGATATCAAGGAGGCCATTATCCAAGCTCCAATCCTTATAAGTCCTAATTTATCAAGGGACTTCTACCTCTATTCCTTTACATTTGACCATACTATGGCTATAATATTAACTCCAAAAATTGATGGGTGTGATCACCCAATAACCTTTATGATCACTAATTTCAATAATGTTGAGTTAAATTATTCATTGATTTATAAGTAGGTATATACATTAGTTAAGTCAGTTAAGAAATTCATGCATTATGTATTTAAAAATAAGGTACATGCTTTCTTACCTGACCTTGCCACCAAACTTATGTTAAGTCAGAATGAATTGGGAGAACGTAGAGGTAAGTGGATGTCAATTTTTAAAGAATATGGTTTGGATATGAAAAGAAAAAAACTGGTAAGCTGCCAAGGTTTGATCTAGATGATTGCTAATACTAACCCTAGGCTAAGTATAATGCAAGTGGATCATCAAAATTTTCAAGCTAGTGAGTAGTATGATTCAATCATACATTTTATAATTAATGGTATTTTTACTTTAGGTCTATCCAAGGATAAAAATAGGGACCTAAAGCTGAAGGCAACCCACTACTTGATCAAATATGGGGTCTTGTATAGGATTAATTTTGAAGGGGTTTATTTGAGATGTGTCTCACAAGAAGAATCCACCAAAATCATGGGCACCTTTCATGAAAATATGGGTAGTGAACATCCATTTGGGAGAACCACAACCCATAAAATTATTATAGATAGATATTAGTGGCCAAATATTTTTAATGATGCTCACAAACATGTGAAGGAATGCCACTCATGTCATATTTTTAGCACCAAGGAGCCAAAGGCATTAATGCCTCTATAACCAGTCATGGTTAACAAACCCTTTACTTAATAGGGGTTATAATTTGTTTGGTTGATCAACCCTAACTCATTTTAAGGTAAAAAATATGTCCTAACTACTATATACTATTATATAAGGTGGATTGAAGTTGTATCCACTAAATGATGCAAGATTGAAGAAGTGATCAACTTCTTGGAGGAAACATATATACTAGGTTAAAAAATCCACTATATCTAGTGTGTGACAATGGATATACATTAATTTATATAGAGATGAATGAATTATATTATGATAATGGCATTACTCTCAAGTTTGCATCCAACCATTACCCCCAAGGAAATGGAATCTCTGAATCTACAAACAAAAACTTGATGAAGGAAATCAAAAAGTCTGTTATAGACAAACCTAGGAATTGACATAAGATCATTAAGTTTGATCTATGGGATGATAAGATAATAGTCAAGAAAGCCTTAAGAGCTTCACCATTTATATTAGTGTATGGGCAAGAACCTATCTTTTTTTATTACTTTTAAGTTACCCACATATAGATTTATGCAAGAATACATGAAAGAGTGTCAAGAACTTGCCAACTAAATATTGTTGGATATAATTAAGATGGAAGATACAAGGGAGAAATCCTTTATTGAATTAATTATAAATAAAACCATAGTCAAAAGATGGTTTGATAAAAGGTCCAAGATTAACGTGTTCAAAAAACAAGACCTGGTTCTCCTTTGGGATAAAGCACATGAGCCTAAGGGAAAACATGGTAAATTCACACCCTTATGGATTGGTCCATATGATATTATAGAAACATTAGGAAATAACACCTTCAAGATCAAATATATATAAGGAGTCGAGTTTACATTACCCATTAATGGATAGTACCTTAAACACTACTCCACTATTCCTAAGGTCTTCATGGAGTAAAACTATAATATGGCTAGATTTAGAGTAGGTAGGTTAGCTAGTTTCCTTTCAGTGCTTTCATTAATATCCATTTTTTGTGCATAATCATGTATATATTTATTTTATTTCCTTTATCTTCTTGCTTTATAGCTTTCTATTTTGTGTTTCTTTCCTATTAATTTCTTCCTTGATTCTAATAAGTCCTTTTGGACAATCCTGAGCTTTAAGTTATGAAATTTGCCTAAAAATTACCAAAACATAGAAATGAAGGCATGTAACCCATGTATGTAATGACCATGGTCCTAAAATGTAAGCATAATGATGTAATTTTTAGAAACTAGTAAAGACCAATAGAATAAGTTAACTATTTCATGGGAACTTAAGCATTGTCCTAGCCTCAAATTGGTTTTAAAAAGACTTACACTTGTAGGGTGAAAATTAAAATTATCATGGTAGGGTCATACTAGCACTTAATCAATATCATTACCTAGGATAATGGTTTCATCCATAGGTGATTTTCTAAATATTAGACACTTGACCAAATCCTAAAACCTATATATTCTAGTTCCCAACCTTGATAAAAGCATAAAAGTCTCAAGAAAATACAAAAGAAAACTCAATGTAAAATAAAAAAACTTTATAAGCATAGGTGATTTTTATAATCTCCACTAAGGCTATGGATTCCTAGATGGTAGTGGAGCAAGGTTTTGAGTGGAGCTAAAGGCATCTCTATCAGGGCTATGAATGTCTAGCTGGCAGCAGAGCAATGCCCAAGCCTTCCTTAAGCTGAAAGCATGGTTGTGAATGAACATCTCAACATGCTCTAAGTCAAGTGTTAGTGATTAAGGATATGAAACCTAGAATTTGTTTCTTGAACCCCATGGTAATAGTAAGTGGAATCAAAGAACACACACAATATGGCTATGTCTTGGTGTTTGGCCCTAACTTTACAATTGTAAGGTTTATTTCAAGCATAATCTAATCTAGATGATGATATTAATCAAATGGAGTGGATAAAATAATTATTTGTCTAAACCAAATTCTCTAAGTTCTAACATATTTCTATGTTCCCCCTTGAGTCACCATTTTTTGGGACCAACATTCCCTCATTTTTTGAAAATTGGGACTCTGAGGAAACCCTAAAGTTTGAACATGAAATATGGCATGCTAGGATCATTTGTAGAATTTGAATATCATACACTTTGTTAAAATTAGGCTTACTTGGTTTTGTTTTAATTTAATTTGGACTAACATCACTAATAAGTGGTCTTCATGGCTTTTAGTTATAGGTTCCATGGCATTTGTCCCTAAGAATTTCATGTTTCAAAATTCTGGTCAAAGCCCTCAGTTTAAATTTGAATATTGGTGGGAATCCTTTTTAAAATTAATTATTTAGACCTAAGGATAAAGTTCATGTTTTAAGCTTAGTCATTTTTTTAAACACAACTAAAACTTAACTTATAATGCTTGGTCCCCTTTTATTATTTCCCCCTTTAAAATTCCTTGTATTCATAACTAGTTGTTCATTCTGTAGGGTCCTTTTAATATTTCCTAACTGCCTAAGATTTTAACCCTAATGCCCCATTATATTTATTAATACAAAAATGACTTTAGTCTTAACATCTTATCCTAAGTTCTAGTTTTTTGAGTCCCCTTTTTATGTTAGCTCAATCCTTTGTTTATAGCTTATCCTAAGGTTTTAATACTAAGGCCCGACATATTTATTAATACACTCAAGACCTTAATATTAACACCTTAGCCTAAATCTTTATCACCAGTGTCCTACCATTAACTTCTTTGCATCTTGCAAGATCTAATGGATTTCACTTTATCACGTCTTTTGATCTAATAAAGTGAGAAAAACCCAAACATTAACTTAAATAACACGTACCTAAAATAATCTAATGGTTTGTGCTTCCTCATGGCCTTTCAATTGATCAGATGACATGAGGAAAATTGATAGGATCTTGCACTTAACTCCCTAACCAATCATATTCAAGCTCTTAAATAATGATCAATAGTCCTCACTTCATCATGAAGACTTAATCAAATGGAACAAGGCATAATTGAAAATTCAAGGGACTATGAAAGGACTGAATGATCAACATGTGGCACCCTTGTATTTGATGATCAAAGGTAAATGGGCCAGCCTAATAGAGATAACCAATCATAATCAAGTTCCCAGATCATGATCCTATGGTTTTTACCTCATCATAGACTTTGATCCGATGGAGTGAATTAAGTCTAAGACCTTGGAAATTCTTGTGAAGGTGCCAAGTGGCACTCCCACATTGAGCCACAAGAATTTGGTGAGCTTAAAATTAACTTTCATGTTACCATCATTTGATGTCCATGAGGACATATTTGACATCTACACGACTATAAACTTTAAGCCCATAAAATTAAAATCTTTACTAGCTTAAAATTGATGTTCATGTGACCATAATTTGACATATATGAGGATGTATTTGACATATGTGAGTCCATCAAATTTACGCTAATGAATTATTATGCTTAGGATCAAAATACACTCCAAAATCTTGTTGAAAGGCTTATAAATAACTTTACAATCTAAGGGAAGTGCTCAAAAAATGATCAAACACTAGAAATATTAAATTAGTAAAATGTGGAAATGGTCTTATGATCTAAATATACACAAAAAAAACTTAGTCTAAATTTATGCTTTAAGGTCCCCATGGTATTTTGTTTAAATATCATGAACCCTAAACTATAAACTTATACTAAGTCCTATTTTAAATATAGGTCTTTATTACATAGAATTTTGACCAAATATTTCTAACCAAAGGTTTTCATGTGTTTGTTAATACAATAAAATCCTATTTATTGTTAGACCACTATGGCATGTTGATCCTTTTGAGTATATTTTATAAATCCTTGGCATAAATATTTTGGGCCAATGCATACATTGTGTTTATTTAAACACAACATAAACATTCGATTGAAACATTTAGTCTTGGTCCCCTTTGCATAAATTCAAAAAAATTAGGCATAAACCCCTTAGCCTAAGGTTTATTTCATGATTAATAAGTGAAACAAACCTTACCCTAAGGGAGTTAAGCCTAAGTCACAGTATTAATAATGTACTAACTTAAAGTTTAGGCATTTATGTAGATCAAAATTTCACACTTTATCACTAGATTTTGATTGAATGATGTCAGGCTCTCATATACTTTTCAATGAGGCCTCAAGAAATCATGCATTCGAAATATGGGGAAGGCTCATTCAAGGTAAATGTAACAAGGTAATCCAATAGTTTAATCTTCATCCCTAGAAGATGATCTAATGGTGTAAAAGCACTCATGACTTTTCAAAGGTCCATGAACTTGATGCATGGCCAATACCCATTTGACAAAGCACTAACATAAGATTCAAAGCATGGGGAAGGCACATAAAAATGCCAAGTGTCATAACTTCAATGATTGGAATAAAAGGAGCTAATCACAAGTAAGGGATCAGATTACAATCAATTACTCATGCTAGTCTTGGATTTTTATCTAATGAATCAAAATAAAAGAGGCATTTTTTAAATGCCAATGACTAGTGCTCAAAAGGCATTTATGAACAATATTATGAAAGGCCAAGGCCAATGCTACATAGGCTCCATGCAAATAGAAAAAGACAAAATACAAGATCTTGTGGGCTCTAAAATGTAATGGTTATAAATGCAAAGGTTCAAATCAAATCCAAGGGATATATAAGCCAAAGCTTGGATATATTTTCCCATTAAATCTCTTAAAACCTAAAATTTGCATAAAAGTGACCCAAACAAACTCAATTGGTTACAATTTGATCCAAAGAAAGTTTGATTGTGTCTTTGAGCACAAAATATCTTCCATAGAGAGAATTTTCTACTAGTCTAAACAATTTTTAGTAATAGATACAATGGCAACTTACAAAAAGTAATTGAAGGAAAATATCGAGCTCTACTTGTCGATAGATAATGAAGGTTGAATCTTCAAAGACACTAAATTAGAATTTGTAGACCTAAATATCCTAAGCATTAGGAATTGGTCTGAGCTCTTCTTCATGGTAGAGGAGTCACCACCCATTTATAATGAGGAATAAATAATCACCACCATAAGTAGGAGGCATTATGACCTAGTTGTATTCTAAATGGCTAGCCATCACCATGCCACAACAAAACTTGAGGTATTACATTATATTGATATCTTTGCTCCCATATTTGTTAACTATAGAATTTATAATGAATGGATCATTATGGAGGGAAAATTCAAGAAGGTATCATATATTTCTCTAGTATCATTTAAAAAATATTATAATCTCCCTCTTCTCCATGTGGATTTATCCAAGATCAAAGAGTGGACCAATAACCATGACCTGGACTCTATCCTTAGACCTTGACTGTACCAAGGCCCCCATATCTTCAGGGACTTTGAGGGAAAAATACTAGTATTCTAATTTAGTGAGGGAATTAGGGTGATAATGACCCTATTTAACTAAGCCTTTGGAACCCCTTCAACTACCTATGTTAATAAAATTTGGGCCCCCTTTCTCCATTTCATGGTGGAAGAAAAGCTCACCCCTATAATTGGAGATTTAATCAGTGTCTTCCTCACTAAGAAACTCACTACCATAAAAAGGAATACCTCCAAGTAATTTTGTATGATGGCATACCTACTACATGCCCTTCTTGCCTTAGTCAACTTCCTTGGTATTAGAAATTGGTCCCCAAAAGGCAAAACCACTATTTCACACCACTATTCCAAATTACATATCTTCAAGTATAGGAATAACATGTAATTGATTTTTGAATGTGTTTATCCATCCATAGTGGAGGCCATCATATGTTTTCCCATGCCTAGGGTCCACCCTCTCATCAAGAATTATGTTTAAGTGTTGGGGGACATATGGTATTACCCTGATTATACAGTCACCAAGATTGAGGGCATCCTATCCTAACCTTATCGATTGCCAATATATGTTCCTAAAAAGATTTCTAAACAAGAAATTACTACCCAAATCATTAATAGAGTTGAGAAAATATTCATGGAGAAAAGGAATGGTCTACTCCACCCCTTCCCCCTAAACATTAGGAAGACCATATTGAAAGACTAGAAGTAGGTGAAAATCATCTCCACACATAGAGATTCATGTAGCTTTCAACTGGATGAACTCAAATTTTGGGATCCAAAGAACATAATGGGTGAGTGTTTGGAAGATAATAATCTTCCCAAGATAGATTACATGCATCAAATTTGTGTCTATGACACCATTTATATTAAATCCAAGAATTATGAAGAGGTGTTGGCTAGGATCCAAGGGTATAACATCAAATTAGAATATATATTGATCAATGATGACAAGCCATCAGGAGAGGCATGGTAAACACATCCTTTACAATATCAATTATTAATTAGATCATCTATAATATCCTAGAGTAACCCTAATTAGAATAACCATAGCCATAGCCTCATGGGAAAATTGTGTAAAGCCAAGATGAACAAGGTTAAAACAAAGAGAAATTATGAGAGGTAAGATTAGAAGAGAGACCTAGGGAGGGACCCTCATCTTCAAAAATCCCACAAATTTCACCTTTCCCAATCTAATATATTGATATGATTACCTAAGAAATAGAAGAGACACTTAAGGGTGTTCTCAAAGAGCTTACAGAGGCATATGATACAAATAGGGATGAGGAGTAGCTTGAAGAAGCCCAAGTCCAAGTACATAATCCTAGAGATGATCTTGTTTTTGGTATGATCCCTATGCCATCCTGTGAAAAGAGGAAAGCAAAGATAACATTGGTTCCTATAGAACCAAATAGGAGGCCAAGATTAACCATCTCTCACCCCACAAGTGAGATAAATTTGTTTAGTGATGAATTCCCCATCCATGGGTGAGTCATTCCAGAATGGTTCATTTATGGGAAATTAAAAAAGATCCCCTCTCTTTCCCATTCATGGGACATGACAAGAGTTTTTGATGTTGAGATACAAGATGACATGAAGCCATGGATAAGGGTTATGGTGAAGTTACAATAAGAAAATATAATTGTGGTCACCTAAAGACTAGAAAGCAAGAAGATGGATACTACAAGAGCATCAAGTAATATAGGTGTAGAGGTCCTATAACCTCTAAAATTCACAAGTTCATCTACCACCATGAAATTTACTCTAAATTCAGCTAGATTAGGGAGGGTTACCACCAAAACAACCATGGTGGGAATAGAGGAACTCACCTTTCAAAAGGTAGAGCCCTTTATAGGATAAACTCCTATGGGAGGCCAACAACTTGGTGAAGTTTCCATTCATGAAGAGGATGTGGAAAGTTTGATTGTAGTCAGCATAGGCTAAATCAAGGGTTAGAGGAATGAAATAAAGGATCCTAAATTTAGAAAAGGAGAAAGAAAACTTGGAGACATAGGCAATTCTTTAGTTCTTGAAGCTATGACCAAAATGCTTGATGGGTCATTTTATGACATGTTCAAGGCACTCAAAATAATGAAACTAAGGAAGAGTGCATCAGATGGGTATAGTATATTTTCAAAGATCCTAGTCACCCAATAATAAGCCTCAAAAGACAAGATAGCCTAACTTCTCAATATACAAGCAAGAAAACATATCCTAAGCTTTATAACCATTATTTTGGTACACTTGAGCACAATTTTAGTAATTTTGGTTGGCAAAGTTCAAATTTTGAGGGAATGGCACAATAATGTGGAAAGGATATTATAAGATGATAAGGAGATAATTGCAAGAATTGAACAACTTCTTGGGACTATGCTCATGGATCCTACACAACCCACTATCCTTGGAATCATAAGTGATGAAGAATTTGAACATAGGGCTACTTTAGTAACTCAAAAAATCAAAGGAAAAAGTCAAGGAAAATTTGGGGTGAATAATAGTAAGATCATAGACATGATATTTAATGCTAAAGAGAGGATAAATGAAGCTAAGGGCATTAAAGAATCCATGGCTAGAAATGATAGAGAATTTGATGACCTGGTAGATCAAGAGGAAAAGTGTATCCTAAAGCCTATTATGGATCTAGAGCTAGTTGATGAGCAACATACTAAGGCCATGAGCCTCCCTTAGCAACAACAAGTAGAGGCCCCACCAACAAATTATATAATATTCTATTTTGTAAAATTTTGTAACTTTTGAAATAGAATATTTCATTCTAAAGGCATATGTTAGTTTGTTAGCATATTTGCCTCTAGTTCAGTATGATTGTGAAAATCACATGTATTTTAGAGCTTTTAAGGATAGCTATCCTTATCTTCGTACACCTATATTTTATAATTGATTGATATACTACCTGATCTTTCTATAAAGGCATGTATTAACATTTGTTAAAGGGAGATATTTTTTAGATCATTAAGTACACTTGAAGCAATTAATATAATCAAATAATTCTGTAAGGATTGTCCACATTTGATGTGTCGATTGTTAATATAGTTATCTCTCAATTTCTAGTTAATTTCTTGAATTTGAATGGTGTCTTTGAATTATGAGTTGCATTTTCTAATCATAGGGTTTCTAATTTGTGCATATGCTAGATTAGTTAGAAGATCTTAGGTTTTTATTCATTTTATTTTTGATCTATATTTATAAATGTGCAAATGCTATTTGGTTATAGTAGTAAATCCTTAAATTAGACCTAGTTATTACTTGTGACTCTTTACATTATATTTTGAAGTTTACCTAATATATAGTGGAATTTGAGCTTAGGCTATTTTATATTGTATATTGATTTGAATGTTCACTCAGTTATAATTGATGCTTTGTGATGACATTTAAGATTAAAATTGGTAATCACTCACTTATTTTTTGCCTTACCCTTCTCTTTGCTCCTTTTTATACTAGATCACTTTAGTCTTAGCTTCATTATAAATATCCACTTAGAGTAGTTTTAAAGCTTAAATATAGATCACAATTCACTAAGTATTAACATAGATTCTCTACAATTCATAAATAATGAACCAAGGTGGATCTAAACCACCAAATCATATAAATATTGTGGAATAGTTTATCTTACTCTATTGTTATTTCACCACAGGAAACTAGATTTCCAAAATATGTAACTCATGCTCTGAAGTTTCTAAATTCTAAAATTAGAAGCATTATTTAAACATTAAGAGCACCTATGGTTCATTTAGAACAATCAACACTAGCCAAATTAGATCACCAAATCTACACACTTGAGATTTGGAACTTATCCAAAAATATTCATGAACAACAACTACAGGTCTCACACTTTGATCTTCATCCACTTAGTAACTTTGACTCGATCAATTCTATCTTCTAAAACAAATCTCTAAAAGACAAGAACTTTTATGTAGGGTCTTCTCACTCACTTGAGAAACCAATCACACCTAAAAATTATTGGAATAATTGTATTCAACCTCCAATCACTTATCTGATCATATCAAACCATTCTAAGATCTTTAGAATAAGATCTTCAACATCAAGTCATAGTAAGGATTTTATGAAGGTTTAGATTATCTGTTGGTTAGATATTTTGTAGGCTAGCAAAAGTGCCTAGGTAGTCATGGTATTAAATGCCATTCATTAAATGGTGAAGCTCCCATATGATTTATGTCTATATACTTTTAATTATTCACAACTTTCAACTATTTATAGATTATGAAAATTATTCATAGGATATGCATAAGTCATCATGTTTTAGCATTTTAATTTATTCAGAAAATTCATGAACCATAACAAAGTGATTTTTTAGTAAGTAAGCATCTATTTTAGATAATGTGTAAATAATTTTTGGGAAATAGAGAATGAAAACACTATAATATGGGAGAAGAAAGAAGTTACACTTTTTAATAATTTGTTTTATAGATTTTATTGAATACGTGAAAATAGATAAACATATAAAGTGTGATAATCATTTCATCAAATGATTAATAAAGATATTAAATCATATTCATATTAAAAGATAACACAAAGTTTACCATTTTATCCTCATAGAATGCACAAAATTATCTCCTTAGATGTAAAGTTTTGTAGAAACCAACTTTTCCTCTTATTCACTTTCATCAAAGTTCATACAAAAAACATGAAAAAGTCTAAACCCAGAGTTTTAGATTGCTTGAACTTTTACACATAACAATATCAATTGGGTGTTTTCAAGAAATTGCCATCCTTTGGCATGTATGCCTTCGCTTATATTTATACAATTTTAGATGTCAAAATTAGTTAGGAGATAACTCCTTGAATTCCCATTTGCTGCATTAAAAATTGAAAACCATTAAGAGACATCCTCCTTTAATTTCTCCAATGTGGCATGTAATTGATGGTGACATGTAGCACTTCTTTGTTTCACTATTTGAATCAAATAAAATATCTTTGCATGATAGGCAACATTTGCCTAAGTATTTTCTTTACAAAATGACTTTAAGTAATGGCATCTAACTAAGCTACTTGAGTCTTACATCTTACAAAGTAACTTAATTTTACAATTAAATTCTTTGAATGACATTAATTATAAAATATTTAATGAAAATGAAATTACTTAAAATATATTTACAAATAAAATAGAATAAAATAGAAGTATTTACTAAGAAGAGAAGAAATAACAATCATTCCAATTCATGAACTTCATTTTTGCACTTATCTCTATATTTGATGTGTTAAAACATCATGAATTGGATAGATACATCATTTGATTTGTAAATTGATTACTTTCTATTTCATATCTCAATAGTTCCCTTTCTAACTTCCTACAATATGCTTTCACATTCTCAATCCTAGGTTCTAAAATCTTGACATCTTGTTGACCTTTTATTAACTCCTTTTTAGATTTTGATGTAAATGGAGTAGAGGCCTTCTCAATTTTTTTGCTTGAGTTGTTGATGCAATTGATCAAGTGTTCTAGGCTACTCACTTGACTAAACACTTTTGAGATAGAAGATATAGTTCTCCATATCTATTTTTATATTTTGATCATCTTCTTCTAGGGTCTTTATTTAATCAATCATGGCTCTAAAAATGTACATGTGTAAAGATATAATGTGCTCTTCTTATTTTAGAAAATTTTGAAGAATTGAGTCAAGTTGTTGTCTTATATAACAATTGTAAGTAAGCTTTAGGTATTTAGGAAATATAAGTAGTATTAAATCCCTAAAAAATCTAAGAAACTTAGTCTAAGTAACATGGTATCACAATCCCAAGAAGGTATGGGAAAGTTATCATGTTTCTTTGGGCTTACAACTTTAGGTTTATCTCAGCTTACAACTTTAGGTTTCTCTGAGCTTACAACTTCAGGTTTCTCTCAGCTTACAACTTTGGGTTTCTCTCAACTTACAACTTTAGTTTCTCTCAACTTACAACTTTGGGTTTCTCTCATCTTAAAACTTTAGGTTTTTCTCAACTTACAACTTTGGGTTTTTCTGAGTAAGTTACTAGGGTTAGAAAACCTGATGAAGTAGAAGTAAGAAGTAGTTAGAAATTCAGGTAAGCAATGCTTCTTGGGAAATTTGGATTGGTCTAAGTAAATATTTGTGGGTTTATGAGCCTATTTTACTTATATTTTTATGAGAATTAAAGTCGTTTCATAATTATAGTTTGAACTAGATGATGTAACTTGGGTTTATGATGACTATGTACTTCTCACTAGATAAGTAAAGTAACTTAGATAACCCAAGTTATCCTAGAAGTGAGATCAAATATTTAGATTTTTTGATCTTTTTGAAAAGATGAATAAATGGGTTTTATGGTAATAACACAATCATATGTTTTCTAACCTTCTAGAGCAATCTAAAGAAATTTTGGTGATAAATGCAATTATAATAAAAACCAAAAAAATCTAAGTCTTATTTAGGGGGCTGAGTTTTGACAAGGATAACTAAATCACATAAGGTAAAAGATAAAATTTAAAAAGGGGCAACCCAAAAATTTTAAGTGTGAAATTTTGGGGACACCAACTAGATCTATTTGATGACATCTTTTTTTTTAATTAGAAAGAATGAAACAAAGATGAGATATCAGTATCTCTAGTTTGAGTCTTGTTTATTGGGTACAAAGTCATGTAAAACTCAATAAAAAAAACCAAAAAACAAATAGGAAAAATAAAAACACCAATGCAAAAGGAAAAATAGAGGTTTTATTTATATACATATAGGTGTTACCTTGTTGCCGAGTTCTTTTAAAATTTTAAGTGATACTCTTCCTTGAATTATCCTTTACCTTTATCATAAAATATCTTACCTCTTTGCTTGTACCATTATATTTCACTTTATTGTCACTCATTATTACAACTTTCCCTTTGTCATATGGGTTGTAGATTCCCCAACGTACTACTAATGTACTTGCAATCTTGCCTTCTTTTGACAAGAATTTCATGTTTACTAAAAATACAAATGCAACTACTTGATTATTTGTCTCAATATCTTGCCATATTGTCATGAATGCTTTATATTTATGCTCTTTGTTCTCTCATTTGACTCTCAACTACTGCAATTTTTTCTTCCATCTCATCACCTTGCAATGCTTATTCAATTTCTACCACTTCTACCTCTAATTGCTCAATACTTTTATATACAAAATTGAAATCAAATTCAATACCTTTGACCATAATCTTATTTAATTTTACATGCCTTCTATGAGGATTTCAAACTGATCTCTTTCTTTTTTATTATTCCCATCACTCAACTGGCTATAACCATCTTCTTTCTCTTCACTCACATGCATATCTTCCATCTCAAAGTGTTGTTTTTCTTTTTATACTTGCTTACTTGGTTATTTACTCAACCTATATCTCATCATTTCTCTCTTGAGTTTCTTACAAAGAAAATTATTTTGTCTTCTTTCATCTCTCATGGTTTTTGACCTTTGAATCTTAGTTTTCTTGATGTGGTCAATAATTTCAAAAGAAGGGATAGACATATATATAGTAGGATTAGCCTTAGAAGTATGAGTAATTAGATTATGAGGTTGAGAGGAATATGATACATACTTATCATTTAGAGTAAGAGAATCAAGTAAAGGAATACCTCTTTTGACAATGCCAACATCTGGCCTGGGGTCTTTTTTCTCTTTCCCTTGTTCCTTAGAAGATTTGTCACTATCTTGCTAAGTTTGTGATCTTATAAATACTACAAAAGAGTGACTATGATCATCCTAAAACATTTATTCATAGTCAATTTCTGATTTATATTCTAGGTACCCTATACTAGATTCACTAATCTACAAAATCATCAACCATATGATCTTTAGTAATATGGTTTTAGTTTTGATTATTAAAATTGCATGCAGGTACATTCTTGATAGGAGCAAAATGAGCACCTTAAGCAATTTTAATTTTAAATTACAAAAAGTTATTATCCAATTTATGCAACAAGGGATCAATAGTGGTTTTTGAAGTAGATCCATTAACCTTATAATTTTATTCTTAATATTTCTATCCACGATCAAGTCATCTTTAACTTCTATAACAATGTCTTGAGTTGTTTTTTAATTAGCAAGACATGCTCTATGTAACTAATAACTTACCTATGGTAACTGAGCATTGATGAAGAACTTATAATTATCTCTAGTGGGTAGAGAAGCTTGAGGTATTTTGTAGAGCAATCTATTAAACCTAAAAATGAAGTCCCACATGTGTTCATGTGATTAATTTTTTGAGCTGAGTTAATTGGGTGAGCAATATGTGTGAGTCTTCAGTAGATTTAAACATTTTCTTAAATTGATCATGAATATTTGCATAATTGGTTATGGTGTTAGGAGATAAATGATAAAACCATTCTATAACTAAATCATGCAAGGTCTTAATGAAGAGCCTGAATGAGATGCCATCATTCTCAACACCAATCACTCCACAGGCTATAAAGAAAGTAGCCATGTGCTCATCTAGAATTTTTTTTTCATCCCCTTCAAACTTAAGAAAGTTATTCCTCAACCCTTTAGGTAAGTTTTAGAGAGGAGGAGTTATGTTTAGAAGGATAATCATTTCCCCCCATGGGATATGAAGTTGGTGTGCTATTCTTTTAGGAATAAGAAATCGTGGAATTACAAGTTTGTGCTTGTCTGATAGGTGAGAGACTTGCTCTTATTGTTATATCTTGGGTAGGAAAGCTAAATTTAAACCATTCTTGAAGTTCAAAAAAGTCATCAATTTGGACTTGATATCTTCTTAACCTAGTAAAAGGTCAATTTTTTTTTTTAAGATTTATTTTAGTAATTGGGTTTATAGGCAAAGACTTGGGAGATAATTACTTAACATGTAAAAGTTCAAGAAAAACAAAGCGTGTCTCTTAACATGAAACAACAAAAGATAGATAATGAATTTAATTTTACACAAGTAAAGCTAACTTCATAGAATATTGCATTTCAATTAGACATGTGCACCTTTAATTTCATGCAACATTTTAAATGGTGGTTAGGAACAGTGGTAGTATGTGCCTATCTCACTCTATCTTATGTGGATAATCTAATTTTATTTTTGGTCTAGTTAAGTCCATGTATCTCTAGCGGAGTCACTAGAAACTATTGGCTAGATATTTTTTAGGATCATAAAAGTACCTAAGCAGTCATGGGATTAAATCCCCTTCATTTAATGATGAAGCTCCTATATGTTTTATGTTTATCTACTTCTAACTATTCACAACTTTTAGTTAATCACATATTATGCAAATTATTCATAGGATATGCATAAGTCATCATGTTTTGGGGTATTACATTAATAAAAAAGTTCATGAACCATAACAAAGTGATTTTCTAGTAATTAGTTGTTTTAAAGAATGTGTAAAGAATTTTCATGAAATAGAGAATGAAAAGACTAGAATATGTGAGAAGAAATAAGTTACACTTCTCAATAAGTAGTTTTACAAAGCTTATTACATCTGTTAAAATAGATAAACATAGAAAGTGTGATAATCCTTTTAGAAAATGAATAAAAAAGATATGAACTCATATTCATATTAAAATATAACATAGAGTTTAAGATTTTATCCTCACAGAATGCCAAAAATGACCTCCTTAGACGTAAAGTTCTTCAGAAACCAACTTTTCCTCTTATTCACTTTCAACAAAGTTTATACATAGAACATGCAAAAGTCTAAAACCAAAATTTTAGATTGCTTTAACTTTTACACATAATAGTTACAATTAATTACTTGTAATAAATTACCATCCTTTCACATGCAGGCCTTTAATTATATTTATACAATTTTAGATGTCAAAATCAATTAGGAGATAACTCCTTAAATTCCCATGTATTTCATTAAAAATTTAAAACCATTAAGAGATGTCCTCCTTTAATTTATCTAGTGTGGCATGTAATGGCTAGTGACATGTAGTGCTTCTTGGTTTCACTATTTGAATCAAATATAATCTCTTTGCATGCTGGGTAGTTTTTGCCTAAGTAATTTGTTTTTACAAAATGAATTCAAGTAATGGCATCTAACTAAGTTACTTGAGTCTTAAATTTTACAAAGTAACTTAATTTTATAAGTAACTTCTTTGAATGACATTACTTACAAAGTAATTACTTAAAATATATTTGTAAAGAAAATAGAAAAATTTACTAAGAAGAGAAGCAATAACAATCATTCCAATTCATGAACTTTATTTTTGCATTTCTCTCTATATTTTATGTGTTGAAACATCATGAATTGGATAACTGCATCATCTAATTTGGTAACTAATTGCCTTTATATTTCATATCTTATTAGTTCCCTTTCCATTTTCCTACAATATGCTTTCACCTTCTCAATCCTAGGTTCTAGCCTCTTGACATCTTGTTGACTTGTTATTAACTCCTTTATATATTTTGTTGTGAATAGAGTAAAATCCTTCTCAATTTTTTTCTAGAGTTGTTGATGTAATTGTTCATGTGCTCTAGGATGCTCACTTGACCAAACACTTATGAGATAGAAGATATAATCCTCCAGATATATTTTTATATTTTGAGCATCTTCTTCCAGGGTATTTATTTCTTCAAGCATGGATCTAAAAAGTTGAATGTACAAAAATAAAATGTTCTCTTTTTTTAATAAAAGTTAAATAACTGAGTCAGGCTATTGTCTTATGTAACAATCCTACGTAAGCTTCATGTATTTAGGAAATATGAGTAGTAGTAAAGCCTTGAAAACTCTAAGAAACTCAGTCTAAGTAATAGGGTATCACAATAATGGGAAGGTCTGGGCAAGTTATCAAGTTTATTTGGGCTTACAACTTTGGGTTTCTCTTAGCTTACAACTTTGGGTTTCTTTAAGCTTATAACTTCAGGTTTCTTTGAGCTTACAACTTTGTGTTTCTCTAATAAATTTATTGGGGTTGGAAAATATAATTAATTATAAGTAAGAAGCATTTATAACTTTGGGTAAGCGATGTTTCTTGGGAACTCTGGATTGGTCTAAGTAATTATTTATGGGTTTATAAACCTACTTTACCTATCTTTTTATGAGAAGTAAAGTTATTTCATAATTTTGGTTTGAACTGGATGATTTAACTTGGGTTTATGATGACTACTTACTTCTCACCTGATAAGTAAAGTAACTTGGAGAACTCGAGTTAACCTAGAAGTGAGCCCAAATATTTAGCTTTTTTGATCTTCTAAGAAAGATAAATAAATGGGTTTTATGGTAATTACACAAGCAGACATTTTATAACCTTTCAGAGCAATCTAAATAAATTTTGGTGACAAAATAAATTAAAGTGAAAACCACAAAAAATTAAGTCTTATTCAAGGGACTAAGTTTTTACAAGGAGAACTGACTCACATAAGGCAAAAGACAAAAATTATAAAAAGGGGTAACCCAAAATTTCTAAGTGTGAAATTTTGTGGATACCACTATCTTCCATTCTTAATGATCATTTATAAAACTTAGCCCCTATTTATAGAAATGGATGCTTGGAAATTTGATTTAGAAATATTCCTCATCTACCATGAATAACTTATGTTCTTATGTATAAGTTGTACGTGATAATGAGCACTGATAAAACATTATTGGGTAGAAAACTATTAATTTTATGCACTTGAGAAACCTTGAAACACTTTTTTAATATTTTATTTACAAGACTTGATCTAAAACTTCATGTACATACTTAAAACAACTTGAATCATCTGTGTTAATGTTCACCTTCTCACTCATGCCATGGAATTGGATCCTGAGAACCTCATATAGTCACCATGTCTCTTCTTATTTTCTAAGCCTTGACTTGTAAGTCTTATTATGCTTTGAATTTGACCTTCTATCCATTCTATGGTCTTTACCTTGAAACTCTCATGTGTTTCAATGCCTCTTTTGTATGCTCTAGTAATTTCATACACTCATTCTTCTTCATAGCTTCAACAAAACTTCTTTAGAGCTACTTCTAAATCTTTAGAGCTTAATTGGGATCTTTTTAGCATCTTCAGAGCTAACCTTTTAATCAATTTAAGGGTCCTTAACATCTTATATACAGTCTCAAACAATCTCTTTCATGCTCAAATACTACCAGGTATTATTCAGATCATTCTCTTCAGAGCATTCTCATCTTTATAGCTCATTTAGATCATCTTCAAAACTACTTTCGTAGATCTATAGAGCATACTACTTATTTTTTGGATCTCACTCATTTCATCATGTCACCTAAAAATACCATCTCACAAAGTCTAGACAAAGAATTAAAGATGATTTAAACTTATTATACTGACCTATACTCACTCATACTACTTCTTAATGATTTCACTCAAGATGATATTAGAACATTCTTCAAACAACATTTTCCTATCATTATTTCTCACACAACAACACCACTCATTATTCTTATAATTATAAATCATCATACATTTCTCAAGACTTAATTGACTAAACATCTTCATAAAATTATTTAACTTCAATGATATTAGATTGACATCAATGAAAGAACCATACATCTTCATAAGAACCTTTGACATTAATGACAACATTAAATATCAAATCTCAACACTCAATGATAATGCTTAACAATCTCCTCCTTAATCAATGACAATGTTTAACCATCTCTCCCTTTATTTTTGATTGAAAACATACTTAGAAAACTATATCAACCACACTTAATGGCAATCATATCTTAGTCTTGGTTCTTTCTTGCTCTCATCCATTCTAATCTTTTTGATCTTTATCCCTATTATTTATGCTCCCTTTTCTTATCTTTTGTGATCTTTGGATTATGATCCCTTTTCTTGACTTTTCTAATCTTTCTCCCCCTTTGAAATTAATGACAAAGGTATTATACAACTATCATCTCTTTTATAATGGATTTAAATTACAATATAATAGCACAAATCAAGTTCAATCAATAACTTGAATAGCTCCCCCTCAAACCAAGCATCCACCATGCTTCTATTTAGTAGTAGACATCAAATATCATATGTGACTAATAAAATCATACTTTTTTCCTTGTGAGCTGATATTATCTCTCAAAGATACTATATAAGACATAGTCTTCAAAAACTATGGAAATCAATTATGAAAACCATTCTTAAAAACTTTCTCAATTAGGTTATTCTCCCAACCGATTCATCAATATCTCAATAATAGAGTCTATGAATAATCTTAGATACAACCTCTCCTTATCTTTGTGCATATAAAAAATCAATCACTTTCTTGACAAATAAAACTAATCTACCAAGCTCTCCCTTAGACCAAGCATATCATATTTCAAAAGAACTAGGAACTGAAGATCACATACCTTTATTGACATGGTTGAAGAAGATAAAACTCTTGACCACACACAAAGCTATCCCATACTAGATACCATATGTAGAAACAAGGACTCCCCCTTTTTATTCATATATCACAATCAATTATTTAGAAAAATATATCTCAAAAGCTTACCTCTTATATACAAATTTTATACATTTTGACTTTAGATACCTTATACTAGTCTTAGATCTCTCATTATGATACTAATTCAAACCATAGAGATATCAACATAGGAATAGATAATATCCATCTTCATCTTTTTTATTTCAACATATATAACCTAAAATATTATTTAAAAAAACATTTTTTATATGTACCCTCCTACTTTTGTTGATAGAATAATGTCTCTATGAAGCTTAATGGAGCCACCCCTTTTTCATAAGGCTCTAAAATAAGATAAAATTAGGAGATTCCTAGATCTCCACATCCTTTTCATAAGACTAAATATTATTTAACATTAATCTTGACTTGAATGGAACTATAGGTTTGATCTCATCATCAACCTTGTCATCCTTCCTATTTTCTTTGACTGCCTTATCACCACATCTAGATAATAAGTGTTCTTAAAATTCCTTACTTGATTTCTAACCATAGGTATGATCTATCTTAGAAAGAAGTCCACTTGAGCTTGTACAGTGATCATGACTTGAATTCACTACCTTTATTTTACATACATTCATTTTCCTTCTTTCTTACATTCTAGGAGTTTTAAACTTCCTATTTTGACTTGATGATCTTATAAATCTATTGGGACAAAATATTACAATATGTCCTACATTATGAAAACTGTAATAGATCATCTTATACATACCATTTTACTAAAGATTAATGTGATATCCCTTTGACCAATTACTTCTCCTTCCATAGTTTTATGAGTACTCATTCTTGGAGGGTCTTCTACATTCTCTTGCTTTATAACCAAGTTGACTACATAAAAAATAGTAACCATTAAATTGATTAGCATAAATTATATCTTTGAGATGTATAATAGGTATTTTCATATTGAATTTCTTGTCTTCAATAATATTGTATTTGATTTGAGGTGCCTTCTTTTGGTCTTCTTTAAGTCCAAGACCTATCTTATCACTTGCAATTTTTTTACTGCTTAAAATATCATTTAGAGCCTCAGTGCTCTTTCAAAATTCACAAAACTCTTCACCTTGATATAAAATTGATCCAACTTATCTCTAAAATATTTTATTTTAGTTTCATATCTACTATTATCTTCCTCTTTAGCCTTCAAGCTTGCTACCACAATCTCTATTTGTGTTTCAACTTATTTAATGATCTCTTCATACTCCTTGAAAGTGTTCCTCATCCTTTATTCAAATAATATAATCTACTCCTCATAGACCTAAGTTAATGACTTTAGTTTCTTATTCTTATTATTTAAAATCTTCAACTCTTCTAGGGTACTTACCAACTCTACCTCAAGATCCACTTTAGCTTCTCTTTCTTCACTTTCATAGTATAACTCTTCATCTTATTTTACATCAATCATGATGACTTTAACATTTGAAAAATCCTCATTTTTTAATTTTATTCCAATGAATAGGGTTTCATTATTTTCATGTTCTAATTCAATAATACCATCAACACTGTTAGATGTGTCTAAATCACTTATATCAGATGAGCTATCTTATTTGGTATATAAACTCTTCTTATTATTGAATTATCCTTTCCTTCATTATTTTTGAAGTCTTTCTTATTTCTCAGAATTATAGGCCTTTTTATCATATTCATAAGATTAATTATGCTCAGATCTATCCTTTTTAGGAAATTTGATTGTAAAGTGACCAATCTTGCCACAACTAAAACATTTGAAGGGTAACTTACCCTTGTACTTTCCTAAGACAAACCTCAACTTCATAGAAAACATAGTTATGAGTTCATCATCATCAATATTTGAACATACCTCATCTTTGAACTTATTTTCCTTTATCTTTTTTGCAACCTTGAAAATTAATTCTTTCTTGAGAGGTTTTACTTCATTTTTTCTCATCTCATAGGAAGTCAAGATGCCATGAAACCCATCCATATCTAGCTTGTCCAAATATTGTATCTCTTATACTGTAGACACCTTAGATTAAAATTTAGGAGTTAGTGATATCAATAACTTTTGAAAAAAACTATACTCTTTCACTTCTTCTCCTAATCCTCTTATGATATTCACAACTTCATCAACCCTCAACATGTAAGATGCAATAGTTTCATTTCAAAATTTCAAACTATCTTATGTGGGTCTACAACTAGTCCAATTTTATATTGGTTTATCCTTTATATATGGTCTTAAATTTGTCCCATATATCTTTGATTTAAATAAAATGAATTAAGTTTACTATATCTACCTCTGATAGGCCACACAAAATGGAATTCATTGCCTTAGAGTTATTTTTACTAGCCTTTTTGCCTGCTGCATCTATTAGTGGAATTGGAGGTGTAACATACCATCCATAAATAACCTCCAAGTATCATTTCCTTGTGACATCATATATATCTTAATTATGACATTCCAAAAATAATTGTTAGATCTATTGAACAACAAAGCCTTATTGATAGATAAACCACCTTGAGTTTACTGACTAGTCATCCTTGCTTCTTAGGATCTCCTTTAGGATGTAAAACCTATTCTAAAGGACTTGATCTGATACTAATTGTTGGAAAAAAGATGAATAAGAGGGGGGTGAGTTAGTCTTCTAAAATTTTCATTTAATTCCACTTAACCATTCATGATCCATTCTAACAAGCATGTATATCTAAGGAAACATAAGCATCAAATCATAAGAACATAAAATATATGAACACATCATATACATGGGAAAAACTCTAGGGGTAAAAACCCCATTGATTATGAAAATAGAATATATTAATATAAGATAAACATCAATATTTAGTGAAACACCAAATTCACATGGAGCACCAACCCCAACTAGCTCAATACCAACTTAGCTAGACTTTAGCAAGCACCCCATTTGTAAGGAGGCACCAACCCCCATAGATGACTCAACACCAACTCAACCACCTAATTTTTGATCACCTTCAAAAAAAATTATTTATTCTATAATATATGATTATCTTCTCTTTCATTTCTTTGCTCACTTCAGTCCCTTTCAAACTATCCTTCAACCTTCTTCATTCAACTAGCCCTCTTCATGGCTCGATTAGGTATTTTGACCTTTATTCTCTTATGTATAACATATGTTAGTTATTAATAAATTTTTTTTGATGGTATAAATGAAATAATTCTACTCAAAAATGATATATCTCATTAACTTATCCTCTTCTACTCTTTCTCTCTAATCACACATAAAATAGGCCTAACTGCCTTGCTTTTATACAAGTCACTTGATCATATCCTTCTAGGTCAGATCTATATTAAAATAAATTAGGTTAGCCATTTATAGGTATTTTAATATTAAATAACATGTCTTAATTATGAATCAATAACTATAATAGGTCATCCATATATCATTTATCCCTTATTCATCTTTTAGGCTTATAAAGACCTAATAGATCTTATTAACAACACGCTACCCTTTGATCCTTCTTAAAAAATATATAAAACACCTCAAATGATAGGAAAACATCATAATACACTTAAATATCCCTTATCTAACTTAAATTTAGGTATATAATACCTTTTATGTCTAATCACCACTTGAACCCTTACTCACATCACTGCTTATAAAAGGGTTGCACATATACAAAAAAATCTATCTTGAACACCTAAGGTATATACTCAATTTTTTTGAAACAACCATAAAAAAATTAAATATTTAAAAAAATCATGACCTATAGGTCATAATAATATTCAATTTATGGTTTAACTCAGGGTAAATGTGCTCAAACACTTCTCTGCAAGATGTTCACTCATAACTGATAATTTGAATTCAAAACATAATCAAGGAAACATGAACATTTGACACATGATTGAATATATTTAAGGTATTTTAATGCATGAAAATGATATTATAATATAATTATAGTCACCTAAATAAATCATATTATGATATCTAATGAAAACTATTGGTCTTATAGACCAATCTTCTCACCATCTCTCTCATAGTCTCTACTCAGTTAGATAAACCATTTTGGCTTCAATGTTTTAACCTCTTTCACTGAATTTTAAGATTATGAAAAGAATGGATAGATCAATTAATACCAAAAAAACATCATCATTCATTTCAATGCATCACTCTTACATGAAACCTCATCAAGAAACATCTTCTCACATCTGTCTCATTTTCTTCTTGTATGCACCACTATGTCTATTTGTGACTAGCCAGCTTGGATCACTAAATTTTCACACATAATATTTGGAAATTATCTAAAAATATTCATGAAAAAAACTAAAATTATTACACTTTTATCTTCATCCACTTATCAACTTTGACTCAGTCAATTCTATCTTCTATAATAAGTCTTTAAAAGGCAAGCACTTTTCTATAGGGTCTTCTCACTCACCTAAGAAACTAATCACACTTGGAAATGATTATAATAGTTGTCTTTAACCTCAAATAAATTTTATAATCATATAAAACCATTACAATCTCTTTAAATCAAGATCTTTACAATTAGGTTGTAGTAAGGGTTTTATGGGGGTTTAGACTATCTTTCATTCTTAACGATCATTCATAAAACTTAGCTCCTCTTTCTAGAAACCAATACTTGAAAATTTGATTTATAACCATTCCTATTATACCATGAATATATTATTTTATCATGAAATTTTTTTATGCACTAACAAGCACTGAGAGAACCTTATCAAGTAGACAACTCTTCATTGTGCACTCAAGAAACCTTGAAACACTTTTTCAAGCCTTTATTTACAAAACTTGATCTAAAAATTCATGAACATACTTAAATCAACTTGAACCATCTTTATAAATATTCACCTACTCACTCATGCCATGGTAACTTATCTTGTTACCTCATCTAGTCACCATGTCTCTTCTTATTTTTGAAGCCTTGGCCTACAAGTCTTATTATGCCTTGAATTTGACTTTTTAGCCACTTTGTAGTCTTCACCTTGAAACTCTCTTGTGTTTAAATGCCTCTTTTGTATGATAAATTAATATGATACACTAAATCTTCTTTATATATTTAATAAAACTTCTTAAGAGTTACTTACAAATATTTAGAGCTCAAGTGGGATCTTCGTAGCATCTTTAGAGATGACCTTTTAATCAATTGAAGGGTACTTAACACCCTAGGTATAACCTCAAACAATCTCTCTCATGCTCAAATACTATTAGGTATTATTCATATAATTATAATCTTCATAGCTCATTCGGATCATCTTCAAAACTACTTCCACATATCTTTGAAGCATGCTCATTTCATCATGCCACCTAAAAATACCATCTCACAAGGTCTAGACAAAGCATTACAATATGATTTACACTTGTTGTAATGAACTATACATATTTGTGCTACTTTAAAATGATTTAACTCAATTTGATATTAGAACATTCTTCAAACAACATTTTCTCATCATTGTAGACACCTAAAAACTACACAATGATAGTTTTTGTTGTCATCTTCAACTATAGACCCTTAATTGACTCCTTGTGTAGTGGACCACCTAGTCTACTAGCATTAATTTATAATTTCATCATGACAAATCCTCCCTTAAACACATCCTTTAATTTTTAACCTTTTCACCCATTTACTCATAGTTCCCTTGACCATCACCAATTAGTGTAATCATCGATGGTCAACCTAACTGTCAATGGTTAGGGTCACCAAACTTGCCTTAACCATTTAAAGCATTTATAGCTTTGTTTTAAATTGGCATATTAAAAAATATAAACCTACCTTAATGCCAAAATTTTGAGACTAATTAAAATAGGAAACTTCATCCCCTCCCAACTTATCAACTTTCCCTCAAGCTTCCCTCTCCTTAGTAGTTTTTTGATATAAATACAGGACTCTTGGGAGAATTATGGATCCCCAAATTTTTGCATCCAAGATTTATTATTTTATTTGTGTAGGTATCAAGCATCCCAAAACTCTATCTATTTTATTTTCAAAGGCCAAAGTACCATTACACTACTCAAATCTCTTCAACTACCCATTCTTCAACATAACAAGGGTATTTTGCTTTATTTCAGTGTTTTTTGCTCTTCATTAATTTATTATCTCTTGATCAATCAACCTGAGTCTTCTTCCCCACTCTTAGTACCTAAATAATACCCTCTATGCATTAGTTACTCCACCATTAAATAATCCTTTAGTAAGAATTCTTTAATAGGTAATCATAGCTGGTTACTATAATCATTGATGATTATAGTAACTACCATTGATTATCTAACTATCATCAGTTAGGACAACCACTAACAATCACCCTGACCACCGATGGTCACTGCCACCTTAAAATATATTTTTTTTAAATTTTGACCTTATTTACACCCTATCAGACCTCTTTTAGCCTTCTGACCTACACATAACCCATATTATGACCTCTCTAAACCTCACCATAATTTGTATTTTGCATGTAGATGACTTTATCAAGATTAACACATGAAATTAATAGCATTTTTGATCTTATTATTGTAACACAACCCCTATTCATCAATCAAAGTGATGATGCATTTAATTATCTCTTTGTGCTATGGTTTTCTTACCTAATCAAGAAGATGTGGATGAACAAATAGCTATAATTCAAGGAGATATTTATATAGCCGTAGAATTCTAGAATGATTACTTTGATCACATTAATCTTGTTATAGAATAAGATATTGTTGATAGAAAACATTTCCATCTATAGATAATTTGTAATTCCTTATTTGCTTATAAATTTAAATGCCAAACAAAGGTTGACATCCATTTAAGGAAGCATCTTCCTTTCTTGGGACTAGTGTTTCACTAGGCAGCCCATTTATCCTTTACTAATCCATTTTTATAAAGTGTGATTTTTAGGTCATTCTTACCTATCTAAAAATGGAGTTATCACTTCATTTGGGCATCAATAAGTGCAATGTTTACCAAGTATATACCCTTTATCTCTTGTTATCTCACTTCTCTTTTTACAAACAAAAATCAAGAAAATGTAAGAAACAGTTTGGCACGCTCAGTGGGACCCCTTAAGGGTTCATATTTATATTTATTTCATATAGATACATTAGTGAATCTCATATTCTTGTATTTCTACAAATATTTAAATTTAAAAAAAAAAGTGCAAACTTCATTCTAGGATAGGCTGCATTTTCATCCTATATTCTTTACATTGTTCCTGATTTGCATGAAAAAATGCCAAAAATTTATTTTGGGTAAAATTAAGTGAATCCATTTTTTTCCTATTTAATGCTTATCTCACCCAAATTAATTAACTAAATTATGAGTAAATCATAGAGAAAAAATGTTACAATACCAAATCACTACACCAAAGAACACATCAAAGCATACCTGAGACAAGGCCCATTGGGATTTCATCACCCTAACTTACCTGACCTGATGATCCCACTTGGATTTCACCACCAAAGGGAAGACCCACTCCATTCTCTAGTAGAGTATAAACTCTAGACAAATGGTATCTATTGGCTAAGTAGCCTGGCTTAGCTTCAGGTTCATAAAGTGCAGGGAGCAAGCCCCCAGTACCAAGCCACATACTTAGTATAGTGTAGATTCTTTGAGCACCAAAACTTAACCTAAAACCATCCTTAGATTTTTTTAGTACCTAAATCATAAGCCAATTTTCCCTGTCACACTCTTTAAGGCATAAGCCAAAAGTGATTTAAAATAAATCCTAGGATTAATTACGATTTTAGTGTGTGCTTTGTTTGCTTTGGGTTTTTTTGATTGCTCATTATTTGAGGTGAAAGGTTTGTTATCCACTTCTAGATTTTTCATATGGTTTTGACCAGACAACAAGTGAAAAATCAAAATAAATAACCACCACCTTCATCTTCATCCATGGATTATACCTCAGATGTAAATAAATATCCCCATGGTTCACCTCACCATTCTCCTCCACCACCATCTCCTTCTAGAATTCCAACTATATTTGAATGAGATCTAGACTTCATCACCTTTCTTGATAACAATCTAGTTTCTTTGAAACATTACCTTAACACCTTACCTTATTGTACCCCCCTACTTGAGTTCTTTCTTCAAAACCTTCTCTTTGTATGCCATCCCACCTCATGGTAGGAACCACTTTAACCCAACCATTAACTCAGACCTCTTCCAACATCCCATCCAACCAAACCCAAACCAACCTTCCACAACCTAACCAAACACCACTAGTTATACCCCATGGGGGTTCAAACTTACCATTAGTTACCTATCCCCATATACTATGTCATTATCTTCCACTTTAGCTTCTATCTTCCTTTTTGTTGCAACCAATCCTTTGACCATAGTTCCACTTCAAAGCTTAGTGCTCTCCATACCTCAAAACCTTCCTCCAATTAGCACTAGGGTAACCACCCAACCTCAACCTTCACAACTTCATCCTACCTTAAGCATACCAATCACATATTTTTCTTAACAAGTGCCTATGACAACTTACCATTATATCCCTAACCCACAAGGGTACATACCAACCACCACCCAACCTTTTATGCCAAGTATTTTTTATGTGCCACTATCTCAACCTCTTAGTACCACCTATCAATATGTGGCTTCATTGATGCCATCTGATACCTATTCATACATTATTGTCAAGCAACCTCAACAAAATGTATCTCTTAATTATGTGATTTATCAACCCCAACTTGACCTAATAAAAATTCTCATGGACAAAATGAATAGTTTGGAGTCATCTATCTCTACCTCAACCAATATTTTGTCTTACAACCAATTTTATAATAAGCCTATCCATCCCTCAGTACCTATTCATGATTACCCTTCTTAATGGGAATTTCCCAAATTTTCTAAATTTCAAGGTAAAGAGGACCCTTAATAACATTTAAGATCATTCTGACATGTGTGATATTTGATCACTTATGATGATGCTCTTATTCTTCAAACCTTTCCCATGTCATTATTTGGGGCTGCCCTTGATTGATATAGTGCTCTTCCCACTCATTATATCTTTTCTTTCTCTCAATTAGCACAAACCTTTTTAGAACACTTTTCTATAAACATGTCTAAAAAGGTTTCCATTATAGACCTATACTCCAAATAGTTTGAAGATGATTCCATTCTTGATTTTGTTGCTAGATGGAGAGGTCCCATTAATCAACTCACTTTCCCATTACCCCAACCCAAATTAATCAAATTATTTTACTAAGGTTGTGTTAAACATATTGATCCAACTCTCCAAGTCCAAATATTTAAGACCTTTGACAAAGCTTTTACTATGGCCCATAAACTAGAAAACTATGATATTAATGAAGGGAAGTTGAAGATTCAAAACAAAAATACTAGTTTCAAATCCACTAAGTCATCATCCACCAAAACCACAAACCCAACCAATTCTAAAGTGAAATCATCAACACATTCAATCATTATTACAACCACACCTCCAACCATCAACCAAATACCTCTAACCAACAATATTTTCAATAGTCAAAACCATACCCAAAACTGGGTACCTTCAAAACCATTCACCCCAATTGGGGAATCTTATACATCAATGTTGGAAAAAATACTTAAATTTAATCTAATCCAACTTCCACCCATTTAAATCCTTCAAAAATTTGATATTTTTCACCCCTTCCTAGGTGGTATAATGAGAATGATCATTGTGACTATCATTGGGTTGTTGGACATGATACATATAGATGCAATACTTTTAAAAGCATTGTTTAGGACCTAATTGATAAAGGGGAGCTTGTGTCTGATAATAAAAATGCTCCTTCAAACCAATCCCTTGATATTTTCTAAAAAGCATTTCCAAACCATCCACCTTCAACCCAACACCATGAAAACCAATCCAAATCCTCCAATTTTCATGAGGCACATGTAATCAATGTCATTAGTAATGTGCCCACTATTGAAGAAGCTATTACCTCTATCACCCAAATCAAGGAAAACCACCTACCACCAATCCCTTCAAATGCCTAAATGAAGGAAGTAACTATCTCTTCCACTTCCTTGGATGAAACCATGGTTTCACTCACCCCTCCTATGGTGGAAACACCCAAGGAGATGGTTATTCCATCGACCATTTCATTTACTCGTCCAATCCAACTTGAAAAACCACTTATCCCTTTGGACAACTAAATCAAGGAGGAATCTAAACTGACCCTTCCACCTAAAACTATTACCCTTATTGTACCAATTGAAGAATCATCTATATCTTCTTTGAAAGCCATTTCCAAAGAGATAATACCCTATCTACCCAACCATTACCTTTGGAACCTTTCACCAAGGATAAAAACACTGAAACTAATCCTTATTCATCCCTAAAGGGTTTACACTTTGAAGCTAATGATTAGGGAATAATTCCTATTTATAAACCCTTCTCTTGGTTAGTTCAAAGTTTGTAATTCACCTCCCAACCTAACTTTGATAGAGCCACCTTTTGGCATCGGCTTGGACTCCCATATCAAAATAATATTGAACCTTTTACTTCACTACAATCCAATCTTGAGCCTATTATTTATAAATCACCAACTACTCCTCCTAAAGTTACCTAAGAAGCACCTAAATTACCCCAATCTAAAATTTCTAAATCACCCTATGCTTCTTTTACCATGCCAATCAAAACCTTGGGGATCCATCCCACACCAAATTTTTCTCACCCTCCTTTGAGATTGGATATAACCACACATATCTAACCAAAACCAAATCCAATTAAATCCATTAAGAAGGAGAGATTACCTAGACCTCAACTTTGAGGAAGAACCATACCAACTCCACCTTTACCTTCTATTTTAGGACCATATCATTCAACTATTCCCATAACCTACTTTTCCTCCAAAAAACCATCTCCCCTTTTGCTACCTATAACAAGCCCATATTCTACTTCATCATCATTCCTCACCAACCTTTCCCCATCCACCTTGCCATCTATTAAACCCTCCTCATCTAGACCCCTAATTCCTAAACCAATTATAACTAAGCCAATTCATTTTAAACCTCAAACCATACTTACTCTACTAACTATACATCTTGTTAAAAATACCTTACCCAATAAGGAACTTATAAAAAACCCAAGCTCCACCATCTCCAAAATCCTTATCAAAGTCTTATACAACTATATTACAAATTCTCCTACAAGATTCTACCATTAACTTAGCCCCCACCAAGCCTTT
This sequence comes from Torreya grandis, assembly GCA_037957365.1. Classification (NCBI taxonomy): domain Eukaryota; kingdom Viridiplantae; phylum Streptophyta; class Pinopsida; order Cupressales; family Taxaceae; genus Torreya; species Torreya grandis. The sequence continues at coordinate 1,396,854 of JARHVA010001861.1, forward strand.
TGACCCCACTCACCAAAAGCCAGCTTGGTTCAATGATAATCTAAATTGTCTTTACCATAGAACCTTTGGGCATGATACAAAGAACTATAAATCTCTCCAAAATATCATTCATGGCCTTTTGGAGGAGGATGATATATTAGATGAACCTTCTTTAAGCCCTTTTCCTCTTTTACCATCTATCCAATCTTCCTACCAATCATCTCCTTCTTTACTCTTGCCATGGAGTGAAATAGAGGAACCAAAACAAGTAATTACTCATCTTATCCATACTATTCATATGTTAATTCAGTTTAGAGCCCATCACAAGGACAAGGGTAAAGTAATCCAACAAAATGAAAAGGGTAAAGCCAAGGCCACCATTTCATAGACTTACCCTTTAACTCCTCAACCAACCAACCAAACCCAAAAAACTACACCTTTACCTTCACAACCATCTAAGCCTAAGGTCTCCATTTTGGGAGCCCCTTCATCTTTCAATGCACCTTCATTCATCTAATGTTTGGTGATAAAACAACTTCACCAAACACCCATCAAAATGAGTCTTTATGACTTAATTAGCACCTTGGCTTAACATAATCAAGCTTTAATCGAATCAATGCATTCCATAGAGGTTTAGCCAAATGATACCCAACCTCTTACATATTTGATTGGATCTATCCAATAGGTTTCTAGCATCACCTTTCAAGAGTCTGAAATCCCACCATGTCATAAAAAATATCCTAACTTCCCTCTTTTTATCACAACATCCATCAATAATACACATATCAAAAGGGTCATGATTGATGGGGGATCGAGTATCAATATCATCTCCTCTAATTCCTATGATCAACTTCAACTACCTAAAAACATCATGTCAGAAGGCTCAATGATTCTCTGATCATTTAATGATACCTTGGCCACTACTCTGGGGATAGTTATTCTCCACATCTATTTGGGGCCTCAAACCATTCCTAAATTATTTTACATTGTAGAGGGTGAATTTTAATATAATGTGTTACTTGGTTTCCCCTAGATCCATGCCATGACATGTATCCCTTCTACCTTTCACCGATGCATAAAGTTTGAACATGAGGGACAAGTCATTACAATCAAAGCCGATCTAAATCCCTTTACTTTTTGTAATATGATGTATCAGCCCAATGATGTTCTTATTCTACCTTCACCCTCTTCATAGCCAACCACTAGCCAAACCACCATGACAAACCAACAATTATATTTTTAACAATGGTTAAGTATTCACTAGTTCAACTATTCCTTCATCACAAATCCCAATCGATCACCCCTTGTAATCCATGTTCTAATGACTTACACTTGGGGAATATCAAATTTTAGCTTTGGATGCTTTTCCCTCTCCACATGAATTTGGGAACCTTCAGAATGATCCATCTTATGATCCCAATATTTTTTCCCTTGTCCCCTTTGGCCTTCCCAACAATATAACATATTTTATCTGTGGGGGACTTGATAAACCACTTCTTGCACCCACCACCATGCCTTGTATTCAGCCATTCACTTCTAAATTTTCTTATCTTAGCAACCCAACATTTGCCCAAACATACCTTCATCAATGTTCTTGGAAAGGGTTTGGGTTTGGCCTCTATGAATAAGGACCCCATGAACTTCCTACTATCAAAACTTAGAAATCTCATGAGTTCTTTGGCCTAGGGTATGTTCCCCAAAAGAGCCCAGACCAACCTCACCAATCCCACCTCTCCCATTTGGAGAACCACCAATCTCACCAATTCTACCTCTCTTGTTTGGGGAACCACTAACCTCACCTCTCCCATAGATTCTACCCTTATCAACCTCACATTTATAATTTGAAGACCCTCTACCCTTCATAAATCCATTTAAAGATAGTGACATCATCCCACCTAACTTATTATTTTGATCAACACTATCAGTTTAGGTCCCTTGACTTATCAACAAGAAGGTCAAACTAAAACCATTCCTCTCATCCACCCCAAAATGATCATGCATGATTCTCCCACCATTAACACCATCTAATGTCAAGATGAAAAATCTATTCTTACCTATCTAGGTGTAGAGGATTCTTCTCTTCAAAAATCCCTCCCTCTTGAAAACCAAACAATGCTAAATGAATCAACCATAGAAATTAATTTAGGTACTCAGGAGAACCATTATATTGTCAAGATTAGCCAATCCTTAACTCTTGAGGAATAAAAAAACTATATAGCCTTCTTTCATGACCATAGCATAACATTTGCTTGGTCTTATTAGGATATGCCTAGTATTGGCCCATCAATTTCCCTTCATAACATCATCACCCATCTTGAAGTTAAGTCAATCTATAAAAAAATTCATCGAATCCATCCCTATATAGCTCTTATTGTCAAAATAAAACTTCAACACCCTCTATTTGTTAATTTTATTCAACCCATTGACTATCTATAATGGGTCTCTAACATTGTTCCTATCACCAAACCCACTGGAGGACTCCACCTTTGTGTGGATTTCTAGGATCTCAACCTTGCATTCCCCAAAGATACTTTACCCTACCTAACATCGACCAACTTGTTCATCTTACCACTAGCCATGAAATGTTATGCCTCATGGATGGATTTTTAGGATATAACCAAATCTTGATTACCCCCCAAGTTCAACATAAGACATCTTTTATCACCCCATGGGGAACTTTCTGCTGTCGTATCATGACTTTTGGTTTAAAGAATGTAGGAGCCACATATCAATGAGCCATGACCTATATTTTTCATGACCTCATTCATATAATAGTTGAAGATTATGTTGATGATTTTCTCAAAAAATCCAAACATCACTAGGATCACCTCACCATTTTAGCCATCATCTTTGAAATACTTATCCATTATCATGTCAGGCTCAATCCAAATAAATGCATCTTTAGGGTCTTAATAGGAAAATTTTTAGGATTCATTATTTCCCTTCATGGAATAGAAATAGACCCCTCAAAAGTCAGAGCCATTCTAGAAATGCCTCCTCCTACTAACTTAAAATAACTTCATAGCTTACATGACAAACTTCAATCAATCTTCCATTTTATCTCCCATCTATCTAATCATTGTCAACCCTTTCACCACCTCCTAAAAAAAGATACCTCCTTTAAATGGACCAAGGAGTGTTAAAAAGCCTTTGATGTAATCAAGGAGTATCTTATTTCTCAACCTATCCTTATTCCCCTAAAGGAAGATCAACCTTTTTATTCATACATATCTACCACTAGTCATTCCTTGGGAGCCATGATCTCTCATCATAATGACCAACATAAGGATCAGGCTATTTATTACATCAATTGTACCCTCATTGACTATGAAACTTGATACACACATCTAGAAAAACTCTACCTTGACTTAGCTTTCATTACCTCTAAACTTCATCACTATCTTCTTAACCACAAAACTTATGTCCTTACAACCATTGACCCCCTCAAGTATATGCACTCTAAGCCATATCATAACCAAAATTTGGCTAATTGGCTCATGCTTCTAGCTGAGTTCAATCTTGAGTTTCTTCCATAAAATTTTATTAAATGATACATCATTTTAGACCAATTAGTTGAATTCCCTCTCCTTGATAATCAAAATCCTCTTTTTTCCTTTCTAGATGAGTCTATAGCTACTCTTTCTGTAGAAGAACCCACCTATCAAATGACTATGTATTTTAATAGTTCCAAATGTCAAATGGTGGGGGTGCCAGCATATTCCTCATTCCCATTAATAAAGAACCTCTCCCTCTTTCTTTCAAACTCAATTTTGAATGCACCAATAATATAGTCGAATATGAGGCCTTAATCATAGGTCTCTAAACCTCCCTAGCTTTAGGAATAAAAACTATATGTGTCTTTGGACATTCTCAACTTATTATCAACCTAGTCACATGAGATTATAAATGCAAAAATGATGTTCTTATAAAATATAAACAACTTGCTGAAAAACTATTAGCATTATACCATCTAATCAGTCCCTTGCTCTATAAATAAATTTACAAACACAATGGCTTCCCTTTCATCCCAAATTCCATCCCAACCTAATGAATCTAAACTATTTGTCACCATACACTACTTTATCACCCCATCTTACCTTAGTCTTGATCTTCCTACTATTTTCCAAGTGGAAACATCACATTTAGACATTTGGTATGACTAAATCTTTGACTACCTTAATTTTGGTGTCCTTCCACCCAATCTTTTAAGAAATACTTGTAGAGATTTCATTCAAATCACCTCTAATTAATTAATACTATGGGTCATTCTTTATAAATGAGGCTTTGATGGCCTCATTATTTGTTTCCTTCATAACAATGAAGCCTTTCATGCCATTAAAGAAGCACACGATGGCATCTGTGGAGGATAATTCAATGGTTTAGCTATTTTAAAATGTATTCTTCACATAGGCTTTTATTGGCCTAAACTTAATCAGTATTATTATGACTATGACAATCAATTCATCAGATGTCAACAACATGCTAACCTCCATCATGCACCTCCTTATTATCTATAGGTATTAATAGATTATTGGCCCTTCTCATAATGGGGTCTTGATATAATTGGTGAGATCAATCCTCATTCATCTCAACATCACTAATATATCATGACCACCATGGAGTATTTCACCAAATGGGTGGAAGCCATTCTATTGATCTTAATCAAAGATAAAAAAATCATTTATTTCATTACCCATTACATCATCTACCATTTTGGTGTCCCTCATAAAATCATCACTGATAATTGAAAAATCCTTTAAGAACAAAAAGGTCCAAGAACTTTGTAAGGCTTTTGGCATTGACTTAAGGTTCTCTTCCCCTTATCATCCACAAGCCAATGGGCAAGTTGAAGCTTCTAACAAAACTCTCATCAAAATACTCACGAAGGTAGTTAATGCTTCTGGAAAGGATTAGCATCTCCATGTCCCATTTGCTTTATGGGCTTATCACACTACTATCTAAACTGCTATAGGGGCTACACCATTTTTTCTTATCTTTAGAGCTGAGGTATTTCTACTTCTTGAAGTCCAAATTCCATATCTTTGCATATCCTTTCATGAGATTTTTTTTGAAAGTGAATGCTGTCAGGAATGTTTAGCACACTTAGAACTCCTTGATGAACATCACCTTGTTTCCCTTAATCACCTTTGTATCTATCAAGATCATATCAAATGAGCATACAACAAACATGTAAATATACAAGAATTCAACATTAGAGATCTTGTCCTTAAGGAAAACCAACATGTCACTAATATGGAGAAAAGCAAAAAGGGAAAGTTCACCTTCAATTGGATTGGACCCTATATTGTTACCCATAAGTATGGATCAAGAACTTATCATTTGTCCTCTCTTGAAGTCAAACTAGAACTTGAACCTCTCAATGCTTCAAAATTGCATCCTTTCTATTGTTAAATAACTATCTAATAGACCTTATTGTGTAACTTAAGCTCATCCCTTGATTTATGAGCTTCTCACCTCCCTTATACTATTACCTTATTTCTCTTAGGGACATGTGGTTATAACATATCCATGTGATTATCCATCAAGTGTTTTTAACTAATTTTAAACATGGGTACCACGGCTCTACCCAAATCATGGTTCTCATGGATACTTTTTGTCTTTCATTAGATGGAATCCCATGGCCACACATTTCTTAAGAACCTTTCCTATTATCAAATAACCATAACTTGTGAAACAATATTTCCCTTGTGAAAGGCTTAACTCTAAACTAAAATAGATGCGTCCATGTCTACAAACAAAGATCACCATTTTTTGGGATACATATTATCTGGGTCCATTTTCCTAAAAAGAAAATAGACTACTTCCTCAAAGGATGGATGTCACCTAAAATCAAGATAGTTAGACTGATCACTCAAAGGACAACTATTGTAAGTCAGACTTAGACCAATCCCTTGAAGGATGGCTAAGCTAGCATGTTCAATAATGTCTTAAAGCTACAATCAACTATATTTTAACTTGTTGAATCTTCTCACCTTGATCAACTTTACCTCTTTCTAATAAATCACTATACGACCCTATCAAAACCAAAATCTATCCCAAAAAGATTTGAAATTGGTTCTCTCACTCAAAACCAATATTGGTAGACTTCTCGCATTAATCAGTCTATGCCTTCAAAAAGACATAGACTATTCTATTTTAGTTCTAGAATCACCCAAGTGATGGTAGGTAAATCCACATATAGTTCCCACCTAACGCTTTTCTCCTACTTACTTATCACTACCCTCCCTTCTCACATAACCTCTATAATTCAAGGGATTTCAAGCTCACTTGACACATTATGTTTATAAAAGACACCTTGGCATTGAAAACACACTAATTTGATGCTTATGAAAGGTTCATCTTCATTAGGGTCCTATCTACCAAGGGTTTAATAGGTTCCTTACCAATGAACCCATCATGCCTTTTTGGTTAACATGGATCTATTACCCATACTATGTGTTATTACCCACTTATTTCAAGTTCACTAAATACCACAACATTAAAATTCAAAAATAAACTAACTTCTCACATTTAGTTAACATGCTAAACAACATCACATTAAAGCATTAAACCAACCATCATGCATATAATTATTAAAAGATATGTCATCACAAACCTATATTATATTAACCAATCATCATCATTCATCTAATCATCAAACACATCATCATGAAAATAGAAACATCAACTCATAAATTAATCATTCACGTCTACACAAAATTTTTAAAAACATCAAATCATATATATACATACATACATACATACATATACATATACATATACATATACATATATATATATACATATACATATACATATACATATACATATACATATACATATATATATATATATATATATATATATATATATATATATATATATATATATATATATATATATATATATATATATATATATATGTAGGTACAAATGTGTACATGTCATATTTATCACTCACATATACATCTCAACACGTAGGCTAGTATCAAAATATCAAAATACATCACCTAAAATCTCTACTCATTACCCAGGAGAACCTGAACTAGAACCACTGGCACCTATACCTATGCTTATCCCAAATAGAGGCCCTATAGATTGACCCACTGACATCACCTACTGACCTAGGGCCATAATTAATGCTCCACCTACCAATCCAACTTTATACTCTCCCCATCATGGCTCATTAGGAAATTATGATAAAATAATGCCCTCATAATAATGCAACTCATAAATGGATGATAAATATCTGGCTTGTGTCACAAAACTCAGTGGCACCACTTCCCCTCCCCTACACATCATAGAGAATCTCTCTCTTGTGTCACTAAACCAAGTGAAACTCTAGCCTGGTCTCACTCACTAGTCAATGTCATAACCTAACCCTATAACATGGCCACCTGACCCTATACAGTAGTAACCTAAGTTTGGTCCTAATCTTTATCTATAGTCACACCACCTACTTACCCCTAAAAAGTGGAAATCTACCCCTGTAACATAGCTATCCAAGCTTGTGCTACCACTAGTCCTATTGCTACCTATGGATCACCTGGTACTAATACTCCTACAGAGTCAACATCCATAGACCTCTAGCCTCCATCCCCCCAACCAAAATATACTACCACATATCTAATCTAAAACCAAGCTAAATAATCTATAGTAACATTAGCATCATCTCTCACACTATTTGGTAGCTCCTCATAAACTAGTACCACCTCCTCAGGATGTGGCTCTGGAAATAAGTACTCAACATCCTCTCTCCTATAATGAGGAAAATCTAGTGGAATACCCTATTAGAGTCTAAACTATCATCACCTCTCTCTATGAAAATGTGCTTTATCTCACCATTTCATCTACCATATACCCATCTCCAGCCTTGTAGTGCAAATGTATGCCACCTGCAACCATCCCATATAGGCCAAGTCATATATGGCCTCCATATTACATATCCTAGTGCTAGGCTCTCCAATGCACCCTAAAACCACTCTAGATCCCTCTTTCCACCACTTTTTCTTATGATCACACCTCATCTCCTCCACCTCAAAAACCCCACCCTATAGTTCATTCATAGATATGTATCTATAGGCAAGTCCAATGATCTCAACACACGTATGTGCTCATATGCCCAATAGTGCAAAAAAAAACATACTAATATCATAATTCTTATGAACTCTGAAACCCCATAGCTCCCTATAAATTTGAACCAACAATACCTATCCCCATCTAAATACTATCATTGTAAACATCAACTCCACCAAAACCCATAGAAACATAAAGGAATATCTCCCTCCTACTAAATTTGGCAATGAAAAATATGTCACTACTAACTACATCATCATCAAGAGATGTCTCTCATCTGGATCCGTCTCATATAAAGGCCTAACAATAAATCCCCTTGCATGCAATTATGCATAACCTCTATCCACTCTGTATAACCAACCCATCATGTCATCTATCTCATCACTCTCTAAATGATAAATAGGATCCCCTTGTATCAAAAGTTTGGTAATCCTCTAAATATTCTCTAGTAGGATACTCATCTCTCTAGTTGGTAAATAGAATGTATTAGTTGTTGGATCCCATCTTTTGATGAGGGAAACTATCATTGAGGCATCCTTAGGAAAGCATTGATAGTGGCACATCTCTCCAAAACCCATTACCCCCATGTGGTGCCAATACTCTACAAACATGGCATCCCTCACCTTGGCAAACATCTCAAGAACTTGATCCCATAGCTAGATCTGATCTCATACCTATAGAAACAACAAAAATATCATAAATCCAATAACTAACCTATTTTAACTACTCCCTATATACGCTAAAACTATTACATGAACTTTCATACTAATGCAATGTTATACCTTCACACCCTTACTATCCGTATTACCTCTATTACTTGACTCTTATCTATATGCACCTACACTAATTCTATCATATGCACACTCTCATCATTTCCTCCCCCATCTTAATTCACCCCATCTTAACTCCTAAACCATCTTAACTCTCATCCTAACTCAAAGCTAACCCAACCCCTATCCCAACCCTCTCACCCCATCCTATATCCTAACCCAAATCCTATCCCAAATCCTTCCCCATCCTCAATATACTCAACCCATTCTTGACCATCGATGGTTCACTCAACAATCAATGGTCTCCTTAGGGACATTTTGGATCCCCTAGGTTAACCATTGCTAATTAGGTCAACTACCACTAGTCATTATTAGTGATCAATGGCAACGAGTCTCGATCCTCCAAACTCCTCTCCCATACCTTACTTCTACCCAATAAATATCCTCAACCACTTAGGTCTACCTATTACACCCATATAATGTCACAACACTATTCTACACCCTCATCCTCCCTCATCCATCCTCACAATACTTGTAAAACCTAAACCCTAGGGCTTATTATACCACCCTAATCTACTCTTGTATTTAATTTATTTGTCTTATTTTCAACATAGATCCATAATTATATTAATTTAAACAATAACCCCTACCTCATTTTAGTTCAGTGGCATCATCTCAATCTATGCCTAGCCACTTGCCCATGTGCATCTCCCATGTCCATCTCGACTCCACTCAATTGCATGGTCACTAATCTCATATTAACACCTTTCAACCTTATCTAACACTCTACCATCCCTTTTGTACTTTATCACTCAAACAACTAAATCACCAAATGCTAAGTGCACCTGATGAAAAATGATTATCCACTTGCCTTTTACCATGATTTTAGGGTTTTTACCTAATCATCAATAGTTGCCTAACCATCTATAGTTATCCCTAACCATCATCGATTACATCCGCTAGAGGTAACCCCTTCTCTACCACAGCTGAACTATTTGGGAGTCACCTTCTCCCTTAACCTAGCAAGAAATACATTAGGTCTAAAGTCCATGTTGGATGTATTATCCATGGGACTATGTAGGTAGCATCCCTTTTCTTAGTGCATCAAGAGTTAGCTTAGCCACTACCTACCCTACCCTACCCACCAACCCCTTTGACCACATCTCGATGTTGGCCTTTGTTTTATCCAACCTATTTGCATACCTTTACGATGAACTTGCCTTGGTCCTTTTGACCACTTAGACCAATTTTACCATGTTGAACATTTGTATTTACACCACCTCATGCACAACTAGACCATTTGTCTTTTTATCAGGCACACTTCATACCCTAGATACCTAAGAAAAAACTAACCCTATCTAGGAGACTTGATAAGACTAACTCGATCAACTATGACCAACACCGAGGCCTAGTTACCTTATCTTTTATCCTAGAACTTGACCTTATTATTACCAACATGGAAATCTTTATCTTTACACGATCTTGGATATTGCACTTAATTGTATTTTGTGAACATGATTTCATCTCAAATGTCCCACCTTACCTTTTTTTCACCCACCTCATGACTTATCCTCTACCATTTATCAAACCTTGACCTAATTCAACCTATGTCTCATTAACTCCCAGTTTGAGGGGGAATACCTCTTCCTCCCACACTTAGGGTAACCAGACCTAGACCTTGAGCAACAACCCATTTTTGTTCTATATCTTGCTTAAAGATATAAAACAAAAAGGGAAAAAATGTAAATGCCTAAAAACTACACAATGATAGTTTTTGATGTCATCTTCAACTATGGACCCTTAATCGACTCCTTGTCTAATGGACCACCTAGTCTAATAGCATTCATTTACAAATTCATCATGAAAAATCCTCCCTTAAACACATCCTTTCATTTATCACCTTTTTTCCCATTTACTTGTGGTACCCTTGATCATCACTAGTTAGGGTAACTATTGACGGTTGGGGTCACCAAACTTGCCTCAACCATTTAAAGCATTTCCAACTTTGTTTGAGATTGGCATCTTACAAAATGGAAACTTGACTTAATACTAGATTTTTGAGACTAAAAAAAATAGGAAAATTCATCCCCTCCCAAATTATCAACTTTCCCTTAAGCTTCCCTCTCCTTACTTAGTACTTTTGTGTTATAAATATAGGACTCTTGGGAGAATTATGGATCCCCAAATTTGTGCATCCAGGCTTTCTTGTTTTCTTTGTATAGGTATCCAGCATCCCAAAACTATTTCTATATGATTATCAAAGGTTGAAGTACCATTATGCTACTCAAATATCTTCAACTATCAATTCTTCAACATAATAAGGGTATTTTGCTTTATTTGAATATTTTCTTCTCTTCATTAATTTATTATCTCTTGATTAGTCAAATTGAGTCTTCTTCCCCACTCTTAATACCTATATAATAACCTCTATCCATTATACACTCCTTTACCATTAAATAATCCTCCAATAAGAATTATTCATTAGGTAACTATAGCTGGTTACTATAACCATTGATGGTTACAACAATTATCGCTGATTACCCAACCATCACTGGTTATGACAACTATCGATGGTCACTATCACCTTGAAATAATAGTTTGTTATTTTGACCTTATTTATACCCAAATAGACCTTTTTTAGCCTTATAACCTACACATAACCCCTATTATGACCTGTCTAGACTTGACCATATTTTGTCTTTTGCATGTAGATGACTTTACCAAGATTAACACATGAAATTAACAAGATTTTTGATCTTCTTATTGTACCATAACCCTCCATCTATAAAAGTGACATTACATTTAAATTAGCTCTTTGTGCTATGGTTTTCTTACCTAATTAAGAATATGTGGATGAATAAATAGTTTTAATTTATGAAGATATTTATATAACTATAAAATTCTAGAATGATTACTTTGATCACATTAATCTTGTTATAGAATAGATATTGTTGATATCCATCATTTCCATATATATCATTTGTAATTCATTAATTACTTATAAAATTTATTTTCAAACAAGGTATGACATCCATTTAAGGAAGCATCTTGCTTTCTTGGGACTAGTGTTTCACTGGGCAACCCATTTATCCTTTACTAATCCATTTTTGTAAAGTGTGATTTTTAGGTCATTCTTTCCTATCCAAAGAAGGAGTTCTCACTTCATCTAGTCATCAATGAGAAAAACATTTACTAGGTACATATCATTTATTTCTTGTTCTCTCACTTCTCTTTTTACAAACAAAAATCAAGAAAAAGTAGGAAATAATCACTACTTCTCATATAGAAACAACACTCACTATGCTTATAATTAGAAATCATCATGCATACCTCAAGGCTTACTTGACCAAGCATCTTCATAAGAAATTTTGACATCAATGATATTATATTAAAATCAATAAAATAACCATGCATATTAATAATAGCCTTTGACATCAATGACAACATTAAATATCAAATCTCAACACTCAATGACAATGCTTAACAATCTCCTCCTTAATTAATGATAATGTTCAACAAAGTCATCCAATTTACAAATGAAATGTATACCTATGGTCAACCTAAGTTTTTTATGAGAGATATTCTACAAATGGATTGGTATAAATACAATACCAATCCTCATTCATTCAAAACCTAGAAAAAACTTAGTAACTCACAAGGAAACTTACCAAACACATTATATCAAGCATTCAAGTGAGCAAAAGCTTACCTATTTTATCATATTTCCATATCAATAATTAGAACATAATATCTATAGGTATGAATTATTGAAGGATTATCCATGAGATATATTTACCAAGTTACAATCTAGGTTATTATTTTACTTACTTATCACACATTACATGATTCATGCACAAGATAACACATAAGGGAGAACTACATAAGTTTGAGGCCCTCTTTAGAGTATTGGATATGAAGGCAACAATAATTAATACAAGTATATTTGGGTATATTTACATTGCATTCCCACTAACCCATTTTTCCCATAGCTAATATGAAGATGAAGAACTAGGATTTTACTATTTGACAAGGAACAATAATCCATAACTTAAATTTAAATACACCAGAGTGAAGGTGAAAAAGAAACCAAAATAATCTAGATGGTTACATATAATTTTAGTAGGTATTATATACTATAAAACTACATCCAATTTATACATTACTGTTATCAAAACCATCCCAGATCGATCCAAGTGTCTGTGACTCTAGAGTTAGATTTTATAAAATCAGGTGACTGATCTAGAATCTAGATCTAGTCTAGTTTATACTTATTATAGATCTAGTTATGTATTAACATAAAAACCAACTAATTATATATTTTTATTTATCATTTAAATATCTATCATATCTATTATTTTTATCTTTATCATTTTAGCATAATAAATTTAATATATATTCTATCTGTGTTTTGTAAATAATTAACCTACTTTAGAGATAGTCTACCATTATTTTACCCTAGGATATCTATATCCATTTAACCCGAGGTTCCTTAAATATATATTTTAGGGTTAAATAAGTTATAGATAAGTATTAAGTGATCCACTAGGGAGATAATGAAACCAAGAAAATGCACACCCCACTAGACTTTTAGGAAACAATTATAATAAATTATGACTACCATTATAACCATTCATGTTTTATTGAAAGAATTTAAGATGTAGATAAGGGTCCCCACTTCCATTAAATGTGGGAATTTAGAATTTTGGAGGTAAAGACATATAAAAAAATATTTTTCATAATAGGATTTCCATGGAACCCCATATGATATGCTTTACTTTCTAAGCATAATTGATGTACTTTACCTTAAAAATATTTGATAAAATTCATTAAGGATATGTATTATTGGTAAGGAATGTTTAGGTTATTAAGAGGTTAATTTAAGGGTTGAATTATATTATTAATTTTATCCATTAGAACACTAGTTATAATAAGAGAAGGATGAGGGATGGTAAGATCTTATTTTGGTTTAAGAGATTGATTGGATATATGTAAGTCATTTGGTTCTTTTTATTAAAATAAATATCATTAAAAATATATTCATTGTCATCATGTGATAAATTTATGTTAATATTATGACATTGTGTCATAAGAGTAACAATATGTGTAGACAATAATGACTTTGAAGTATAAGAAACATCAAAAGATGTGTTAAAAAGAATGTCATTACTTTCAATTGTATCTTATGATGTGTTAAGGGAAGATGAAGGAATTTCATCCTCATTGGTTGACAAAGGGGAAGAGATATGACATAAAGGATCAATTTATACTAACTAAATAGAAGAAGGTATGAAATTATTACTATTAGTACTTATCTTCACTTTAAAATAAAGAAAAGTAGGTTATTTTTGTGAAAAAAATTATCCCTATTTTATGTGGATTGATTTTATAATTATAGATGTAATAAAGTGCATTAGTAAGATTTAAAGATAAATTATGTTTCAAGGATAAGTTTCTTCCATTTTGATGGTAGGTGGTAATTTAAAGGAGATTAGATACTCATTTTTATAATGCTCTTTTGGAACTAGATTATTAGTTAAGGAAGAAGGTAAAGGAGGATCCCTAGTAGAGTATAAAGATGAATCTAAAGAGGAATATAGAAGTGAATATGAAGAGAAATCTATAGGTAACTTTGAAGAGGAATGTAGAGGCAACTCTAAAAAGGAATCTAGATGTTAAAGAAAAGAATATTATAGAGGTGTCTCTAAATATAAATATATAGGTAAAACCAAAGAGGAATATAGAGGTGGTTCTAAAGAAGAAGCTAGAGGTGAAATCAAAGAAGAATCTATGGGTGAACTTTATTCTATAGACTTATGTTCCCAAGTTTTATTAATATCAAATTATTTATTCATTGATATGTTATGAAAATCATATTCCTCTATATATGCTTCTTCCATACATTTTTGTAATTGATATTTATCCATTAATTATCATAACTTAAAGGCATAATATGAATAGAGAATAATTTATCTAGAGGATGAACATCATTAACATATTATATCCATGATATGTACAATGAATTTAAATACACCAAATTTAAAAATAATTTTTTTAGTGCTATCAAGTAATAGTTCATGTAAAAATGAGATAATGAATATTTATATAATACAAGTAAAAATAAAGGTATAATGGGTGATCTAGGAAAGGGTTTGAAATATTTTGTGGGCTCTCACTTATACTTGCTTATTCATAGATTAATGTTGGCCTAAAATTTAATTCAATTAATTATAGAGGCTAAAATATGTTTTTATCCCACTATCCCATCTTTGAGGGTGTGGTGAGAGTAAGTTACTTAGGTGATATGCTCCTCTCAAGTGCACCATAAATCAAAAATTTAAAATAGGATTACTATAGTATAAATAAAGGACCCTAGGCATTTCAAAAATATTGAAGTATGTGTTATGGAATTAGATTGAATCTTAGCTGAGGAAAGGATTGTTTAGGTCCCCTAATCAAATCTAGTCCAACATGGGAATGAACCTAGGCTATGGGTTACCTAATCTTGGGTTAAACCTCTAGTATTTTTAATGAGGCTACCTCCTTTGATGTATAACTTAACTCATTTACACTAAAACCTAATAATTATTGGGTGAAAATGGAGATAAAAATAGATGAAAGGGAAATATAAGCTAATGTTGTTGATGCACCTAAATTGATTACTCATCCAATCTATTTGAACATCTAAAAATACTAACAAGATAAGTAAAACACTAAACTAACATCTCCAAATGTTTGTTATGCATCAATATTTCATGTAGAGGTTCACCAAGTGATCAAAACCTAAGGTAAGTGATGGAAAATCTTGATTTAAGGCACTAAACACTCAATGTATCCACTTTATAGCTTTAATAAAATGAAAATAAACACTAAACATGAACTACATAAAAATATAAACTAGTAGCTAGGTGAAATTAGGACTTGAAAAGGGAAATGTTTCTATCGCATATGCAAATCAAACTGACATTAACACACTATATGAGAATAATGAAATCTGAAATAGTCATTTATTTATATTAAGAGGTTACATAGATCAATCTTGGTAGAGTCTAATCATGCCCAAGAGAGGGATGCAAATCAAGAGCTCAAATATTGAATTTATAGTAGAATGGGATGAGAGAGAGAGGGAAAGGGATGCATAGGAGAGTGTAGGAGTCATCAATGATCAAGGCAAAAAATATACCAATTCCTTGAGATCCTCATGCATTATTATCACTAGGACTATGTGCCATCTTCCACTTGACTTGATTATGAGGAAAAAATCATTGTATCTTTAGACCTAACAGAGCCATGACCATATCTACTTTGAGTAGCTATAGGTACCTATTTATCAAGGATTTAGGTATGTCAAATATGAGACACTTGTTCATAACCATTCATATCTACCCCTACTTCAATATCTAAGCATATGTTTTACTATTGATTGAAAACCAATCCATTTATTCATTTTCCTATAGTTATCCTATCAATGAAGATCCATAATTCATATATATTTGTTTTAGACTATATTAGGTTTAAAAAAACCTATCATGCCTCTAAAATTCAATGGTGATAGAGATTTAACATTAACATCATTGACTATATGGCTACATGTGCTTAATGGAATTTGATTGAGCTTGAATGGTAGTACATGCCATTTGAAACATTACTCTTAGTTTGACCTAAACAATATTTAACCTCCATTTGATGTCTCCTATCTTTGAATTTTTAAATCAACTATTGATCTCAGTCTAGGATTCTCATATTCTGCCAATTCTCATCCCCCCATTTGTTTTATGGGCCCTAAAATTAGTTCTATCATGTTTCTATATTTGTGCCACATGACAACCTCACATTCATCCTAAGCTTTTTGAATTATTGACCTTACATGCACCATTGATCTTCCTTTATGTGGCTTGAATATGTACCATTGATATACCTAATAGTTGACATGGTCATGACACTTGGTAGATTCTTATTTATTCTTGGGATCTACTGACTAGTTGAACTTTCGCTTGTCATTAATCTACTTTAGTATGATGGATCATATATTGTTGATCATCTTGGACCTACTAGATTTTCTAGTCACCACATGCCATTATATCTTTATATGGGAACCTGATATCTTGCCACTTTTTAGCCATGTTTTCATCTTTAGGATACACTATCCTTTTGACTTTGATCTCACTGTTGATCTTTGATGCATGCTTTAATGTGCTCTATTAGATATTATGGACACACTAACACTATCCTTACCCATGTGCCATTAGATTTGATCTAAGTTTTTATGATCTTGATACTTGTTGGATCCAATTTCAACCTTAGGATAATTTTAACCCAAATGGTTGCTTATCGTATCTTTATCTTGACGTCTCTATGTATGTTTCAGACTACTAGTTTAACTTTAAAATATTATATCTTAAGATAGAAAAGACATCAAGATATGAAATTTGCAAAGGATGTTCAAGGCATGAAAAAAATCATGTCCATACAATATTTTGGCTTTGGTTGATTCCATAGGTGTACTTATGAAATGTAATATTGGACTGATATGTTCATCCCTGCATGACATTTAAATGACAGTATAGATTCTCTAGGCTTATGTTAGTTGATTTTATCTTGAACAAGGACACTATGAGGTATTAGGGAAGGCCAAGTCAAAGGTCATCAACATGATTTTAATGAAAAAAGTTTAAATTTGGCTTGTGAGGCCAAAATGTTAACATTTTTGGTTACTCAGATGGGAAGCATGCTTGCTATGCTTGAGAACCTAGACACTTACATAATTTATTGGACTTATGAAATAATGATAAAACCATGACTACAAGCAACATATATAAAAAAGAGAACACCCCTATAAAAATAAAGTAAAAAAAACAAACATAGAGACTAACTTAACAAAGCAAAATCAAACAAACAAATGTGTTAGGATAACATTTGGAGGAAAACAACAAGATCTACTTTAATATGTAGAACTAAAAATAACCTAACCCCAGTAGCACCTACCTTTTTTCTCTATTCAAGGAATCATTTTGGACTACCTGATAGGAGCCATCCATCTAAAAGTTATCACTTAATCACCACTACAACTAAGTACATCACTTATTCTATAAGTCTTTACGTAGTTACTTTACAACTCCTTTACATCTACTATTTATTTCTTTACACATCCCTGACCAAACCCTCATGAAGGAGTTATAAATATTCTCCACTTGTTTCCCCTAGTTTTGACACACCAAACCTCTAACTACACCCATCCAAACAATATTCTCTCTCTCAAAACTTTCCCCCAACCTTCCAAACCTAACCAAAACCTTTTCCCAGACCTAGAAAAGCCTTCTACAAACTCTTAGGCAATTATTTCCCCTACCAACTTCGGCATCCTAATCGATATTGGTCACATTTCCTCACTGACCTTAGTAGCCTAACTGATATTAGTCACACTTTCTAACTGACCTTGGCAGTCTAATTGACATTGGAAACTATGGATTTATAGTAACACTTCTAAGACCTACCCAAATAACTTCCAAAATATAAACTAAAAATACCACTTGCACTCTATTACTTTCTGTTGCACTCAAGTTTCAAATAATGGTAACATTATCTCTATTTTACTCTCTCTTTTCCTCTCTTTTGGTTATTTATTACTCTTTTATGTATTAAAAGTGGATTGTCATCTCTAAGGAAGTTTGACACTTCCTAGAACAAGTGCATAGCTTGGCAGCCCACTCATATATCTACTAACAAACATTTTGTGGTAATGCTTTCTTACTTGTAGGTAGTCCTCCCCAACCAAAGAAGATTGCTCACAATGTTTGGATATGGCACATAAACCAATCTAAGTTCATTCTAATCACTTATCCCTATCCTTCTCTATTTTTTTAGACTTGAAATAGACAAATTTTAGTAAAACATTTTTGGCACGCTCGATGGGACCTTAGAGTTTTCCTTGGGTTTATTGCTTGTTTTAAGCATTCATATACGTTTATTATAGTGAAAAATTCATTTTTTACACTTTCTCCTTTTTTCTCTCAAAACAAAAAAATCAACATTTTATTTTCTATTTAAGGGCAATAAACTAAAATTGTTTCTTCTTTTCCACTCTTCTTTTCTCTTTGCCTTTAAAAGCAATTTATCATTTTTCTTACTAGTTAAAAGAATCTCTTCTTTATTTCTTTTTTTCATGCACATTAGGATAGTGAATTTCATTCTCTACTCCTATTTCATCATTATTTTCATTTGAATCTAAACATTTTAGATTTGGGTTTAAAACTTACTACACTTCATTATTTGCTTACTACATATTAGCTCACCTAGTTAATTACAAACATTATAAATTAATTGTAGTGCACCTATGTTACACAACTAGATCACAATCACAAAAACAAACATCTAAACTCACATGAGAGAAATCCCATTAGGATTTCATCACCTGGTGGATCACCTTACCCTACCTAGCTATCCTACTTAGATTTTACCACTATGGGGAGAATCCACTCTATTCTCTAGTAGAGTATAAACTCTAGGCATAAGGTATATTTTGTTTGAGTGGCCTGGATTGGCTTTAGGTATGTGAATTTTAAGGATCAATATCCTATAAGAAGCCATGTACCTAGTCTAACATAGATTTCCTCTTGAGCACTAAAATTAACCTAAAACTAGATCTAGATTGCTTTTTATTACCTTCATTAACCAAATTCTCTTTTCACTATCTGATTAAGGAATAAGCTAACATGAGACTAAAATTAATCTCTAGTAGTTAATAATTAGTGGCTATATGTTCTTTTTCTTCTTTTCTATTGTCTTTTATATTTTGGAGTTGGTAAGGACATTTTTCTATTGATTCACAAAATCAACACTATTTGTAATACTCAGTTTGTATAACCTATTATATAAAGTTTTTTTAGTGTTATTCTTTCTTACATAGACCTCTTTCATCCTCTGTTTTACCTAGATTCTACTTCTAGATTATTATAGCATTGCATTTTCCATCTCTTAGGTTATCACAGTGACTGACATCAGTTAACTATACTAACATCAATAGACTTTAGCTATAGACATCAATTAATCCTATCGACGTCAAAATTTTTTTACTATCGACATCGGTCAAGTGACTGACATTAATGACTATGTAATTTTAATTTTCTCAAAATAGCAAGCTAAAATAACCCACTTACCTGCACCTAAACCTAGTTTTTTCTTATTCTGTCACTAATATAGAGTATTAAGACTATTTTTACTTCTTATTGCATAGTATTGACATGATCTCAAGCCAAAATTATTGTTGATTACGTAAGCCAACAACCACTTCCACCTTCCCTTCTTGCTTTTAATTTTATCATAGAGCATACTTCAAGCCCCAACCAAATTCCCATTGTGCCTGAAGGAGATCAAGATTTCGCTAAATTTCTTTATCATAATGTGGTAGCCCTTCAACATTACCTTGCCATGAGATGAACCCACAATTCTTTAGGTGACTCAATCTATGGTATGCCAACCTCTCTAATTGAGACAACATCAATTTTAGCTATCTTCACTATTTTTTTGATGGTTACTCAAACCACCACCTCAATAAGTAACCCAACCATAAACAATGTCCAAAGTTTAGCACCACCAATTTCCTGATCCCACCTAAACCCTGGCATGACTTCCCTACTTTCAAAACCACAAGTAGTTCAATCAAGTCACACCCCATTTTAGAATTTTGTGGTACCTATTCCATCAACTCTCGTACCTATAATTACCCAAGTTATGACTCACCCTTCATCTAGTCTAACCATGACAATAACCCAACCTATAATAACAACATCCATCCAAAGCATCATCTCTAACCCAATGGGACAAGCCCCTTTTATTTCTTCCCCCTAGATTATGACTCATTATCCTTATGTTGTGCCAACACAACCTCATCAATAAAATATCATATGCTCCTTCTAATTCTTATTAGCTTCCCTATAACATAGGGGGTATCTCCCAGACTAATCCCCCTCTAGACCACATTAAGATGCTAATAGATAAGATGTCTAATCTAGAGACATCTATTTTTGGTTCAAAGAATATGTTATCTTATGATCAGATATGAAATGAACCCATCCATCCTTCTGTGCCTATTCACCCTTATCCAAGCTAATGAGAACTCCCCAAATTTACTCATTTCCAGAGTAAAGAGGACCCACAATAACATTTGTGAACATTTAGAAATGCTTATTATTTAGTAGGACATGATAATGCATTATTACTTCACACTTTCCCTATGTCTCTTTTGGGTGCTACCTTAGATTAGTATATCTATATACCTCAACACTCCCTTTTCTCATTTACCCAACTCACACAAATATTCCTAGACCATTTCTCTATTAACATTTCTAAAAAGGTTTCTATTATAGACCTTTATTCTATTGGACAATTTGATGATGAGTCTATCACAGATTTTGTCACTCATTGGAGAGGCCTGATCAATCAACTCTCATTCTCCTTACCCCAACCTAATATTATTGATCTCTTCTCAAGGGCATGTGCTAAACACATTTCATCCACACTACGAGTTCAAAATTTTTATACATTTTATGAGGCCTTTACAATGGCATGAAAACTTAAGATTTGGGTTATAGATGAAGGCTGAGTCAAGTTGTGTAGTAAGAGCACCAATTCCAAATTAAATGACTCCTATTCTTCTAAAACTTCTCCTTTTAAACAAAAATCTAAAGGCTCTATGAACATGGTGGTCATAAAGTCAGCTTCTTCTACAACCATAAACCAATCTAATTCTTTGACTTCCCAAAATCTGACTAAGCAATTCCAACAATGGTATTGTTACCTTTTAATTCACCCTTATTCATTTTTTTCATGAACCTTACCTAAGTGAAAGTTGACCTGCCATATTACTTTATTGATCATATGTTTATTTCTTAAGTTATCTCTTTGTTTTGAAATTTTATTTGCTTGTCTTCATATGTGTGAAATTATTGAAGAATTGAACTTTCAAACTTAAACTCTTTTCAAAGTTCAAGAGTTCAATGGTTTAAGAGTTTAATAGTTTAATGTTTCTTGAAAATAATGAACTATTTGTCCCTTTGTGTAACTCAATTCATTTCTTTGAACCTTCATGTTGAACCTCATTTCAAGAGTTCAAAGGTTCAACATTCTGTGACTTTAGTCCCACCTTTCCTGAAGTCTTTTAAGTCAAAATTTGTGGGAGATTTTAAAAGAAGTAAATCATTCAGAGGGAAATACATCTAGAAAATTTTATGATATGGAAAGTTCTAATTTTGAAAGGTTATGAGTAATCATTACACATTAAGGTCATGTGTGAAAACTACTTACAATTAATATACCTATCAGAATTTGCATCCTATCAAGCAAGTTCAGTACAAGTTAATTGATCCAATAATTATTTGACCTAATTTCATGGCTTTATGGAGAAAGGACATGTCATTTTTAATAGTAAACATATAGGTTCATGTAAAGGAGAGCAGCATTAGAGGTATAAGACTTTTATTACTCAGTTTCATAGTAATTTTTGATCCATTGAAGGTGAGTTCAACATTTCCTATAAGTTGATTCCATTAAATTATTAGAAAGGAGACTCATTTTGAGTTTCTAGTATTATTTAATAATTTCAAATCATTTTTCATTATATCCTCGAATCTATATCCATGAAATCTATTGGTCTTGGTTATGAACATGGTCTTAGTCTTTTTTGTTCTTTTCCTGCATTTAGGGCTACTTCTCTAGCTCAATATGATTTAGAGGATTGTAAGGAGAGGTTTAAAAATCATATGTCAACTCCTATGATGAATAAAATACTGAAAAGTGGTTTAGTCAAAGCTATAACATTTCCCATGGTAGTACAATGCCCCAAATTAGTTATAGAATGTATGAGTAGATAAAACCCCAAAAATAGGTGTATCAAAAATGTGGATGGCAATGTGTTACTACCTATAAATATACAAACCCTAATGGATGTGATGAAAATTATGCTCAAGGATACATATTTTGATCTTAATATTACTTCCTCTTATGGTCATTTTTCATTAAAGAAAGAAAAATATAGAAGTGTATTTGTGAGAAATTGGTTACTAAAATTTCAAAAAGGAGGTTCAAGACTGCCCAGACCACTAACAAGAGATCACATGATACCAAAAGTAAAGGATACTGTATTGTTGCTACATAGGCTAAAGGGTAAATCCCAAGGATTTTATTGGGAGGACTAAATGTACTTCTTCATTTAGGTGATCCTCTAAGGAGAATAGTATTTGGATTGGGTAGAAATCATAGCTTAATGTTTGCATCTGGGTCTGAGTAATTATTTGGGGAATAAGGATTTTTATATGTCTTCATATCTCTTTTACTTTTTAGCATCTACAAGAGAATGGAGAGGGTTGTCTCATGCATACTTAGTTGAAGACAATAGAATTTATGATTATTACCCATATTTGTAGATGCAAAATTGTTATGAAAACTATGGAAGGGTTAATGATGTTTTTACTGGTAGGATGACTTATGAATTGATAGGTAATGTTAATAAGAGAATGTCTAATGAAGCCATACAAATGATCAGTATTTATGGTAGTTTCTTCATTTAATTTTATAAATTTACTAATATCAGAGTTGGTGGTTTTGATGGTGAACCAGTGAATCTACCTAGATATGTTTTTGACCACTTTGTATTGATAAAAGATTACAGGCAGCTAGCCCATGTAGATAATAAATTTACAATGAAGAAATAATTTGGTATATCCTTTCCCATTGAATTGAGACACTATCCATGCCAATAAATTTATGACACCTTAAATTTAGAGATGGACCTAAAAAAGTTCAATCTTCAGTACTATAATGCCAGACCCTAGTTTGATAGCAAAGGTTTTACTAGGGACAATCTAGATTTTGGAATAGGATTTTCACACATTCCCTAGATTGAAGACTATTGGGAGGATTATACAGATGAATTTGAAGTTAGAAGAAAGCTTTAGTATAGGATCTCCTTGGGGGAAATAGTTACACTCAATCTGAGTATGAATATCTCTGTAATAATTGATGATGAAGAATAGGTGGTTGATACTCATTTTGAACAACTAAAACAACTACCTATTCCATGAGTTGATTGGAATAAAGATGAAGAGGATTGGATTGAAGTCAAAACTCTCCCAGTGATAAGGAGAACTAAGAAATGGTTAAGGGGTTGTAGACTGAAGGAGGTTTAAATGAAGATTCCTAGTGATGTGCACCAATTGGTGAATCACCATCTCTAATAAGCTCTTCTAATCGGATTATTACTATTTATGATGTGGGTACTCCCAAGCCAAAAATTGGAAAGGGTTCTGTTATCAAAAAGTCTAAGAATACCCTTGTAACTATTCTACCAGAATAAGGACTAAAAGTAAGAATAAGAAGGAGATCTTAGAAAGAATAGTTGTGGAATTGAACTATAAAGAAGATTCAGGGGAAGAAACAAGCGGTAAAGGATTTGATTCACCAATGACAGAAGAGACTAGTATGAACTAACAAGTAGAAGTTACTTTAGATTCTATTGACTTGATAGTGATATCAAATGTGCCTTTTGAATAACTGAACCCTAGTAAAGAAGTTTTGGCCCTTACACCAAAATGGTTAGAAATCTCAATTAGTGATATAAGAAAAATAGTTCCATTTTCATTACCATTGGAGGACATGGTTAGTAAGTGCTTGGGAAAGACCCTTAAATTGAAAAGGCTAAAAACCACATCCAAGGTGGACATTTACCCTAATACAGGGAATTGGAGTGCAAAAATATCTCAACTAACAACTGATGAAGAATTTTAGGGCCCCATAGTTGAAGACTTCACAATAGAGAGACTAGACCTTGGGGCTACATCATGTGCCATGGATGTGCACCATTTAGAAGCATCCACCAAAAAGATAGTCATCCATGCCTAGAAGGATGGAAGAGATAAGAGGGACTTAAAAAAAACCTTACAATCAATGGAAGAGTATATTGAGGCCATTCATAATCTAAATCCATAACCTATTTCTCAAATACCTCTATCTTTTGACCCAAAATCTCTAGTTAACCAGAAAATGCTAGATCAGATACACAGGGACAAAATGGTGACTAGAGTGTTTGATGATTGGTTGGATGGTATAATCAAAAAAGGCACATAATACATTAATGAATTTAAAAATATATATGATGAAACTATGGATAATATCAAGTATTTGAAAACATAGAATGATTCCTGGGTAAAATATGAAGGGAAATGGATGGATGTGATGAATCAAATTGATAAAGTTCAGAAATATGGGGTAACAAAGTTTTTATCAAAAAAGAATTTGACAAGTCTAAATGATGATACACTATATGTAAGCAAGAGAAACATCGAATGGATAAACTTAGTATCTCATCAAGGGTGAATTGAATTTATAAAAATGATTAAAGAAATAATTGAGTTTACCCAGTCTTTGTAGCATGATTTGGAATGCATTGATGTGAAATATATAAAATATGATGGGGAGCCAGAGAAGGATATCGATACTATGGTTCAATCCTTTAGAGAGAAAATTAGTTTTGTTAAAGAAAATGACAACCTATTAACTAAAGATTTCTCTCAGCTATCAAAGGTAGAATCACTTCTTCACCTCTGTGTCAATGCACTCCTAGAGCACGTGGAAAAAGTGGAAAAAAGAAGAAGAGAGAAAGTTGTTTAGAAAGTAAGGGTTAAAAACATTGGCATTCCTAACTTCTCAAAAATTTAGGAATTTGTTACCACATTTCAAGAATGGAAGGTACAACGTGTCTCCCCAACTAAACAAAGCAAATCTAGAGATTATAATCCACTACCCCAGTCATGATCTTGCTTGCATAATTTATTTGTTCAATTATTTAGTCAAAAAACTTTGTCTTTCAATGAAATTGTATGAAACTAAATCCCTTATGGGTCAGAGTTTGTTTTAAACGTTGGGTTTAAAATAACGGTTAATTAAGGTAACTATATATATGTTTTTAGTTCTTAAAACTGATATATGAAAAGTTAAGGAGAAGATACAAGGAATTTTGGAGCTAAAATTTTGATATTTTACAATATATATGATGTTTATCTAAAACATATTTCATCTATGAATGAAAAAGAGAAATAATTGTTGTAGTCTTAAATCTATGTGTTTAAGTTATTTGAAATCAGGTTTCTATGTGAACTCTTCTTTCATGTGGTAATTGTTATTTCATTGGATAACTCATCATATATGTTTTATTATTTATTGGTTCAGAAATATACATATTTATATATCTAATCATTATTGAAGATGGAATCTGTGTATTCTATCACTGAAAGATGTTGTAAATAAGAAAGATATCACATTCATAGCATGATGATGTATGGATGTTAGTTTGTCTTTAATTCTTTTTGGGTTAAATAATATATGAATAATTAGAATTAATTGAAGATATTAAAGTGAGTTGTACCTTAATTCATAGGGGAACTATTCTTGATAGTTCACCCATTTGTTGTTTAACTTATTTTTTCATGAAAGAAAGGGGTATAGAGTTAGAATAAAACATTTTTAGACTAGGACAAATCTGTTAGCCAATAGTTTTTAGTGACTCTACTAGGGATTGAAGTCATTTTTTGTAATATTAGTCACCTTAATATGAAGCAATGATGGTGCTTCTACATAAAAATATAATTCTTGTTCTACAACCTAATCTTGGTTTTCAAGATTAGTAGGAAGATATAATTGGTTAGTTAAATACTCTTGCATGGTACACTCATCAGAATGTTGATGATTATAGAAGGGCCAACTAAGAATTAGAAAAGGAAGAGGAGTTAGATGATAATTTGAGATTTATATTGCTCAGGCAAAGGAGGCAAGAAGAAAATGTAGTAATAAATCAAGCCCCTAAAGTGCGAAGAGATAAAGAACAACATATAAACTAATAACTACTTATCTAGTTACAATATCATAAGCTAGATTCTAGAAGATACACAAAGTCTTTGAGAAAAGAGGGAGTTGAGGATCCTACTTTTAAAACACTAAAAAACTTAAATTTTCCTTACATTCCTACTCATATTAGAAAACTAGAAGTAGACCCCTTATCCCTCTTAAACCCTCTACATCCACTGTCTGTCAAGCCTTAACTCTTTCTGGTATTGTCATTCCTTTTGCTATAAGCTTTCTACCAATGGCTCAACCTTGGGGAGCAGCTATAAAACCTTTAAATTTAGGGAATAACTTGAATCCTTTGCCTAAAAATGCAAGGGAAAATTTACCTAAATTTAATGGAGATGGAAGACAATCACCAGATGAGCATTTGAGTGCCTTTTTTGTGGTGTGTGGTGTGTTAGGTGTGCAACATAAAGATGTATCCATAAGGAATTTTTTCCAAACTCTTACTGATATTGTATCATAATGGTTCTATCATTTTTGTGACTCTTTAATTACAAACTAGCATGATATGAAAACTACATTAAAAAATATATTCAAAAGTGTAGAAGATGAACATTACCTTCTTGCTCAATTGACTCAGATCAAGAAAGAAATTCATGATCCCATGAGGGAATTTATAGACCAATTTAATATAATTATGCACAAAATACCAAATGCTAAGAGGCTAACTCCTAAGAATCAAAAATGTTTATTTATCAATTCTATGCCCCTTGATATTAGTTTCCATCTTAGAAGAGGTACAGTTGTCGATTTAGTGATCACACAAACTTTGGTATTTGGGTTAGAAGATGATCTTCTTATGGTTGGAAAATGGAAGAGAGAAGTTTAAGTACCTAATTCTCATCCCTCATCCTCTATAGATCTTGTAGTTCAAAGTCTAGTTAATTATATGATCACTTTGAAAAGATAGATGCCTAAAGTTGGTACTTCATTTCAACAACCATATAAAGATGTTGATAGGAGAAATTTTAATCAATAGGCAAGTAATAGTAGAACATTTCCACTTACATCAACACAACCAAGGTTAACTATTGAAGCTACTCCTGGAAGATGGAATATGTGTGACTTTCATTTGACTACTGATCATGATGGAAATTCTTGTCTAGAGATGCTTAGATATGCTCAAATGGCCACTAATCAAGATGTATTGGGAGAGATTATTGAAGAAGAAAGGAACTTTGAGGAACTAGGTGACTCTAAAATACACTTCCTAGAATATGAATCATACTCAAAAAGAGGAGGTGAAATATTGGTTACTCTTGAAGATCCTTCATGTCCTATGTTTACTAGAAGTCAAAAGAATTGAAGGTTTTCTAATACTTAAGAAGTTCCTATTAAAGGTAAGGAACCTCTAATTAGAACCCTTGATGCTAATATAAAGACCTAATAAATTAAATTTTTACATAGAAATGATCATGAGACTTCTTTTGATATTTTAGAATTTTATAAGTCTGTAAAGATTCAAATATCCCCTGTTAAATACCTCAAGTTAAAACTCAAAGAAATTGTTAAATTGGTTAAATATGTTAAAGGTGATCTTAC
The DNA here is from genome assembly GCA_037957365.1 of Torreya grandis. Classification (NCBI taxonomy): domain Eukaryota; kingdom Viridiplantae; phylum Streptophyta; class Pinopsida; order Cupressales; family Taxaceae; genus Torreya; species Torreya grandis. The sequence continues at coordinate 1,425,116 of JARHVA010001861.1, forward strand.
ACAAATTGAACCCAAAAGTCAAATAAATGTTAGTGTTGAGTCTCCCATTTCCCATTTATTTGATTCTCCATCTGAATCACCCATGCATACTCTTAAAATGGCCTTCAATGTATGTAATGATACCTCTTATATGGTTGATATGAAGCCTAACCCATTTTATGTTTCTTTATTCATAAATGGCCATAAACTTAGTAATTATATCATAGACTTAGGTGCTTCTAATAATATTATGCCTTCTTCTATAGCTAAAGCCCTAGGCCTATTCCTTATAAATTTTTTTGGTAGATATTAATCCATGGATGGCAAATAGATTTCTTTGCTTAGACAAATTAAAGATGCATAAGTTGCTCTTGCAACCTATCTTAATAAAAGAGTGAAGTTGACTATTTTGGTAGCGGATATTCTTACTAGTTATGCGATGTTGTTGATCAGGAATTTTTGAAAAGATTTAGGTGGGTAGATTAAATTGGATTGGTCAAAAACTACAATTCTAGTGGGAAAAAATAAATTCAAACTAAAACCTAAAGCTAAATGCAAATTTCTTGTATACCCTTTTGATGATCCTAAGTCTTAGATTTTATTTGAAGAATGTGAATTTGGTATCTATTTTCTCTCTTCTAAAGACATGAAGGAAGAATCCATCCCAAAGCCTATTCATTTAGATGATCTATGGACCATGAAATTTTATGGTAGTTGTGCTACCATTGGTTTAGGAGTAGGGGTTGTTTTGATCTCACCTGAAGGTAAAATTTTTCCTTGGTCTTTTAAGTTAAAATTTAAAAACACTAATAACACTGTAGAGTATGAGGCTCTATTGCTTGGGTTAAATGAAGCCAAAGGAAAATGTATAAAGATACTCAGAGTAAAAAGAGATTCTGAATTAATTATTAAATAGGTGAGAGGTATTTTTTAGATAAAAATGAAAGATTGAAAAATTATAGGAATAGATTTTGGGAAGAGATAGAATATTTTGATGCCTTTTTTATTGAGGCAATTCCCTGAGATATGAACACATGGGCAGATTCTCTAGTAGTGTTAGCTTCTCTTCTTCTCCCACACCCTAATTTCAAAAAGGATTCATATAGAATAAAACTGGTCTACCATCCTAATGTCCCATATAATGCTAAAAATTGGCAAGTTTTTGAGAATGATAGGTAGATCAAAAATTTCTTGGAGAATGTTGAGATGTTCTTGGGGACTTATTTTGAAGGTTCTAAAGTAGAATGTAAAGAATTCAGTCCTAATCTAGGGATTAATTCAAAGGATGGTGTAATTTAGTTAAAGGGAAAAAAATCCCCAAAGGATTGGACTCTTTAGAACATTTTTTCACTTGATAAGATAAATATACCAAAGGTAGACTTGTTTAGAATCCTGACAAATTAGGAGATTATGAGAAGATAAAAACTGGAAGTAAAATTGATCCTAAATGGATTTCTATTAGTAGGTGTTGTTCACCAAAGGAGAAAAATAAATAAATTAATTTGTTGATTAGGTATAAGGATGTCTTTTCTTGGTGCTATGATAACCTAAAGGATTTTAAGAGTGGCTAATTTCAGCATCATATTCCTTTAAAAACAAATGCAAGTCCATTCAGGTAAAAATTGAGAAACTATAACCTAAAGGTTGATGAGGCCATCTTTAAGGAGATTGAAAAAATGTTGAAGGCTAAGATTATTTATCTGATTAATCACTCCACCTGGGTGGCAAACATTGTCCCACTACATAAAAGAATGGAGACATCAAAATCTATGTTGATTTTAGGAATCTAAACCAAGCTAGTTTGAAAGATAATTATCCATTACCTATGATGGATCACATTTTAAAAATAGTTACTAGATTAGAGATAATGTCCATGTTAGATGGATTCTTAGGTTATAATAAAATAAGTATGCCTACACTTGATCAACATAAAAATTCTTTCACTACACCCTGGGGAACTTTTGCCTATAACTGTATGCCCTTTGGTTTGATTAATTCTAGTCCAACTTTTCAACGGGTGATGGATTCATCCTTTAGAGAACTAAAAGATAGAATTATAGTCATTTGTCTTGATGATTTGAATATTTTCTCTAGAAAAAGAGAGGATTATCTAAAATATCTAGAGATCATTTTGTAAAGGTATCAGAGTCATGGGATATCTCTTAATCCTAAGACTATGTAACAGAAGGTAAGTTGTTGGGACATCTAGTTTCAAAGGATGGAATCAAGATTGATCTAGAAAGGGTTAGAGTAATACACAAACTAAGTCTTCCTTCTAATAGGACTAGAGTTAAGTCTTTTTTTGGCCAAATTAACTTCCTCAGAAGGTTCATTCTTGATTTTGCTAAAATTACAAAAATGAGTTAAAAATAGGCTTTCAGATGGAACGAGACTACTAAGAAAGAATTTAAAGATATTAAAGAAGTAATTACACAAAACCCTACTTTGGTAAACCCTAATTTCTAAAAATATTTTATTATTATGCTTTAGAACATACCATGTTTGGTATCTTAATATAGAAGAATGAATTGAATGCAGAAGCCCCAATGGCCTTTATGAGTGTTCCTCTCAAGAAGTATGAAATTAAATATTCTTTAACTAAGAAAAAAGTTTTCACTATGGTAAAGGCTATCAAATAATTTATATATTACATTTTACATTCTCATTTAGTTGTATTTGTGACTAGTTCAGCTGTAAAAAGCATTATTACTCAACAAGATGTTGGGATGAATAAAAGAGCAACATGGGTTGCTAAAATTCAAGAATATGACTTGAAGCTTAGGCCAAACAAATTATTTAGAAGTTAAGGTCTTTGAAAATTTATTACTAAAAGTAAGGAAGAAGAAGAATAATAACTTCCCACTATCTTGTTGGTAAGTTTACAAGATCCATAGTTCCTAGATGTGGCACACTATCTTACTTATGGAGACTATCCTAGTCACTTATCCTCAAAAGAGAAAAGGAATATGAGGTTAAAAGTAGTAAAATATGTCATTTTGGGTGATGTCTTATACAAAAATGGACTAGATGGAACCTCTTTGAGATGTGTAGATAAAGAACAACAACACAAGATTTTAGAAGTTTTTCATAATGAAGCCTATGGTAGACACTTCTATTCTTTGGTCATAGCTTTCAAAATAATTATAAATTTTTATTTTTGGCTAGGTATGTCTAAAGATGCATACAGATGGGTAGCTAACTATGAAAAATGCAAAATGTTTTTAGGAAGGCCACAACTTGTAGAATTGCCTCTAAGGCTTGTCATTATTGAAGAACCTTTCAAACAATGGGGATTAGAATTTATTGGGTCTCTCTCACCTTTTTAAAGTGCCAAACACACACACACTATTATAGAAATAGACTATTTTACAAAATGGGTTGAAGTAGTCCCTGTGAAGAGAACTTCAGAAGTAGTGTGTAATTTTCTCAAAGAGAATATACTAGTGCATTTTGGTGTCCCTCAAAAACTTGTAGTAGATAATGCCACTAGATTTTCCTCAATTGAACTTCCTTTTTCTATGAGCATAGTATATCTCTCTCTTACTCATCAGACTACTACCCTCAAGGGAATGGACAAGTTGATTCCAGTAATAAAAATATGATATCCATCATGAGAAAATTGGTGAGTGAGAATCCTAAAGATTGGTATAAAATATTGTATGAAGTACTCTAGGATGATAAGGTAACCCAAAAAAGGGCAATAGGAATGGCACCTTTTGAGATAGTTTATGGAATAGGAGCTTAGTTATCATTACCTCTAGAATTATCTAGAGCCAAATTATAAAATGTCATTGAAGATCAATAATTTCAATATTCCTTAGAGAAAAGAGTTATGTACTTAACCAAGATTGAGGAGGAAAGGAATGAATTGGTTGATCAGATTACTACCCATCAAGCTAGGGTTAAAAATATTTTTAATAAAAAAACAAGACCTAAAAGATTCATGAAAGGAGATGAAGTGTTGTTGTGGATAGGAGGATAGAACCTAAAGGAGCACAAGGAAAATTTGACTCATTTTGGAAGGGACCTTTCAAGATTCATCAGGTAATAGGTCCTAATTATTTCAAATTGGAATATCTAGATGGATCTATTTTACCCCTGTCTTATAATGGATAGGACCTTAAGTTGTATCAACTGTAAAATAGGTGTCCCCTATTTTATACATAGTCTTTCTTTTATTGTCATGTGTTTTTGTTTTCCTTTTCTAGTTTTGGTTTTACCTTATTTATTTTTCTTCCATCTGTGTGTTTTAGTTTGTACGTAACTAGAGTTTCTAAGTTCTCTACATTTTGTCATAAAATGCAATCCCTAGTCATAGCCAATGTTACCTTTTAATTCACCCTTATTCATTTTTTTGTGAACCTTTCCTAATAAAAAGATTACTCACCATATTACCTTATTGTTCATATGTTTATTTCTTAAGTTGGCTCTTTTTTTTGAAATTTTATATTCTTTTCTTCATATGTGTGAAATTACTGAAGAATTGAACCTTCAAACTTGAACTCTTTTCAAAGTTCAAGAGTTCAATAGCTCAATGTTTCTCAAAATTTGAGAACTACTGGTCCCTTTGTGTAACTTCATTCATATCTTTGAACCTTCACATTGAACCTCATTTCAAGAGTTCAAAGGTTCAATGGTTCAAAGGTTCAACATTTTATGACTTTAGTCCCACCTTTCCTGAAGTCTTTTAAGTCAAAATTTGTGAGATATTTTAAAAGAAGTAAATCATTTAGAGGGAAATATATCTGGAACATTTTATGAAATGGAAATTTCTAAATTTGAAAGGTTATGAGTAATCATTACACATTAAGGTCATGTGTGAAAACTACTTACAATTAATGCACCTGTCAAAATTTGTGTCCTATCAAGCAAGTTTAGCACAAGTTAATTGATCTAGTAATTATTTAACCTAATTTCATGCTTTTATCAAGAAATGACAAGCCATTTTTAATATTAAACACATAGGTTCATGCAAATGAGAGTAACACTGGAGGTATAAGATTTTTATTGCATAGTTTCATAGTAATTTTTGATCCATTGAAGGTGGGTTTGACTTTTCCTATAAGTTGATTCCATTACTTTGTTGGAAAGGAGAATCATTTTGAGTTTTTGGTATTATTTAAGAATTTCAAAGCATTTATCATTATATCCTCTAAACTATAGCCATGAAATCTACTTATTTTGGTTACGAACACGGTCTTGGTCTTGTTTGTTCTCTTCCTAAATTCAGGGATACTTCTCTAGCTCAATATGATCTAGAGGATTTTAAGGAGAGGGTTAAAAATCCTATGTCAACTCCTATGATGGAGAAATAAGTGGAAAGTGGTTTAGTCAAAGTTGTAGCCTTTCCCATGGTAGTAAAATGCCCTAAATTAGTTATGGAATGTATGAGTAGATATGACCCCCAAAATAGGTGTATCAAAAACATGCATGGAAATGTGTTACTACCTGTCAATAGATAAACCCTAATGGCTATGATGAAAATTCTGCCCAAGGATCCATATTCTAATCTTAATATTACTTCCTCTTATGGTCATTTTTCATAAAATAAAGAAAACTACAAGAGCGTAATTGTGAGAAATTGGTTATTAATATTTCAAAAAGGAGGTTCAAGAGTACCTAGAGCACTAACAAGAGATCACATGATACCAAAAGTAGAGTATATTATGTTTGTGCTACACAGGCTAAAGGGTAACTCCCAAGCATTTTATTGGGAGGACTAGATGTACTTCTTAATTCAAGTGATCTTCCAAGGAGAATAGTATTTGGATTGGGTAGAAATCATATTCAAATGTTTGCATTTAGGTTTGAGCAATTATTTGGGGAATAAGGATTTTTATATGTCTTCATATCTCTTTTATTGATTAGCATCTACAAAAGAATGGAGAGGGTTTCCTCATGCATCCTTAGTTGAAGATGATAGAATTTATGATTATTACCCACATTTGTAGATGCAAAATTGTTATGAAAACTATGGAAGGGTTAATGATGTTTTTATTGGTAGGATGACTTATGAATTGGAAGGTAATGTTAATAATAGAATGTCTAATGAAGCCATTCCACTGATCAATATTTATGGAGTTTCTTCATTTAATTTTATAAATTTACTTATATCAAAGTTGGTGGTTTTGAAGATGAACTAGTGAATCTACCTAGATATGTTTTTGACCACTTTGCATTGATCAAAGTTTGCAGGCAGCTAGCCCATGTAGATAAGAAATTTCCAATGAAGAAAGAATTTGGTATATCTTTTCTCATTGAACTGAGACACTATTCATGCTAGTCAAATTTTGATGCCTTAAAGTTAAAGGTGGACCTGAAAAAGTTCAATATTCAATACTATAATGCCAGACCCCAGTTTGACAACAAAGGTTTTTCTAGGGACAATATGGATTTTGGAACAGGATTTTCACACATTCCCCAGATTGAAGACTATTGGGAGGATTGTATAGACAAATTTGAAGTTAGAAGAAAGATTTGTTGTAAGTTCTCCTTGGGGAAAATAGTTATACTCAATCTAAGTATGCTTATCTCTGGAATAATTAATGATGAAGAACAAGTAGTTGATCCTCATTTTGAACAAGTAAAATAGCTACCTATTCTAGAAATTGATTGGAATAAAGATGAAAAGGATTGGATTGAAATCAAAACTCTCCCAGTGATAAGGAGAACTGAGAAATGGTTAAGGGGTTATAGACCAAAGGAGGTTCAAAATGAATGTTCCCAGTGATGTGCACCAATTGGTGAATCACCATCTCCAATAAGATCTTCTAATCAACTTATTAATATTTGTGATGTAGGTACTCCCAAGCCAAAAATTGGAAAGGGTTCTATTATCAAAAATTCCAAGAAAACCCTTAAAACTATTCTACCTCTTCATACTACTAGAATAAGGACTAAAATTAAGAAGGAGATCTCAAAAATAATAGTTGTGGACTTAAACTCTAAAGAAGATTCATGGGAAGCAATAGGGGGAAAAGGATTTGATTCACCAATGATAGAAGAGACCAATATGAACCAATAAGTAAAAGTTGCTTTAGATTCTATCGACCTAATGATGATATCAAATGTGCCTTCTAAATAACTAAAGTTTCAGCCCTTGCACTAAAATGGTTAGAAATATCAATTAGTGATAAAATAAAAATAGTTTCATTTTCATTACCATTAGAGGACATGGTTAGTAAGTGCTTGGGAAAGAACCCTAAATCCAAAAGGCTAAAAATCACATCCAAGCTAGGAATTAGAGTGCATAAATAGCCCAACTGACAACTAATGAAGAAGTTCAAGACCCCACAGTTTAGGACTTCACAATAGAGTGAATAGACCTTGTGGCTACATCATGTGATACAAATGTGTACCATTTAGAAGCATCCACCAAAAAGATAGTCAGTTATCCCTGAAAGGATGAAAAAGATAAGAGGACGTTGAAACAAACTTTACAATAAATGAAAAAGTATATTGAGGTCATTCATAATCCAAATCCACAACCTATTTCTCAAATACCTCTATCTTTTGACACAAAATCTCAAGTCAACTAGAAAATGCTAGATCAGATACACATGAACAAAATGACGACTAGTGTGTTTGATGATTGGTTGGATGGTATCATCCAAAAAGGTATAGAATACATTAATGAATTGAAAAATATATATGATGAAACTATGGCTACTATAAAGGATTTGAAAATATAGAATGCTTCCTGGGTAAAAGATGAAGGGAAATGGATGAATGTGATGAATCAAATTGATAAAGTTCATAAATATGGGGTAACAAAGTTTTTATTAGAAAAGAGTTTGAAAAGTGTGAATGATGATACACTGTATGTAAGTAAGAGAAACATCAAATGGAGAAACTTAGTATCTCATCAAGGGCAAATTAAATTTACAAAAATGATTAAAGTAATATTACCCAATCTTTGCAACATGATTTGGAATGCATTGATGTGAAATATATAAAATATGATGGGGAGCTAGAGAAGGATATTGATACTGTGGTTCAATCCTTTAGATATAAAATTAGTTTTGTTAAATAAAATGACAACCTATTAATTGAAGATTTCTCTCAAATATCAAAGGTAGAATCACTTCTTCACCTCTATGTCAATGCACTCTCGGAGGACAAAGAAAAAGTGGAAAAAATTCAAAGAGAGAAAGATGTTTTGAAAGTAAGGGTTAAACACATTGGCATTCCTAACTTCTCAAAAATCTAGGAGTTTGTTACTACATTTTAGGAATTTAAGGTGCAACATGTCTCCCTAGCTAAAAAAAGCAAATCTAGAGATTCTAATCCGCCACCCCAGTCATGATCTCACTTGCATAATTTCTTTGTTCAGTTATTTAGTTGAAATTGTGTTCAAAAACTATCTTTCAATGAACTTGTATGAAACTAAATCCTGTATGGGTCAGAGTTTGTTTTAAACTTTGGGATTAAAAGACCAGTTAATTAGGGTAACTATATATATGTTTTTAGTTGTTAAAAATGATATACGAAAAGTTAAGGAGAAGATACAAGGAATTTTGGAGCTAAACTTTTATTGTCTTATAATATATATGATGTTTATCTAAAACATTTTTCAGCTATGAATGAAAAAGAGAAATGATTGTTGCAGTCTTAAATCTATGTGTTTAAGTTATTTGAAATCAGGTTTCTATGTTAACTCTTCTTTCATGTGGTAATTGTTATTTCATTGGATAACTCATCATATATGTTTTATTATTTATTGGTTCAGAAATATACATATTTATATATTTGATCATTATTGAAGATGGAATCTGTGTATTCTATCACTGAAAGATGTTGTAAAGAAGAAAGATATCACATTCATAGCATGATGATGTATGGATGTTAGTTTTACTTTAATGGTTTCTAGTTAAAAGTGTATTTAAATAATTTGAATAATTTGAATTCATTAAAAATCTTAAAGGGAGTTGTACCTTAATTTAGAGGGGAACTATTCTTGATAGTTCACCGATTTATTGTTTAACTTATTTTTTCATGAAAGAAGGGGTATAGAGTCAGAATAAAACATTTTTAGACTAGGACAAATCTATTAGCCAACAGGTATGAACAAAGATAATACATTCCCACTGGGGAGTCATATACATCTAGTTTGGGAAAACTATTGCAACAAGGTATCATAACCCTTTCTCAAGTCAAACCTCCTATACAGTTAGACCCCTCCTGTCCTATTCTAACTTGGTATAAAGAAGATGAGTTTTATAGATACCAATGAGTGAAAGGCCACAATTCTAATAACTATAAAACATTCAAGAACATTTTTCAAGACATGATTGCTAAGGGTGATCTCATCTTGGATAATCCTAATGTGCCTGCTAATCAAAATATGGATGTGTTCAAATAATTTTTCCTAACCATTTATCTAATCAAAATATTATTCAGACCATGACTAAATCAGGTGGTCATAGTATTCATATTGTTAATATGGTCTTTTCTTTACCTCTAGTTCAACTTCCCCCTTAATAAGAGGCACCCATTTTATTGACTCCTCTCCCATAGTCAGGGACATTTGTTTTTCCCATTCTTCCTCCCTAGGTAGAAGAGCCTATTTCACCTATTCCACTCCCACATGAGGAAGAACCTCCTTTATCACTCCTTTTTCCACTAGAGGAGCCTATATTTATAGTTCCTTTTGCACCAATATTACCTATTCTCTTACCACTTAAAGACCATGCCTTACCTATTTTGCAGCCACATGTTGAAGGGAACATCATTCCTATGTTATACCCTCTTAAGGAACCTTCTTCACCTACCTCTTCTCCACTAATAGATATTATTACCCCATCCATTCCACCTTTGTACCTCAAAGAGTTAGTGTTATCTACCCCCACATTAGATGAGAGACATATTTTGCCTATTCCAATTGTTCCACTCTTACCACTTATTTTACCTATTAAAGATCATACTTTACCTATTCCTTGCCCACTTATTGAGGGATAAATAATACCTATGCTCTACCCCCTTAAGGAACCCTCTTCACCTACCTCTCCTCCACCCATGGAAGACCATGGCTCTTCTCTTTTCTTTGTCGAAGAAGACCCTATTGTAGTTCTTTCTCATTTTTGGCCCAAAATAGTAGAAACCAAAAATTTCCCTCTTTTTTAAAAACCTCAACCTTCTATAGAAGCAATTATAAGACCTACATCAACTTCATCTAAACCCTTCTCATGATTAGTGAAAATTCTAAAAGTTCTTGACTCTATGAAGCTAGATCATGCGGCATTTTGAGACTGACTTAAAACCCCTTATCCAACACAAAGAGTGTCAACCTTTACCATCAACCCTCTCACTACCCTTTGCCTAAAGGTATTTGAAAAAGATATATCTTCTTCAACAAAATCACTAGAAGCTCATACATCTATGTTATAACCCTCACCCTTATAGACATCTACCACATTAAAGCAGATCAGGCCTTTAGGCATATGCCTCATCTCTAATCTAATTCATCCATAGGTAAAATTAGATCTAACTCTCCAACCACAAGTTGGAGTTTTATGACTTGAAACACAAAAAAATGTTAAGCTTCCTAGATATCATTGATCCTTCCCTCTTCAAGCCTTAGTTTTACCATCAATTTTGGGACCACACCCCTCTACTTTAGTTAGAGTATCATCAATCCAAGTGAAATAAAGCACTAAATTACCTCCACTACTACCTTTGTCACCTAGTAGGCCTTTCACATCTGACACATTGATACCTAACACTAAAAAAGTGTTATCAAAACATGTAATTTGACCACCACTAAACAAGGCACCACATAAAATCATCCTTTTAACTCCTAAACAAAATAAGGTGTCCACTCCTAATACCACAACAAGTGTGAGCCCACTTGTAGGCTCTTAGAGCTTTTCCTTATGTCATTTTTTACAATATTTTGTAATAATTCTTCCTCCCATTAAGACTTATAGTCCTCTTGGAATGAAGCCATCTTGGTTTAATGATACACAAGTGTGTCTATATCATCATTCACGTAGACATGATACTGAGAGTTGTAAATCTCTCACAAGAGTCATTCAACAATAGTTTGATGTTGACGCTTTCTTTTTTGATAATCCCATTAACCTTATTGTTATTCCACCTGTGGAATCCATGATGCCTCCTATTTTTCCACCTAAATTCAAACCCAAAGATGTGGTCGTACCCCCTTTACCACCTCTTTCACCTATATTTCAGATTGACATAGTTAATGTGGCCACACAATCACAAAACCAAAAGGTTAAAGATAAGAAAAAGTCATTTATCCTTGGGATAATCCTTTTTCTAAAGACACTCCTCCTCTAAATCCCAAGGTTTCCATCTTATGGGTCCCAAAGCTGACATCTTCAAATGTTATTCAAAGCTCGATGGTGAAACAACTTCAACAAACTCTTATGAAAATGTCTTTATATTGGTTAATCCAAAACTCACCCCAATACCATCAAGATTTATTAGTGATTTTAAAGAATTTGAGGTATAAGCTGATGATCCCTAACCTCTTGTAGCTTTGTTCAACTCTCTTACTTCCATCTCCCTGATTTCCTTTAGTAATTTGGAAATTCCACTTTAACACCTTGAATATCAAGATTTTGCCCTTTTTATTATTGCATATATTGATCAAACTCATGTCAAGAGAGTTATGATTGATGGGGGATATAGTATTAATATTATTTCCACCCATACCTATAAAAAAATAGCTCTTATAGACAATTTCATGTCTCAAAATAACATAGTACTCCACTCCTTTAATGATGCCACATCTACTACAATGGGCACTATTGTCTTATATATCTATGTAGGTCCCCACACAATTATTGAGCTCTTTTATGTTGTAGAAGGAGAGTTCAAATATAACATACTAATTATATGACCTTGGATATGTGTTATGGCATGTGTATCCTCAACTTTTCACTACTGTGTCAAGTTTGAGCATGATGGGCAAGTGCATGTTATATGTGCTGACCCAACTCCATTTAAAACATGTAACATGAATTATAGTCCCAATGATGTTCTCATTAAATTAAAGACATCATATTATTTTTATGATACTTTTGAAACTTCCATAAGCTCCACTACCCTGGTTACATAGATACTGACAACACAAATTTCTAACAAGGATCTCATGAAGGAAAATTTTAAATGTTTGTCACTAGGAGAATATCATTTGTTGATGCTAACATGTTATATACTCCAAAAGAGTATTAAAAGCTTCACATGAACCCAAATTACGATCCCCACGTTGGGATGGTCATCCTTTATGGCCCCCCTTCAGACTAATTTCACATATGGGGGAATTGATCAGGCTCCTGTTATTAGCAATCTATCCTCTTCACCATAACCATTTACCTATGACTTATCTTTCCTAATAAAACCTAGTTTTTCACACACCTATCTCTATAGGTGTGCCTAGAAAGGATTTAGTTTAGGTCATTATGAGCAAGGTGTCCATATACCTATGAATATCCCACTAACCAAACCATTGAAAATGCCAAAAAGAGGCATGAAGTGGGTTATGATGAACCAACTAAACTCACCAAAACTTCCCATGTACCAATTATTAAAGAGCTAGTCTCTCCTTTTCCACCATCACTTACCGAATCATAGGTATCTATACCTTTTAATTTTTTTTCAATAAAATCCATCCATTTGGGGCCTCTCACCTATCACCAAGGTAAGAAAATAAGGTCCCTTCCTCTTGTTCATCTTGAAATAATTGATGAAGACTCTCCCACTATTAAAACTATCTAATGTCAAGATGATGATGCTATTCTCACATACATGGGTGCAGATGATTCCTATATCCAATTATCACTCCCATCTAAAACACAAGCTATGTTAAATGAATCACCCATTGACATCAATTTACCCTTTCACAATAACCCCCACATTCACAAGATTGGCCAATCTTTGGATTCCTCTAAGCAAGTTGATTATGCCACATTTATTAATAACCATAAAAAAGCCTTCACTTGGTCTTATAATGACATTCTTGGTATTGACCCCTCTATCATCACCCATAACATTGTCACCAATTGAGATGCTAAACCTATTAAGTAGAAGCTTCTCAGGATGCATCCTCATATTTCTCCCCTTGTCAAAGAAGAGATACAATAACTCCTTTATGTTAAATTTATCCAACCCATTGACTACTCATAATGGATTTCCAATATTATTCTTAACACAAAAGTAACTAGGGGAATCTATATTTGTACTGACTATCATGACTTAAACCTTGCTTGTCTAAAAGATGACTTCTCATTGCCAAGTATTAACCAACTTGTTGATCTAGTAGTTGGCCATGAGATGCTATCACTTATGGATGGTTTCTCTAGATATAATCAAATCTTGGTTGCTCTTAAGGATCAACACAAGACAACCTTCATTACCCTATAGGGTAATTTCTATTATTAGGTCATGCCTTTTGGTGTGAAGAATGTTGGTGCCACCTATTGGCATATTATGACTTATATCTTCCATGTTCTCCTACATAAAATTATGTGGATGACTTACTTTAGAAATATAAACTTTTCTAAGATCACTTGATGATTCTTAAAATCATATTTACTTATCTCCTCCAATATAAAATTTGACTAAACCTAAAGAATGTGTCTTTGGTGTTTTTTTCGGTAAGATTTTAGGATTTATCATTTCTCTCCATGGTATTGATGTCGACCCTACTAAGATTAGATCAATACTAGAGATTCCTATACCTACTAATATCAAACAACTATGCAACTTATAAGGAAAACTTTAGTCAATCCATCACTTCATCTTTGAGTTGTCAGATCATTCCTAACCCTTTCACCATCTCCTAAAAAAGGATGTCTCTTTCCATTAGAATATGGATTTCTAAGAATATTTTTATGCACTTAAATAATATCTACTTTCCCCATTTATTCTTATTCCACTTAAATAAAATTAGCCTTTTTACCTTTACATCTCTACAACAGACCATTCTCTAGGTGCTATGATTGCACATCAAGATAATCACCATCGAGAATAGGTAGTTTACTACATAAGATACACACTTGTTGATTATGAGACTCGATATACCCATACTAAAAAACTTTTCCTTGTGTTGGTCTTTTCAAGATCCAAGCTTCACCATTATCTCCTAAATCATAAAACCTACGTGGTCACCCATATTGATCCCCTTAAATAGATGCATTCCAAGCCATATCATAACCAATGCATATCTTGATGGATCATGCTCCTTGCTTAATTTGACTTAGAGTTTATTCAAAAAAAGTCTATTAAAGGGAAAATGATCATTGACTAGTTAGTTACCACCCATTTACCTGACAACTAACCTTCAAACCTCAAATTCCCTGATGAATCCATCACAACACTCTCCACCAATGACATCTCCTATCAAATGATGATGTTATTTGATAGATCTAAATGTCAATATGATGGGGGTTTGGGGGTCATTCTTATTCCTCTTGATAGAAAGCATATGACTTTGTCATTTAAACTATATTTTGCATGTACTAACAACATGGTTGAATATGAGGCTTTGATCTTAGGGCTTAAAATGTCTCTCTTCTTGGGTATCAAATCCATAACCATTTTTAGTGATTCTTAATGGTTCCTACCTATGCAATTTTTTTTGTAGTGGTATAAACATCATATAGATACGTTATTGGGATCATTTGACTCTTATCTATTACAAACTATTACTCAATCTACAAACAATTTTCCTGACATAATGGCTTCACTTGCTTCACACATACCCTCTTCATCCTCTTCCTTGAAAATCTATGTCACTGTGCATCACTTAACATTACCCTCTTATGTATCAACTAACATCCTCTTCATCAAAAATGTAACATCCAACCCAAATGACTTATGGTACAAGAAACTCATGGATTATTTTTCCTTTTCTATTACCCTTTCTTATCTCCCTAATAATGAGAGATGCGCCTTCATAAAAAGTGCCACTCATTACACTATGCTTAGGGGACTTCTCTACAAGTGAGGTTTTTATGGTATCCTCTTTAGATAAGAAGTCCATTGCAGGATTTGTGGTAGACATTTCAATGGTCATGTAGTTACCAAGTGTATCCTTCAACTTAGCTATTATTGGCCAACACTCCATCAAAACTATGTTGATTATGTTTAGCATTGCATCAAATATCAACAACACGCTAACCTCTTTCATGTTCTGAGTCATGCCTTATAAGTAACCAAAGACTTTTGGCCCTTCTCCCAATGGGGCTTGGATCTAATCAGGGAGATTAACCCTCATCCATCCCTCCATCATCATTCTATCATTACTTCCACTAAATACTTCACCAAGTGGGTCGAGGATATTCCTCTCATTTCCACTAAGGATGACAAAATTGTTGACTTTATCAACCATCACATCATCTATCATTTTGGTGTCCCACATAAAATTATAATAGATAATAGAAAACATTTCAAAAACAAGACTATCCAAAGTCTTTGCGATATATTTGATATCAAATTAAGCTTCTCATCATCATACTATCCACAAACAAATAAATAGGTAGAAGCTTCTAATAAAACATTGACCAAAATTCTTATGAAGGTAGTCAATGATATAAGAAAATATTGGCACACACACATTCCCTTTGCTTTATGGGCTTACCACACTAGCATTCAATCTCCTATGGGTGCCATGCCTTTTTCTTTGGTATATGGGATGGAGGCTATTTTGCCTCTTGAGGTTTAGATTCCTTCTCTTCACATTTCTCTAAAAGACATACTTACTAATGATGACTTTCACCAAAAACATTTGGCTCAACTCGAATTGATTGATGAGTGTCATCTCATAGCCCTCAACCACCTTAAAATCTATCAAGAGCATATCAAACATGCTTACAAAAAAATCCTCAAAGAGCAAGATTTAAATATTAGATATCTTGTCTTAAAATAAAATCAACATGTGATGAACATGGAGAAAAGAAAATGGGGTAAGTTTGATCTTAATTAGCTTAGACCCTACATCATAACTCAAAAGTATGGCTTAGGAAATTATCACTTATCTTCTCTAAAAGGAAGGCCAAAACCTAAGCCTTTAAATGCCTTACACCTAAGACCATTATTTTTTTAAATAAGCATCACTTCACCTCATGTTTAACTTGAGTTCATCCCTTGAGCACCCATATTACATTCATTTCCCTTCCTCTTAACCCTTACTCCTACACACTTATTTAACTTATGAAGTGATATGGTTTTTCCCTCAAAGTGGAAAACTCTTAATCCTCTATATACTTGTCCATGACTAAAAGAAAAAAAAAACATAGTGGGATATGTAGACAAGTTCTAATCTCTAAGGTCATATTTCTCAACGTAGACTGATCCCTTGAAGGATAGCTATTAAAACTCAAAAATAAATGCATAGACCACTCCCTTGAAGGATTGCTAAGCCAAGCTTTGTTCTCAAAGGGAAATATAAATAAAAAGGTTCTCATATTAATCAGCTTCATATGACCTCAACACATACAAAATCTCATTGTAGGCTTCTTGCATTGATCAACTTACCAAAAAAAAATATTTTAGTCATGGACTTTCCTATATTCACTCTTGAGTCACCAAAAATAGGGGCATATCATCCCCACTTCGAAGGTTATGCTACCCAAATGCTTTCACTCATTTACCCTTTTTTTCCTCATACTCTTTCAAGGGACTTTGAACTTGCTTAACACAAGCTGAACACGATGCTTCTCTAATAAACAAAATGGTCTAATGATGCAAATCATGAAAGAGGCTCATATTATTGAGCCTATTTATGTTATGATTATGGTCTTTGCCATTACACGAGAATTCTACCTCTTTATTTTCCCATCCAAATCACATGTAAATCTCTCTACTGAGATGAAAATGTCATACAAGCACTATCAAGCCTACTCCATTTATTTTAATCATACACCATAAAAAATATGGAAAAATGTTGAAATAAAATAACATAACCAACCTATTCATTTTAAGAATACACCATCACAAATATGGAAAAATTCTAAGATGACACTAACAAATCAACTATGTATATGCCATCACACATATGGGAAATGCTAGTATAACTCAACTAACATGATCAACATTAACATAAATTTAGAATAATCATCTACATCAACAATCATCATCATCACAATCATAGTAAACACATCTCAAAATCATAATAAATATACATCTCATATATATATATATATATATATATATATATGATCAACATAAATGTACATCAATACATCATCACAATATCATCTCTCTCTCAAAATATACATCTCTCATCTTCAGCTTGTAGGCTAGTGTCACTCAACATAAATAAAAATAACAAACTATGGCACTCTGAGTCCTCAAGGCTCTCTACATGGTCATGAAAAAGTAGTGTCATCACCACCCTCCACTTATCTGTGTTTGTGTGAACTAGAAGTTGTGACATGTATCACTAATCTATCCTACTCTTTAAACTCATAATACCTATAAATATATGAAAAATCCCTTATGGCCCTCTCATAATAAGCAATCTCATAAAGGGTAGTAGTATACCTCACTAGAGATATAGTCTATAGTGGTTCTATTTCACCTACTAAAGGCTTAGCTTGTATTAGTCCCTATGGTGGAGGAGAAGGAGTAGCTTGACCTACTGCTCTCAAACTATCCCTCTCTACTATTAGTGTAGTAACTTGACCATATAATTCCCTAATCTAGCCCTGTAATGCCTTGACTTAGCTCTATAATATCACCACTTGTCCCTATAAAACTAATACCTATGCCTAAGTTATATCTCAAGCCTACACTACCACATCTTGAGCCTACACTTCTACATCCTATCCCTATATCACTGCATCTTATGCCTATATAACTATATCTCTCTCTCATCAACCCTTGTAAGTCTAGTGGTGGCCTCTTAACCTCCATCATGGGATGTAAACCTACCCACCAAGCCATATATGTCATTTTGCACCCTAGATCTACTACACCTAGCCCTACTAGTAGCTCCTCAAAATCTAGCCTATCTATATCTTATGGCAAGGGTATGAGTGCCTCTATATCATCCCTCTTATATTGAGGGAAGGTAGGTGGTACATCCTATAATAGGCCAAACTTCCTCCTAACTTGTGACATGGGTACTATCTCCAGCTTATCAACTCATCTCCCTCTAACCCATAATGAGATCTATAAGCCAACCAACTACTTTTCCTATCCTCTAAATGAAGGGCATGTCAAGTAAGGTCTCCACATAATATCTATAGGGATCAAACCCTCTATCATACACTATGCCATCTACTCAGGTTAGAGCCATCCCATCTCTCCACCATCTAAAAACCACCCTAAAGCTAGCTAGAATCATGGTAGGTAGCCCCAATGGTCATGTCACCATGGTATGATCATATGCCCAATAGTGGAGTAAGTGCTTGACACACAAACTATATTACTATCATAGTCTCAACCCCTATAACTCTCTATATAATTATGCTAGAAACACTAGTCCCCATGCAAATACAATCTGCTACTCAACCATCTATGCTAGAACACCTATCAATGCAATCAAAAATCTCCCACCATCTGCATCTAGTAATGCATACATGGTAATCCCTATTATCATCAATATTCTCAACTAATGCTACTCTTCATCAATAATATATAGTGGCTCATAGGTAAATCTCACTAAGTGATAGGTCAACTTGCTAACATGTTCTCTAAATAAATCCACCATGTGAATATCATTCTCCTCTTTTGAACATGAGAAGAGCTCCTCACCCTAGAGTGGTAATCATAAAATTGTGTATACATCCTCCTAGGTCACTATCAAATTTTTGGTTGGTAGATGGAAGGTTTTGGTGGTATGATCTCACCTCTCGATCAATGCTATCATCAAACTCACATCTCATGAGAATCTACAATATCATCACACTCCCCCTAACCCTATGACTGCCATGTGATCCCACTCATCTAGGGTGACATTCCTCCTCATCCATGTTAGTAACATCAGTAGGTGATCCTCTAACATCAAATTTAGCCTAGCCTACATCTATACACACACAACTCATGTCATGTACTTTCTAATATAATCTATCACTACCTTTTTTACCTTCTCTTTAGGAGAACTACATTAATATGAGGCCCTCTACTAGGCTATGTAGGTAGTACTCAGTCGATACAAGGTCTTTAAAGGTTATCTCAGACATATACCCACCTAACTATCTAACCTAATCTCCCCTCTCTACCTTAGGTTTCACTTCCTCTCTCTCCACCCTAGACCCAATTACCTATCAAAACTCTAGGCCTCATGGCTTATATCCCTAACCTTCAACCCTATGACCTATCTTCTAATCCTTAGGTAGCCTAACCTATCTCAAAATACCCTTTTTACCCATTTCCCCTAACATACTTTTCACCATATCTTAGATCATTTCTCCTAGGATCTAGGAGAACTACATTGGCCTAAGACACTCAACTAGGTTAGTAGGTACCACTCAATTGACATGGTGTCTTTTGAGGCTAGCTCAACCATTAGGCTAGTTAAATACTTCAAACAGGGATCCAAACTGACCTTTTCTCCTATTTTGGGTTCTTTAGAGTCACTGACATTAATTTTTTATACCAACATTAGCATTTGGTGTCGGCCGACATTGATAGATAGCTACCAACATTAACACCATGTCAACTAACATCAATGGACTCCATCGACATCAATGACTGGTTCAGCTCTAAGGCTGAATGACCCATCTCCCCAAATCAAATTTTACCTTAAAAACCTACCCCAAATCCCTCCTAAATTAGACTAAACCTACCCCCCTGCATTTCCTACCCCCCCTTAACACATTTCTTTTCCCCAAACTTTAAATTTAGCCTACAAGAATCAAATTAACCAACTCACATTCAAAACCAAATTTTAAGGGATCTTACCTCATCTCTCTATCTCCTCTAGGCCAGCATAGCTGGATCTTATGGTGGTGCACCTCCCACTAGGTCCCCTCCTAGCTCTACCATCTCACTCACACTCAGAGTTCTATTTTTCTCCAATAAAATGTTTTAAATGAGTCATGGTGGGCCACCAAACCCATTTTGTTAGGTTTGGTCACCCACTGACATTGACAAACGTAACCTAATCTATCAATGATGGCAATTTTTCCTATCAATATCGACAACCTTACCTTCAGCCACCAATGACAACACTATTTACTATCAACATTGATAACATGACTAATGTCAACACTAGTGAATTAGAGTTTCTACCAACACCCACAATCCTTTAGACTCTACCCAAGATCTAGGGCAATTAAGAGATCCTATATATCTCCCTAACCATAGAAACAAACCTAGATATCACATATATCTCCCCAACCATGATAACCACCCTTGGAGAGCACTTAAATATCCACCCATGATGAATTTTCTTGGAGATCATGAATATATCCTCACTCATTGACCCTTTTATACCAACTTTGCACTGCTTATCTTGATCACTTATGATATTATGCTATAGTTGTCTATTGTACACATGTATGTATATTAGGTGTTGTGGATGGTGACCAACCTTGTCCTATCACCTACAAATTTTTTGTGTTTCCTAGGGGCACTTCCTATCTCAAATACCTAGGACATATGGACCAATTATAACTACAACTTTAATTGTTTTGACCTTATCAACTATCACTTACAAGCTATTCTTTGATTATTTCTATTTGAGTCCTCCTTAACCTTACCTATTCTTGATTTTGTTGACTATAAGCTCATAGTATTATATGCACAAGTAGTGATACTATATTCTCCTCCACTTACACCATTCACTTCTTATCAAACTAGTACTTGATTCTAGTTTTTCTTTTGTAGATACATCATCCAATACCTAGAACATCTAACTCTTATTTTCATTTTACAACTTGTTAGTGAAAATTACAAGACAAAAAGAGGCAAATGTATACAACAAAATTGAGTCACACATGTGCATAAATCCCTTTGTTATAACCCCCCTTAAGCCCTTTTTCAATAATAATAATTAGCCTCCCTAATCCATTCTTTTACCCCTCACACATTTAATTAATTTAAAATATTTAATTAAGTTAATTAAAAACCCCTTTTACCACCTTACCTAGCCACCTCATCCTAAGACTAATTTTGACCTAATGAGTCACCTCAAGACTTAGTCCCCTCATCCTAACTACCCAAGACTTGTTCTCACCCCAAAAATAAATTACTAACTAACTACATCCTTCTTAACCTCCTATTTCTACCATTTTGTAATGGATACCACACTTGGCATGAAAAACAATAGAAAATAGGCTAAAGATATTACTTTTACCTATTCTAATGCCATCAATGTTGATTAACCCATGATTGACATCGATGGGATTGTTGATGTTGGTTATATAAACTAAACTCCAAATTGATGTTCAGGTCAGTAGAAATCAATAAAACTCATTCTTATTTTCATACAAGCTTTTGGAATTTAACTTTTGACATCTTGGCTTATTATCTTGCATAAGTCAACCTAGATTAGGAACTAAGCTCTTGAGAACTAGTAACACCCACTTGTTTTACCTATTCAAGGCATCAATTTGAATCACCTGATAAGAGATATCCATCTATCACTTATTGTTCAGTCACCACTATAGCTAAGTACATTACTTATTATGTAAGTTTTTAAGCAGTTACTTTGTAAATCCTTTAAATCTATTATTTATTGCTTTACACATCCCTGACTAAACCCCTATGAAGGAGTTATAAAGCTTCTTCACTTGTTTCCTCTAGTTCTAACACACCAAACCTTTGATAAAACCCATCCAAACAATATTCTCTCTCACACAACTCTCCCCCAACCTTCTAAACCTAACCAAAACCCTTTTCTAGACCCAAAAATCCTTCTATAAACTCTTAGGTAATTATTTACCCTATCGACATCAGTAGCCTAACTGATATTGGTCATATTTCCTCACCAACCTTGATATCCTAACTGATATCAGTCATATTTGCTAACTAACCTTGATAGTCTAATCAACATCAACAACTATGGATTTCTAGTAACCCTTCTAAGACCTACCCAAACAACTTCCAAAATACAAACTAAAAATACTACCTGCACTTTGTTACTTTTTACTACACTTAGGTTGTGAATAATGGTAAAATTATCTCTCTTTTAATCTCTTTTGGTTATTTATTTCTCTTTTATCTCTCAAAAGTGGGTTGTCATCTCTAAGGAAGTTTGATACTTCCTAGAATAAGTTCATATTTTGGCAACCCACTCATATATCTACTAACAAACATTTTATGGTAGTGTTTTCTTACTTGTAGGTAGTCCTTCCTAACCAAATAAGAGTGCTCACAATATCTAGATATGGTGCACAAACCAATCTAGGTTCATTCTAATCACTTATCCCTATCCTTCTCTATTTTTCTTTAGACTTGAAATAGACAAATTTTAGCGAAACATTTATATCTTGAGATAGAGAAGATAACAAGATATGAAATTTATAAAGGATGTTCAAG
This sequence comes from Torreya grandis, assembly GCA_037957365.1. Lineage (NCBI taxonomy): Eukaryota > Viridiplantae > Streptophyta > Pinopsida > Cupressales > Taxaceae > Torreya > Torreya grandis. The sequence goes on from JARHVA010001861.1 coordinate 1,447,547, forward strand.
GCATGAAAAAAATTATTTCCATATAATATTTTGGCTTTAGTTGATTTCATAGGTGTACTTATGAAATGCAAAATTGGACTGACCTATTCATCCCTACATGATATTTAAATGATAGTCTGGCTTCTCCAAGTTTGTGTTAGTCATTTTTATCTTGAACAAGGACATGATGAAGAATTATAAAAATCAAAGGCAAAGGTAATCAATATGATTCAAATGATAAAGGTTGGCATTTGGCTTATGAGGCCAAAATTTTAACAATATGGGGAAACTAAAATTCATGTTTAGTGATGTACATTGACTGGTTATTGAGGTATTACCCCTCATACCATGATTCCCATAAAATAAATCACCACTTAGCCCATAATAATCATAACTAAAGGGTTTTAAAATTACTAGAATATAGTTTATAAAAAAATCAACAAGCAAATATAAAATGAAATCAAAATATTTTTGTGTATAGATATAAATAAATTTAAACACGAGGTTAGATGAAAGAGATTCAATTTCAAGTTTTATCCTAGGTGAGAAAATTTGTTTAGTGTTAGATTAAATCTAAGGTCAAATAATATTGACTCATGGTGTTATATTTATATTTATATTCAAATTTGAATTCTATTTTATTTTATTGTCAAGAATATACATAAATATATATGAAATCCTATGAAAAAAATTAAACAAACAAAAGACAATGTTCAAATAAAATTATGGGTTCACCTAAATGTTTAGTGTTATTTTTTATTTAATAATAAAATGCTAAAAATAAATAAAATATTGAAAACTAATGTAGATATATAGAATACATAGATATAAATATTAAATATAGTAATTTATAGAATTTGAAATGAGTTATAATACTAAATTGACCGATAGATATGCAAACCTAATTTAAACTAATTTTATGCTAATTGTGCGAGCTGATTATGGATGAAAATTGGTTGAAATAACCCTTGAACTATGTTATATACAAAAACAAAATTTAAAACTATGTTGGGACAAGGAAACACTATATAGATAAAGAAACATTATGGCCTTGTCTATTGATTGTGTTCATGTCCTAATTGAATGTTTGACTAATTTTTTGATCTAGGTGCCTATGATTATATGCATTTAATTCACCATGTGTCTTGATTTATCACATAAGATACATAAGACCTCTAAACTCTAGCTCATACACAATAAACATGATGGAGATAAAATGCAAATTAAGGAGTTAAGTAAGGGGAATAATTGAGATATCATAATAAAATCTCACATAAAATGAGTTCTACCTACATAGTCCAAAAGATCCTTAGGATAATGTAGTTCTCCCTCTTAGAGTGAGTGTGTGAATCTTGATATTTGATATATGAATGAAACTAGATATATTTATTTGAATGATTTAAAATGAGTTCCCCTAATCTATAATAAAATAACTTTAGACTTGGCCTATGAATGTTAGGATAAATCAAAGTTATAATTATAAATAATAGTTCTCTTTTGCTCAATGCATAGTGGAATTACCAAGTAATTTCTAGATGTGTTTAGAGGTACCTTGATGCGATTATATATAAGATCATTTTAAATATTTACATTAAATAACCTTTCTAAAAAGTACATGATGTGTAATGAAAAAACATCTCAAACTTAAAAATTTAATATTGGAGTGTGAGGGACAAGGTTATACTAGTGAACAAGGCTACAATGTGCCCTGTCTTCCTAGTGAGGTCTTGTCCTAAGAGGACAAAGGCTATTAGGATTTGGATGATAGGATTTTGTAATAAAAATAAGGATGATTCAATGATTTTTCCATTATTTTAAAGTCATTAAAATAGATACTAAATGATGAACATACCAAGTGGGACACGAATGTCAATATTAAACATTATCAAACACTTATTGATTAAAATTAAGAATATACACCACCTATTTTATGGATTAAGGAGTATATGGGATTTGTTTATAGTAGGATAATGTCTCAATATATGAGTTCACTCTATAACATGTTGAACTCTCCATGGTAGTAGTTAAGTACATGCTATATGAGGTGTTAGCCTTTATGAGCCTTGAATAACTCTTTAATATGATGGGTGTTGAATAACTAGATATCTAGTAGATACATATAATTTTATCTTAATTATATGTATAAAAAGATATTATATATGTTTAAACACTATATATATTTACTAATCTTGTATGGATGTATCAACCAACTGTGGTGGTGGAGGTGGAGCTAGAGGAGGAGATACCACTAGTTGTATAGGGCACTCTTATCATATGTATATAAATATGAATACCTTATTTTAGTGTATCAATTTGAAACATTGATGCATTATATATGGTACTACATAAATCTTTTGCATCCAAGGGCATCCTAAAAACATGTCAAATATCTCATTACTCTATAGAACTAAGATTGTAGTGGATAGTATGTCATAAACCACATTAAGAGGTAGCACTATGTGTCCATAATATTATGTTTCTATCTATAGAACACATTAAATATTCTTGATGTATTTGGTATATCCTATTGTGTGTATTAAAGGGAGTGAATAAGTATCATTTTTCACATGTTCTCACTTTACCCATTATCGATCATGACACTATGTATGGGTTTTTCATTAATATAGGCTTATATGAATATTGCATAAAAATATGAATCATTATAAAAAATATCACTATCATAAAATGTGAGAAAATCACATTTTCATGAGGTATTCTTAAGTGTATGAATAATCACATCTATTGGGTGATCATGTGTCATAGGTGGAGGATGCATATTATATGCACAATGTACTTTTGAAGTGTCCTTAGTTTTTATCTTCTCATGATTTAGAAATAGATAATTTAATATTTTCAACTCATGAATTCTATTGTTATGTGGTCTATATTAATTTTTATGGGTGCTCAACTCAATATTGTTGTCATTGATAAAATATTGTATCTTATGTATTAGTTTGAATAATTTATTCATATAATGTCCCACAATTTTATGATAGTAACAATATGAATTTCTATCATAGTTCCTTGTTGTAGGCATGTTGGGATCAAAGTATTTTGGAGAAGGAAGATTGATAAGTTTTTACTCAAATATCTTATATAATAGTATATAAATAGGTGATGGTAATCTTTAAAATTTCCTCTTCATTAGAACTATCAATTGAAGTCAATTTTTAGGTTGTGATACTGCATTAAATGTAATATTTTATTCATTGCTATTGTTAGTTTATTTGAAATTCTAACTTGGTTTTCTTTGAAACTTTATCATTGAAGTATTTTGAATATTATGTTTATACTTGGTCTTGTTCAAATATATGATCTTAACTTCTATGTCTCTTACTATGTGGAATAGGTCATCAAATGATTTGAGTCTCTTGAAGATGATTGACTTATGGAGTGGTGCAAACAATATTATATTAAACAAGGTTTGTAACTCATTATCAGCCTTAACATTAATAATTTTAGATATCATATTCTTGTACCAAAGTTCATGATAACTGATTGGATCATTCGACCCTTGGTTGAGTTTGGTAATTTATGCATAAAATAGTCTCATGAATGTTGATATAAAATTATGATATGAAATGATATTTAAAATGGTTGAATGTTATTATTGATTATAGGGGAAGGTCATAAAACCATCACAAAGCATATTAATTGAGATTTTTTGGGAATATCTTGGTTAATAATTTTTTATTGTATGTTAATCCAAGCATATTGCATGGAATGATTGAATTTTTTATTTTGTATTACCTTTACATTCATACATTAGAATATTAGGAGCTATAAAACTTGTAGGTAAAGGCTAAAATTCTATCTTAGGGGATAATTTATTATGAAGTAAGGCATGCATATCCAATGAATATATATTTATATATATTGATTATAGGGGAAGGTCATAAAACCATCACAAAGCATATTAATTGAGACTTTTTGGGAATATCTTGGTTAATAATTTTTTATTGTATGTTATATTAAACCAAGATCAGTGTCCAATAGTAGTCTACAATAAGTTTTAAAGGATAAGGACCAACGATTATTTTATTGGGGGTTGTTTGGATCACTTAATCCTAAAGATATAATATACTTACATGAATGGAAATATAATTTAATGCTTGGGAAATAAACACTCTAGATGTAATTAAAAATTATTTGAAATAAACACACTAAAATTAATATTAATTTTAAAAGAAGCACACCCTTAATCTATTTGAATAAATGTTAATGAAAAAAAGTTAAACACACTTTAATCTATGTTATTAAAATGTAAATTATTTAAAAAGAAATGATTGGAATTAAATTTTTTATAATAATTCAAATAGAAACACACACAATAACATGTAATCTTATAGTTTTTTTTAATAGATAATAGTTTCGATGGGATCCTTACCCTATTCACTTTTGATAGGAGCTCCAATAATTATATGACATAATTGGGGGACCATATCCCCAAGTGATATTCTATCAAAAGTACATAATTTACCAACAACATTCACAACCCTACCTAAGAATACTAATGAACTACCACAACTGGCCCATGAATACCAATGATCAGACATAACTGGCCTCCAATACCAAATTGAGATTTGAACTTGGGTGGTGCTTGAAGCAACTAGTTCACTTTAACAACTCTCCCACATCTCGTCAGTACCTAAAAGTTTAATTAATTCACTCAAACTTAACTTAAATTCTAAAATATTTACATAACACAACATAAAACACCATAAAATATTCTTTTTCCTTCATTGAGGGGGCCCTTGCTCTTCCTTGGAATAGGATGTGGATAAACACTGAGACTTTTAGAAACTTCATCAAATTCCCATTCTAAAAAATGATTAAAATATTAAAAATGATTGATAACTCTATGAAATACATGAAATATATAACTCTATTCACTCCCAATCACACTCTACTAACTCTTATAATGAATAAGAAGGTTATATTTATAATACAACTTTTAAAAAAAAATTATTATTAGAGAGTAACGAATTGATTTTCTAATCCTATCAACCTAAACACTTAGATTTATTATTCTAAAAAACTAACAAATCAGTTTGGAATTGATTTAATAACCTCAAAAAACTAACAAATCAGTTTAGAAATCGATTCTTATTCTAGGATAAAAAATAATAAATTTGATTCTTACAACTTTGAAATGTAAGCTATTCATAGTATTTGGATTACTATGAATAAATTTACTTCTTTAACTATACATATTTTTAGAAATACACCACTTTATAAAAATAGATAAAAATCATTTTTAGGGCTCTTTTCCTTTATGTTTCCATAGTTTTTAGTCTATGTATTTGTTGATGTGTGATGATGTATATTCTTGAAAGTTTCTATTTATAGAATGTATATAAATAGAAAGTCTATAAAACAAGTTCCAAAACATTCCATCATACCTATTTTGACCTAAAAAACATCAAACTCCATTTTAGGCACATTTTATCCAGTTTTGTGAAATTATAGAGCTTGGCTAATGTATTATGTAGATGGACTGATGAACTCTACAGCTAGACTAATAACTTTTAGATAATTGAATATACATGTATAGATCCCACTAAAATGCTCATAACTTTTGCATATGATCTTAGAACAAGCTAGTTATTTTTATGAACTTGTCTACATTTTCGAGAGGAATATGAATATGAAATTATATTAATGATCAAAGATGTTCTTCATGACTATTTTTTTTGTTTTAAAAAACCTATAAAATATATCCTTACATATTCACATACCAAAACATCAAACAAACCAGCACAAAAACACATGACCAATTTTTGGTTGATACAAATATGTTTGAATGTCTTATATGATCATATATAAATATTACATCCATATTAATAACAATTGAATAACATTGAAGATGATTTACCTTATAATCCAAAGCTAGTGAGGATCTTTGGAGCTACATGAAGAGTGTTCCTAATTTGGTCTTTTAGAGATTCAAACTTTTCTATCTACATTATGACTCCTTTCATCTTGTATATACAACATGTATTTTTTATCTAGTATAATGTCACAAAATAGTAATAATATAGACAATAATGAATTTTAAGGAATATATTAGATACATATCCTATATTTCATTATAAGATAAGAAAAAGTTATTAAACTTCATCTAAGTCTAGTTTTAGAACATGGTTTATGCAAAAGAACATGGTGTCATTTGTTGATATAATGAGACATTTTATGGACTCATAAAGGACTAGGTATGGAAATATATCTTAGTCCTTATGTTTCCCTCATACCTTGGTTAGATTTCAAATATGTCACTTAGGTGTAGATGTAGGAATGGTACCACTAGTAGACGTAAAAACACCTAAAGTGGAGGTACCAACTCAAAAGTATGGGTTGATACCATAGAAGGGGTCATAGTATTCCATAGATGTATTAATTTGAGATAATTTTTTATATTCATCTCTTATGATATATAACATTACATGAATTTTATGTGGATTCAATTTAAGGAATTAAATGAATTCTTGGTTATCCATGGCATTAAGTTGTTTCATATTAGTTTCATCATGATTATTATTAGTCTCAACATTCATGATAATTCCATCAATAGGCATGTAGTATGTACTATACAATTTTTAGAAAGGGTAGGAAGAATAAAAGAGGTCATGCATGCCATTTTACTTATGGTGGTAATGTTGTCACTTGGAGTTTAACCCTTTGAGGAGATGTTTGAGCTCTCCTCATCCAAGTGGCATAATTGAAACACCTCTAGGCTTATGGGTAGCCTAAGGATGAGGTGAATCTCCAGGTAGGGCTAACTCCCTTGATGTACCACTTTGGATCACTACTATACCTAAATTTTGGGGGGAAAAGGGAGAGAGAAAAATAAAATAAAACTATCATAAGGGAGGTGATACACCAAATAAGTTGATGGCTTCCAGCCAGCTACATGTTACACATGAAACTAAGAGACTAACCAAACATACACATCTCCAATCTGCATCTTCTCAAATCAATATTACATTATGAGGTTATGGATGAATGTTTAGGCTAAAATGACTAGATAATAAGCCTTTAATGGAACTATTGAATATAATAAATCACTCAACCTTGACACTTCCTAGAACACTTCACACGCCCTGTGAGAAAAAGCTTTCCAATTGCAACTAGGATGAAAGAATAAGACAACATGCCAAGGAAATCATAGTTATCACTAAGAAAGATCAATAATCCAAGTAGAACACACTATGAATAGTCATTAAGAGGTAAAAATTAGTAGTCTTATTGATAAAATGGTATGAAAATGAGCAAGGCTTCACCATACTTAGGTGGAACATAAGTTATAATGGCCAAAATGGCTAGCTGTTATAGAATTTGAGAGAGAAAGGAGAAAAGAGAAGTTAAAGGGTCATAAGGAAAAATGTTAAGCTGATAAAAGGAGTTATTTGTGCATGAGAAGAGGATGTGAGATGAACCATGTAAGTTCATAAGGAATAAGTGGCTCTCCAAGTCATGAAACTCTTGCAAAGTGACATGAAAGTTCTCATTTTGGCTTAGAAAATTGCCTTCATGATTTAGACCTATTTGAACATAAAAAAAGATTAGGGATAGGTATGATGATTTTAATTAAAGTAAAGGTTGTCTAAATTCCTCTATATGCATTGGTTATAGGCTTGGTCATCTATAATCATCTAGAAAGGAGCTATCACTATCTTGGTTTAAAATTTGGATTTAGTTTAAGTGGTTTAAGGGGCTTGGTATTCTAAAAAACTCTTCTTTCCCACTCCTTGTATACTTGGTTTAAAATTTGGATTTAGTTTCCAATAAAAATACATAAAATGAGTGTATGATACCTTTAAATATCCTCCATGTAATTATAAACATTAAATATACCTTAAAATCACTTCTACTTGGAGTTTTCACACTTATCACTAGCTTGGTCACTATGTCAGCTTTGACTAGCTGAGATGAAGCTATTTATTTGAAAATTTAGGATTTTTTTTGAAGAATTAAATGGACATGATGGTTTATATCAAGTCCTAATCCTTCTATATTTAATTTCATCTTTAGACTCCTCCTAGAACCTACAAAACACATAAAACAATCAAAAATACCTTATTTTATACCCTATTCATATAATTCCATACAATAAAAAAGCATGGGGAGTATCTTGAGAGAGTATAATACAAGGTTAAATCATCATACTTTTCAAACTATATCATTAGATCAGCTCTCTAACCTCATTTCCTCAAACTGATCACTACCAAGGGTTTTGAGTAGTTTTGACTCTTAACCTTTGTTCATAAAAACTTGAAAAAAAAATACCACAATAAATTTTTTTAGGAACCCTAATAACACGTATAAATTTCTTTGGCCTCTATGCATATCATTAAAAATATATATGAGCATTCAAAACTAGCTTATTGAGCTCTTCATTCCATTTCTTATAGGTCTGAGTTAGTTTTGAGGTCAAAAATAGATTATTTTCAACCTATATACCATAAAAAATATTTATAATCTCTATTATTAAACTATAAAAATTATAAAATCCATTATAAATCTTGTTTAAGGGTAAAAAACAAAATGACATATTTTTTGAAAACTAGGCCTAACCATGTCTAATAGGCTTGAGTTGTCCTTGAAGCCCAAAATGGATTTTTGTTAGTTATCCATTAATCCAATAACTTAGACACATCTATAATGAACCCAACATTTTTTTTCAATAGGTTATAAATATCATCTCAAGGTGTAAGTAATAATGACTCTCTTTTTGGTTTCTAGGCCTAAACCTGTCTAACAAGCCTATCTACAACCCTTATAGGTTTGGACTACTCTACTTAGTTTAATCTCTATATGATTGGTTTCCATTATTTTAATAGGTTTTTTATATATTATCAATATTTATTTAAATTTCAAAATATTCTCCAACTCACTTGATCATTCCCTTTTCCAAAATTGTAGGGTTTGTGCACAAAGGGAAGTACCCTCTATCTGAGATAAAATAGAGGTACTTCCCTTATTTTTTCAGACCAAATAACAATTTGAGAATATTATTGAAGTGGTAAATACCTTATACATATATTTTCATCCCTTTTTCAGGTTTTTAGACCCTCCAATTCCCTTAATTTCTAGGACAGACTTGTGTGAAGTGGACTGTGTTTGTAGGATTTTCATAAGGACTGTGTAATGCATGTTTAGAGTCCTTTATCTTTGCTTATAATTCATTCCAAGAGTTTATATAAACCATAATTATTAGGATTAATTTTTTATAGGTCAATTCACCATTTTAACTTCCTATATACCTCTCATTATATAATTGACTGGTCAAGATAGCATACAACCTTCCTAACTATGTTTTGTTTCAAAATACTGCACCTATAGGTATTCCTAGCTTGAGTTTGACCCTAGAACATTGAATAAGACTTTATTACATATTTATATGGTAAATTATAATATATTGGACCTATTTTCACCATTCTTATCCTAAATAATCACTTAGGACTCAAAATTGTTCGTTATATGACACAGTCAAACAGGGTCAATTATGTTTGAAACAAATGATATCTTGTAGGTGTTAAGGGACCATGTTGGACTATGATCATAATGTAAAAAGAATTTAATTTAATTTTTAATGTAATTTATCAATTTTTAGGACTATAAAAACACTAGGAATCATCACCCTCTTTGTTCACTACCCTACCAACCACCTACAATTGGCTATAGGTGCATATTTCCACTTGAGGGGACACTTGTAAGTGAATATTAGAACTAAAACATAGTATGTTATCTCATTATGATGATATTTTAGGTTATATATTCCAATTTAACCATTTTTAACCACTATAATATGTTTTCATGATCTAGAACTGTCAACTTGGAGTGCAAGGTCACTTTTGGATCAAAGTCTTGTAGACGTCAATGCCTAAGTTTAGTATTTTTGTAGGCAACTTTAGGCCTCTCAAGAACTATCTTCCCCTGGTAATTATAACATAAATTTTTTAAAATATCTTATATATGATAGAGTATTTAATTTATAATCATATATTTTCTTCAAACCCTTTATTATCCCTATTTCAAGATGTCAACAAAACACCTCAAACCTCTATTTTCACATTTTATGGATAAACTCCCTGAACAATGTCATCTCATGCTTTGAAGGTATATCCAATTTAATTTAACAACTTGACATATCAAAAACACCTATCATGGTAAAAAAATATGTTAAGACCTCCAAGTAATGATTCATCATGCTACAACACTCCATATGAGTACTCTAGTTCATTGTCAACACCACATGTAGGTGGTTATCCTCATACATAGGAAACAAAGTTACAAGCATGGACAAGGTGCCTATTTTGTGAAATTTATGTGTTTTAAAATAATTTAAATTATTTAAAATGGAATATTCTCACTCTAATGATATGAAACAAATGTTAACACATCTTATTTAATGTGAAAGTCTCTTCCAAGCACCTGTAGGTGCATGTTCATGGTAGAATGTGTGAGGATGCTGCCCATGACTACACAATCCCTCTTTATTACATAAAATGAAATATTTATTGAATAATTAATTATTATAGAGGATAAACGAAGGACTATAAACCTAAAACACACCTCTTTTAACATGACATACAAGTTTTAAACATGTGTTTCACCATGGTTGCAAGTAAATAGTGAGCAGAAAGTTGACTATATGGTGTTCATAATTACACCCTCATAGAGAATTTATTTGAATAATTAGATTTAAAGTTAAAGGGGAAAAAATATCACATTTAAAATATATAAATATACCTATCATAACCCTTTATATCGATTATCAAATAATGAAGATCTAAAAATGTTGAAAATAGGCTTGCCATCCAAAATGAGAGCAATCTACAAACTTAAGATGATTTTCTCACAAAAACACCTTTAAATGTGAAACCAGGAATATGGAGCATTAGATAAGGAATAAAAAATCATCTAGAATCAACCTGAATAATTTTTTTATACAGACTTCTCCAAACCAAGGCAAAACCCATAGGGTACACATATTTGCAAGTAGAAAAACATAGTCAACTTCATGAGGATGGTTCATAAAGGATAGGCCACAATTATTAGAAATATTTTTATGTAAATGAATATATATGAGTTTAATTTCACATCCTAAATATTTTGACCTAGAATTTCTCCAACTATACATACCAAGTATAAACCTAAACATTAGTTTTGTGTGTTTAGAAGGGTAAAAAAGGAGCAGAATAGTTTTAGCTCAAAAATGACACTTCCAAAGAATTTAAAGCATGTAAATTAACCTTATTATGATGAAGAGTCATATTAAAACCTTTTTCCACATTTAAAACTCTCTCATAGGTTGTATAAGCTCTAAACTCTTCTCCTTTGCCAATAAAATTTCTCTTTCTTCCAAAGAACCTATCACTTTTAGTTATGACCAATTTATTAAGGCATAATAAGACACATTTCATGTGACATAAACATTATTAAACATTCACACTTCCATATAAGTATGTAAAACTCATTTAATGCCCTATTTTGACCCCAAAATTACTCAAAATGATGCATTGGCTAATTTGACTAATGACCAAGGCTAATGTGATATAAAATGACATCAGATAACCTATAGTACACCTGATGACATAATATTAAACCCCATATAAACCTCTAAATTTAGGTTTTTACTTGTATGGGTCCCAATTTGACATGTAGGTCAAATTTGGTCAACAAATTGGTGACTCATAGGGGTAGCATGCCTGCTATGCTAAATATACTAGTATGCTTATTATTCCATTTGGATTAGGGATTCATTTGAAGTCTAAAAGAAAACAAGGAGACCTTTGACCACTTAACAACCATGCTTTGATCAAGGAAATACCACTTGTGGACACACACAAGCAAATCAAACACACTAATAAGACATACACATGTTCTCAAATCACTTAGGGAAAATAGGAAGCAAAAAACTATATAAAACTAATAATTAAGCATACCTCCCTTTCTAGGATCAAAAATAAAGTTTATTGCCTCTCCTTCTTCATGAGATTCATCATGGTACCAAGCATGTTTCTCTTTAGATTGAACACTTGATGGATCAAACCTATTTCTTAGAACTTAAATTGCTATTATATAAAGTAGATCATCTTTAAGTAGGCCACCAATGTAGAATAATTCCTCTTGGCCTTGTACACATACCTCATATTGTTGCTTACTCTTCATCTCATGATCAAATTACATATTATTTGTAGGAATGATCTAAAAAGGAATGGTTTCTTGTTCCTTGGAATATTGAGGCCAATAGAAACATTTTTTAACCTATAAAGGCTGATGTGAAATTTTCTCTTACTCATCTATGACATTTTTGACAATGTCATCTTGCTTACCACCACTTGTAATTAGCTCCAAAGAAGTGTTAGAGCCCTTGAGAGATTCAAACTCATTGCAAATGTTTTAAAATTTCTACCACAAGTCCTCATCTTATTTTTGATCAAAATATTTAAGGGGAAAAAAAATATAATCTCCTTCATCTTATTCTCTATAGTCCAAAAGGACTTCATCCAAGACTTCTTTTTTGACACAAGGAAGGCATTCTTCATTATCAAACAAACAAGAAGACTCAAAAAAAGGGTTCACCTCTTCTTCAATAATTAGGACCTATTTAGGGCTCTAAAATTGTGTCTCAATTTTCATAATCTTATCTTTATTCTCAAGGGACATAATATTTTCCATCTCATTCTCCTTTTTGGTAATGCCAAGACTAGGCATCTTAAAATCTAGTGACTTAGCCCTATTAGGCTGCCAAAGAGTTGCACTTTATTAAAGAAAGAGTTATTAAATTTAATAAAACAAATAATCCTCTTTAGGTTCCCATACCATAGGTCCATCAAAGGAAAGGTCAATGGGGTGAGGACAAGATAAACTAGTTGGTGGAGGTGGAACATAGGACTCAACATCAAGTTGAGAATGAAAAGTAAGAGATTCTGTTAGGTGTTCTTAAAGAAGGGGAGGTATACCTTGGGATAAGATAGATTTTTTATCCTCCTTACACTTTAAAATTAATTAATTCACATCTTTTTTATATTAAACACTCTCTTGATCGATATTAGATGGGATGTGTTTAGGCATAAGATCTTCTTTTGGGTCTAAACCTTCCACCACACCGTGACTTAGTAAAGTTGTTCTTGACTCTAACTCTTAAATTTGATTGGATAGGTTCTATTGTAAAAGTATCTCTTGAAGTTTATAGGAATCATAATGAATATGAGGAGTAAAATAGGGATGCCATGGAACACAAGAGGTGTCTTGAGAAAGGGTGGGAGGAACTTGTATAGGATCAATCCCTTTCTCAACTTCACACTCTTTATCAAGACATTTCTCCTCTTTATTTCCCAATGAATCCACTATCTTATTTTAGCTTAGGATATTGGTATTAAGATTATTTTATTGAGGTAGTGATGAACTTTGAGTAGTGGATGAAGTTTTCAATAAACTTGGGCTCTCTTTAGGCTTATAATCTCCACCTTGTCTCCAACTTAGAATGTCATATATAGAGGTCACTTATTGAGGTGGGGATGTAATTAGAGAGGGACATGAGGGACTATATTCCACTTATTTTTATACTAATATGGATAGATTAATTTTCATATTAGATAACTCAATCTACTTGTCAAAATTTGCTTCAAAAATAAGGTTTCTCTTCTCAACTTTCTCTTCCAACTGATTGGGAAAAGGATGAATTTGGTAATCTTGATTGGGTTCATTATTAGGGGACAAGTAGGACTAATATAAATCTTGTGGAAGTAGATATGAAGGCTGATAGGTTTGGTGAGGTTGATTCTCATGAATTTTTAGCTTATCTTCTAATGATGAAACTAGGCCACTCAGATCTAACATCGCACTTGTGAGCCTTTGCCAATTATCTCTCTAAATAGGTGCCCACTCTCTTTTGAATAGATATAATGCATCTCTCATCTTATAAATGAGATTTCTAGGAACATCTTGACCATATCCCCTTAATGTGTCAAGATCTATCATGTACCTATCATAGCCCAAAAATGTTTACTTGAAGGTGGAAATGAATTGACTTAAGAAGTGGCTAACTTGACTAAGAGAATAAATATATTGAGGAGGATAACTATAAGACTGATAAGGGTCATTTTTGATTTGATAGGGATCATAAAAATACTATTAAGGATCACACTAAGGCTGATAAGGAGTGCTATAAGCTAGATATACCTCACCAAATTATGTAAAATAGTACTCAACACCAAAATTAGCCATGAAACTTCATTGAAAGCAATAACACAAAGAAATATATTAATAAAAATATTAAAAAGGAAACTTGGGCTACTTGACCAACTGATCTAGCTTTAGAGTCACCATTGATGCTTAAATAGATGCCTCTAAAGGTTAATTGTTGAAATCCAACACCAAAAATATTTCAACTTCTTGGACCAAGAGTCCCACTGACCATGCCAAAAAATATTATCACTTTAATTTTCACCCTTTTAGGAGATGTATGAGCTCTCCTAATGCAAGTGTCATAATTGAAACACCTATAGGCTTGTGGGTATCCTAAGGATAAATTGAATCTCTAGGTAGGGATAACTCTCTTGATTTACCACTTTGGATCACTACTACATTTAAACTTTGGGGGGGGGGGAAGGGAGAGAGAAAAATTAAATCAAACTATCCTAAGGGAGGTGATACAACAAATAAGTTGAGGACTTCCAACTAGCTATATGTTACACATGAAACCAAGAGACTAACCAAGCATACACTTCTCCAATATACATCTTATCACATCAATATCAAATTATGAGGTTATGGATAAATGTTTAGGCTAGAAGGAATATAAAAGAGGCCTTGAATAACACTAGTGAATAGAGTAAATCACTCAACCTTGAAATTTCCTAAAAGATTTCACATACCCTGCAAGAAGAAGCTTTCTAACTACAAATAAGATGAAAGAATGAGACAACATGCCAAGGAAATCATATTTATCATTAAAAAAAATCAATCATCCAAGTAAAACACACTATGAACAGTCATGAAGAGTTAAAAATTAATATTATTATTGATAAAATGGTGTGTAAATGAGCATGGCTTCGCCATACTCAGGTGGATCGTAAGTTACAATAGCAAAAATGGCTAGTTCTTATAGAATTTAAGAGCGAGAGGAGAAGATAGAAGTACAAGGGTCACAAGGACACTTTTCAAGATGATAAAATTAGTTAATTTTTAATAATAATAATATATGGGATGAACCATGCAAGGTCAAAAGGAAAAAGTGGCTCTTCAAGTCATGAAACTCTTACAAAGTGGCATGGAAGTTCTCATTCTAGCTTAGAAAAATGCCTTCATGATTTGGACCTATTTGAAAATCCCAAAAATGATTAGGGATATGTTTTATGTTTGTAATTAATGTAAAGGGTTTCATACATGCCTCTCCATGTATTAGTTGTAGGCTTGGTCATCTGGAATCATCTAGAAAGGTTGTAGTCTAAAAAATACCTCTTTCCCACACCTTAGACACTTGGCTTCAAATTTGGCTTAAATTTCACATTAAAATACATAAAAGTGAGTGGATTACACATTTTAATATTATACATGGCCTTATAATCATTAGGGACACTTTAAAATCACTTCCACTTGGAGTTTTCACACTTCTCACTAGCTTGGTCACTATGCTAGCTTTGACTAGCTGAGATGAAGCTATTAGTTTGAAAACTTAGTTATTATGAATAATTAAATTTACATTATATGTTATCCCAGTTCATAATACTTCTCCCAAAGTTTTTTTAATCTTTAGACTCCTTCTAGAACCTACAAAACACACAAAATAGTCAAAAGTACCCTATTTTGTACCTTACTCATATAATTCTATATAGTCCAAAAGCATGGGGAGTATATTGAGAGATTATTATTACATTTTAAATCATAATACTTGGAAAAATATGACATTAGAGCATATTTCTATCCACATTTCCTCAAATTGGTCACTAGTAAGGTTTTGCAAGGGTTTTGAGCAGTTTTAACTCTTAAGCTTTTTTCATAAAAACGTGATGTTTAACCTTAAAAAAATTAAAAAATAATGTTTATTATGACCCATTATAACACATATAAAAATATTTTGCCTCATGCACATCCTTATAAAATATATGAGCATTCAAAACTAGCATATCGAGCTCTTCCTTCCATTTCCTACAGGTTTGAGTTAGTTCTGAGCTCAAAAATGGATTATTTATAATTTGTCTACCCTAAAAAAGATTTGTAAACTATATTATGACCCTATAATAATTTTACAATCCATTATAAATATTTATTAAGGGTAAAAAATAAAATGACCTATCATTTGAAAACTAGGCCTAACCATGTCTAGTAGGCCTGAGTTGTCCTTGAAGCCCAAAATGGATTTTTGATGGTTATCTGTACATAAAATAGATTATAAACATCTATAATTACATAAAAAACATGTTTAAATTGGTTATAAATATCATATCAAGGTGGAAGTAACAATGACTCTCTTTTTGGCTTCTAGGCCTAAACCTACCTAACAAGCCTATCTACAACCCTTGTAGGTTTGGACTACTCTGCTTAGTTTGATCTATCTATAATTTGTTTACATGATTTTAATAGGTTTTTTACAACTTATAAATCTTTATTGAAGGTCTAACCAGTCTCCAACTCACTTGATCATTCCCTTTTCCAAAATTAGAGGGTTTGTGCGCAAGGGGAAGTACCCTTTGTCAAAGACAAAATAGAGGGTACTTCCCCTATTTATTGAAACCAAAAAACCATTTTATAAGATTATTTAAGTATTAAATACATTATACATAATATTTCATCCCTTTTTCATGTTTTTAGACCATCCAACTCCCTCAATTTCCATGACAGACTTGTGTGATGTGGACTATGTGTGCAGGGTTTTCATAAGGACTATGTAATGCATCTTTAGAGTCCTTTATCTCTACTTATATTTCATGCCAAGAGTTTATATAATTAATAAAAATAAATATTAATGTGATCCATGTACATTCACCATTTTAACTTCATATATACCTCTCATTCTATAATTGACTAGTCAAGACAACATATAACCTTCCTGACTATGTTTTGCTTCAAAATATTGCACCTATAGGTATTCCTAGCTTGAGTTTGACCGTGGACCATTTAATAATTGTTTATTTAATCTTTAAATTGTTACTTATCATATTTTTGACCTATTTTCATCTTTCTTAGCCTAGATCATCACTTAGGACTCAAAATTGTTCACTATATGACACAATCAAATAGGGTTAACTGTGTTTAAAATAAACGATATCCTAGGTGTTAGGGGACCATGTTGGACTATGATCATAATGTAAAAATAATTTAATTGAATTTTCAAGGTCATTTAAAAAATTTTAGGACTATAACAACACTATGAATCATCACCCTCTTGTTCACTACCCTACCAGTCACCTACAGTTGGCTATAGGTGCATATTTCCACTTGAGAGGACACATGTAGGTGAATATTAAAACTATAACATATTATGTTATCTCCTTATTATGATATTTTAGGTAATATATGACACTTTAACCTTTTTAAACCACTATCATATGTTGGCATGATCTAGAATAGTCAACTTGGAATGCAGGGTCACTTTTGGATGAAAGTCCTGTAGACATCAATGCCTGAGTTTAGTGTTTTTATAGGCAACTTTAGGCCTCTCAACAATTTCCTTCCCCTAGTCATTATCCCCTAAAACTTTGAAAATATCTTTTATAGTATATAGGATAAGATTTATACTCATTTATATGCTTCAAAACCTTTATTATCTCTATTTCAATATGTAAACAAAACACCTCAAACCTCTATTTTCACATTTTAGGGATAAACTCCATAAATGCTATCATCTCATGATTTGAAGTTATTTAAACTTAAATTTTAAAACTTTACACCTCAAAAACACCTATCATGGTTAAAAAACATTTTAGGTCCTCTGAGGAAGGTTTCATCATGCTACAATACTCCATATGAGTACTCTAGTTCTCTGTCAACACCACCTGTAGGTGGTTATCCTCATACATAGGCAACAAATTTGCATAAATAAGGTGCCTATTTTTTGAAATTTATGAGTTTTATACTAATTCAAATTATTTTTAATGGACTTTTAAGGATCTGAAACAAGTGTCAACACATCCTATTCAACGTGAAATTCTCTTCCAAGCACCTGTAGGTGCATGTTCATGGTAGAATGTGTGAGGATACTACACATGACTACATAGTCCATATTTATTACATAAAAGTAAATATTTATTCAATAATTAATTCTGATAAATTTTACAGCAAGGCATAAAACCTGAAACACACCTCTGTAAACATGACATATAAGTTTCAAACACGTGCTTCACCATGGTTGTAATTAAACAATGAGAAAAATGTTAATAGTATGGTGTTCATAACTACACCCTCATAGAGTATTGCCTTAAATAATGAGGTTTAAAGGTTAATAGGAAAAAATATCACATTAAAAACATGTTAATATACATATCAAAACCCTTTGAAGCCATTATCAAAGCATGGAGATCTGAAAATGGTGAAAATAGCCCTATCATCCCAAATGAGAGAAGTCTACAAACTTGAAATGATTTTCTCATAAAAACACCTTTAAATGTTACATAAATCATATTTATAATTATATAATTAATACAAAATAATATTTAATCAACCTTAGCAATTGGTTTGTACAGACTTCTCCAAACCAAGGCAAAACCTATAAGGTGCACATATTTTCAAGTATAAAACCATAATCAACTTCATGAGGATCATTAATAAATTATAGGACACCATTATTATAAATATTTGTATGTAAAATAATATATTTTACTGTAATTTCACCTCCCAAATGTGTTTGACTTGGAATTTCTCCAACTGTCCATACCAAGTACAAACCTAAAGACTGGTTTTATGTGTCTAAAAGGGTGAAAAAAGAGTAGAACGGTTTTAGCTCAAAAATGTCACTTCCAAAGAATTTAAATCATGTAAATGAACCTGATGAAGATGAATATTCATATTAAATCATTATCCCATGTGTAAAACTCTCCCATAAGTCATACAAGTGCCAAACTCTTTTCCTTTCTTAAGAAAACTGCGCTTTCTTCTGAAGAACCCATCACTTTCAATTATGAATAGTTGATTAAGGTTTTGGATACATGTCACATTAACTCATCCTTAATATACATTAAAACTTCCCTAGGAGTCCGTAAAACTCATTAATTCCCTATTTTGACCCCAAAATGACTCAAAATGAAGTGTTGGCTAATATGACTAATGGCCAAGGCTAATGTGATATAAAATGACATAATATAACCTATAGTACACCTAATGACATAATAATAAACCCAATATAAACCTATAAAGTCATGTTTTTACCTATAGGGGTTTCAATTTAACCTACAGGTCAAATTTGGTCAACAGGTAATAAAAGGAAAATTGAATTAAATAGTGCAATAAAATGATTTGAATAAAGCTTAATATTGTCCATTTTTAATTTTATAATTATTAGTGTTCATATATTTGATACATTTATTTGCATTCATGATCTATATGAAAATATGAAAAAATTACCTTTATCACTTGCATTAATAAATAAATAAAATGTATTATTAATTAATAATTAGAAATCAAGTCTAAAAATAAAATCCTAACGCTAAAATATGAAACCATAAAAGGATGAAACCCTAATGGAAACCTATTATTTGACACAATTCGATCAATAAATGGGTTTACCAATATATTTTACCTTAATATAGTTTTGGAAACCCTAATAGGATATAAATTATTAAAATAATTTAGATTACTAAATATGGTATTTAAGTATGAATCTAAATGTCAAATCTTGAAATATATTGTATTGATTTGATAGGTATTATATGTTCAATATAATAAGTACAACACATTGATTTTTATTTGGAATTTATGGTTGACTATCTAACTATGAATATATTATATTAGTGGAATATATACTAAATGAGGTCTATGGTTCATCTGGTTTAGGAACTATGTTTTTATCTACATAGGGTTACTTCCATCAGATCTCATTACTATTGAACTTAGATACTAACTTGAGTGATCATTAATGACTTGCATCAAAATATGGTTTGTGACCATACATTCACCTTCTCTTTTATTTGACACACACACACACACACACACACACACACACACACACACACACACACACACACACACACACACACACACACACACACACACACACACACACACACACACAATGCCAACATTTAATGATATGGACAACTCTAGAAACCAACAATCTTCACTAAGGTTACCCCAATCACTCCCATTTTATGATTAAATATTGTATATGTATTTAATAATACATAGAGGGAAATAAATCCACATGTATTTCTCCTACCCATTGTGATTTTAAAATTGTTCTCCTTTACTATATGAATGTAGATAATGATTTAGATTTGAAACTTGATAATGATTGTTTTGACTTGGATTTAGTATGCTTCAGACTTGGGTTGTGATACTTATAGTCACTAATTCACATTATGATAAGAATAGGGTAAAATTTCTCAATATTCAATAGTATATAGATGAGTTCCAAGTCCCATATCAAGTGAAGCCTTGATTTGTATATATATGAGTCCAATTCGGTAATTTATCACACCACCTACATGATAGACATATGGGCTAACCCTAAGGAATTTTTTGTTTTTAAAAAGTATACATTGATGGGAAAGGTTCAATATTATTAGGCTTAGGTTAGTATCGACTAGTGATAATAACCCAATATTATGTTATTGACCCATGGACAAGAGGACTAACCTAAAGGTCTAGGTATTTTTATACAAGATAATATGTAGGTTTGAAATAGATAGTGAGGTTCTTGTAGGTGTGTAACAATGGAACAAAGGAGTCAAACTCATAATATGGTTTGTAGGTGTGAGATAATGATGGGTTAGGGTAATATTTGTGCATAGAATTCATTCAAGGTAAATGTATTTCAAGCTTATCATTATCAAGTACTTAATACCAAATTTTAGTCTTGAGAAAAAATTAAAAAATTCAACCTATTTATATGTGGTGAATTTATGCTATAAATTTCAACATTGAAATTCACCAAACAATACTTAACAAAATTATATGCATGTTATCTCTCAATATAAATATCGAATTCACTCCCTGTTAGTTACATTAGAACACATGTAAGATGTTTTCCCAAATAGTTTTATTTTTGGGGTCATTTATGATAATTTAAAAAATAAAAAAACTTGTGAATATAATATTTATCCTAGAATTTTCCATACTTATATTAAATTGGTTGAATTTTCATACTCCTATTGTAATATGATTAATATTGCCTATGACAACTATTAAAAATGTTAGATGAGAAAATCAATTTCATTAAATATTTAATATAAAATTAACATAAACACTTGGGAAAATTCATAATAAGTTCAATATAAAAATAAATAAGTTAAATTTCACATATTAAAAATAAAAATAATAAGAGATAATAATTATAAAAGTTATAAATAATAAAATTCAAACAATAAGTTTATCATAATCAATAAGCACATTATTTTTTAAATTGACATGGATCACATGTTATTGCATACACTTTTCCAATGATCATGTTTATCTATAAATATGCATATTTTAACATGATAATTTTAATATCCTCATCCATAACATCAAAATGGGGTATATAATGGGCTTCCCCCATTTTTCACTTATGTTTAAATTAGTACAATTATTTATATTGGTAAAGTTTTTGAGATTCTTATAGATATTTAGATTAGTAAAGTTATATTGGCACAATTGATTTATATTAAAGTATATTATGACATAAATTCATATAAATAATGAAATTTCATGATGCACATGACATAAATTGGAAAAAAAATTATACAGATTGGGGCATATGCAATACATATTTTTATAAAGATTAAATACTTTAATATTTGATCAAATCAAAAGACAAATTATGTCTCTCTATATCATGTGTTTGAACCTATTTTATTATATTTGGGTCTTGAAAACATTTAATGCATCCAATTTTATAGTTTACCATGTTAGCACTGATTATATCAGATTGGGGGTATAAACACATTTCATGTGTCCATTATTATAGTTTATTATGCTAACAGTGATTAGATTAGCTTTGGGTCATGAACATAGTTTATGTATCCAATATTAAAATTTTATACTTAAGAGCATGGAATTTAGGGTATTTAAGGTTACATATTGTATATAAAGTCCATCCACATTAGTTGATTCACCCTACATGAGCCTAGCATTGAATTGTCCTTTCATATTGAGGTTCATGATAGTTTAAGTGAGTAAGTGGAATTGAGATTATGTGCCTAAAATGGCCTAAAATTTATACCTAGAATACTTTAAAGTTGTCCATTTCCATATAAAATAAGTTCTCAAGACTTGAAACATCTGTCTTCACATGAATTGGGTTAATTGATGACCCATGACATCTCCACTCTTTGCAATATGAGCATGCTCTATGAGTAGCATAATAACATGGGAATATATGTGTTGTTGTTATTTGAATATACTTTGATTTTATATTATGAATAAATTTTGTTTTATTTGTATATTAATCTATCTAATTACATACATCACATTTTACAAGAACATAGACACTATGGAACATTCGGGAAATGGATAGTGCAAGTTCACAATCACCAACATAGTTTTGAATTATTGATAGCCCTTTAAACCAATACTTGTAGTTACACTTAAACCCTATATTAAAGGGTAGGAATTCATAGATGCCCAAATTTAGTAAATACCTTGTTTACATAATGATTTTATGTGACTTTTAATATATAGATATTTAATTACAAATAGGTAACTTATTAGCATATTTGTCTTGGTCTTGTGACATATTATTTTATCTATTTTACTATGTAGTACTCTATTTTATGATTTATAAATTAATTTATTATGTCACAAGGATCACTAATATTGTTTTACTTAATGTTGAGTTTTCCTTTACATTTGGAAGAATCCAAAATTTACATATGTTATCATCATACAAAGGTGTCCATTTTTTTTGGAAATATATTTAAGACCTTTTCAAATTATTTTGGGCACATTTAATTTTAGACCATTTTATTTTACACATTTGATATCTCTTGGGTCAAATTTTGTATGCCACCAATTTCCAAATTAAAATTTGAGATATATATATATATATATATATATATACATATATATATATATATACATATATATATATATACATATATATATATATATATATATATATATATATATATATATATACATAAATATTATTTAAGGAATTTAGGTACAATCTTTCCTTATTAAAAAGTTATGTATGAAATACATACTACTATTACTTAATTGTTCTTTACAAAATCTAAAGTTATTAAGGTCAATTTCTATCATGAATTCTTGTATCAAATGAGGTTCTAGGTGAAATAACATCTAGACTTGCATCCACATGACTTAGAACATACTCACATTAAAGGGAAAACTACATTAAGTTTGATCCCTCTTCAGAGTATTGGAAGTGTAGGTAATGATCCATTAGTTGACGAGGATTAGATGATGCCCATCTAACCTAAATACTAACCATTTTTTTAGGGTTTTATAATAAAAAGTGAGAGAGCTAGGGTTTAGAAAAAGGATAAAGAATACATGATTAGCTAGGAAATTTGAAAGGTTATCAAACATAAAAAATCCAATTAGAGATGTTGGCTCATAGTATTGATTGAAAACATTTTGACTCTATCTTTCTAGACAAGCTCACTAGAAGAAAAATAAATTAGAAACTCAAAGAGTCACATAATTTTTGAGGTGTCATGCATAGTTATTATAGTTTTATGTTGATTTAAACCCACATAAATCCATCATAGAGTAAATTTGAAATATATCATAAAATATAGAGACAAGAATTGAGACATAACAACCTAATTAATTTTTAACCCTTATATGCTTAATCATTTTTATATTTATTATGTGCACTAAATCATAGGTAACATTTAGTTTTGTATGGTTGTGCATGTACATTGTGTAGTCTAAATATTTAAAGTTTTATGATTATTTATATAACACTAAATAATAAAATATAAACCCCTTAAACCCATGGGAAACCATTTTAAATTGGAGTCATGCCTATACTGGAGACATACTTATACAATTATCAAGTAATATCTTTCTATACTAGTCCATTGATCATAGTAGACTATTATATATGAATTTATCTTGATCATAATTTATAGTGAAGTTTCTTATGGATATTATGCTTTGCTAAATTGGATGATGATCCTGATTGATTATGCTAACATTTATTTCTTTATGTGTGATTGATATTGATGATTGTGACATTGTATGATTATCAATGTGTGTTATATTGAGTGTTTTATAGGTGCATTGATTGTGTCTTGTCATGTCATATATTATTTGTGTTATATTATCCTCTATTATAAGTCATGGCCATATCATGTTGGTGTCAGGTCCAAGTCATGGCATGTAGTATATGCTTATTCAATCATTTTTAATGATATTGTGTGCATGTGCATGTGTATATGCATGGTTACATATATAATTATTAATTATGAGCTTAGTGTCATGATTTATATCATGTATATTTATATTGTGTGTAAGGCCATGATTTATATGATGAATTTAACGTTATTATTATCATTGTGTGTTTAATTGATATATCTACTAGACCTTAACACTTATATTCCCACTTACTTGGATTACATGTGTCATATGTGATTGAATGATCAAATATTTCTATGATGACATATATTATAAGATGTGTATACATATTATACATTATTATACATTCTTTATAACACATGGTGTGCATAAATATTTATTTTTGAGATGAGTGATTCTAAAGATTCATCCCTAATATTAAAAGTACATTGTACATTAGGATTGTTCCAAAGCTTCACACCATGACAAATAGATAGTTCATATTTTGAGATAGATTATGGGATTTAGATGGGTTATATTGAGCACATTGAGACATATGTGGGGAATTCTATGAGATTATGAGGAATAGTTATGGTATTATATGACATTTTGAAAATCTATATCACTCTATGGGATATATGGATTATATTTGGGTATGATTTTTGTTCATGTAAATAATTTTATATCTTATATATTGAGAATAAATGTGGATCTATGGTATTACTTAAGCTTTTTGGGACTATAATTGTCTAAAATGATTGATCATTTTACATATAATCTAGTTTTGGGGTTTTATTTTTACATACAAACCTAGTTTCAAGGTTCCAATTTTACCTATGAACCTATTTCAAAGTTTCATTTTGATATGAAAACCTAGTTTTATGATTCAACAAAATAGTTATGATGATATTAATACTGTAGTTAAATTTTCTACATCACTTAACTTCTAGTAGTTTTAGAAAACAAAATATGGTAATATATACTTGGCAATGTTAGTATTGATTTAATTTCACATAACATGACTTATGCATACATATATGGCTATTACATGCCATTCTCTCACATCTACATTTTTTTCTTGGGTATGATCTTCCCAAGTTGTTATCATTCACCTACATGAATTCCCAATTTTATGCCTAAACTTCTTAAAAGCATACTTAGACTATATCCATATCATAATATCAATATTCCAACCTTTCAAATGAGCTTGTTAGACTCAAACATCTTTGAAATTCCATAGGTGTCCAAATATGACAATCTCATCCCCATGCCAAGTAATGATTTAAAAAAAAAAAATTAAATCATCTTCATGGGTTGGCCCATATGTTTCATGTTGGTGAAATGATAAAGTACTCAAATAGACCCATATAAGTATATACTAAGTCTAAGACTTTTCCCTATATATAAAACACATATCATTGATAGGAATTCACTAACATATTAAAAGGGATTGGCCTATTATTTCCAATTCAACCACAAATGACATGGAGTAGGTCCTAGCCCAAGTCTTAAGAACTCAAGATAAGTTAAATTTTCTATTTTAAAAATGTTACAGGTTAGATAATAGGTTTCATTCATAAAAGTAACACTATTTCACACATACACATAATAGGAAGAACTACATGTAGTTTGAATTCATTCTTTAAAGTATTTGATATGTAGGCATCACCCAACCATTCATTAGGGAATGGTTGGGGTTATCTCAACCCACTATTCTTACCATTTTATAGGCCTAAACCTAGTGCTAAAAGTGGACCTAGGGTTAAAATTGGACCTAGGTTTTGAAATGGGAGAAAATTACCTAATATTTCACACATGATTATCCCTTAATATCACACAAATTAAATACAAGTAGGCTCAACAAATTGTGATAAGATAAAGAGGCATAATCATCCCAAATAAATCTAGTAGTTTATATATTCTAACATTTATTGATAGTGTCTAAAGGCTGATGATTCCCTTTAGGTACATACAAATACTTAGTTCCTGATCTAAATGACTCTTAATACAATTTAAATCCCCTTATTCCACCTCCATCCAATCTTAAAACCTATACAAAGCATCTTAATCCCATTAATACTTCCATAATTAGTAAGTGAAATTTATCAAAACACATTCTTCCTTTTATATTTAATTTCATATGCTATAATAATACATTAAAAAATCTAATTTAATTCATAGTTTTATCTTGTTAAGTTGAACTAATAAAAAATAAGGTAAAATATATTTATGAATCCACATATTGTCCAGAACATAACAATCCTAGGTTTTCTGTCAGGGTTTCATCTTTATTTCTAGGGTTTCAAATTTCTATGTATAAATCTATTTTGACCTGATTTTAAATTTTATCTCATTTAAAAAATTAGATATAGCTATAATGGATATACATATTTTTGTTTTCTAGATCAATATATGATTGTAATAATAACATGTTTTCCTTTATAATGAAAAATCTATAACAACTATGTAATTCCATGGGTCAAATATTTTTGCAATAATAAATTTGAAATTAATAATGGATAATATTTAGCCTTTCTTAATTCATATTATTAAAATATTCAATTATAGTTTCTTCTTATTACCATTAGATGTCAAATAGAGTGATGTAGATACTAGAATGTGGTATTAACTAAAAATAAAAAGTTTGATATTAAATTACCACACATGATTTGTGCATAAAAATATGGTACTAACCCACCATTATCTCATAACTACATACTATATTATATATTGAACCTTCATTTTTTGTGGCATGCCTAAAACAACCTCATCGTCTATTTCAAATTAACATACTATATGGAACATACATGTATAAATATCAATTTAGTCCTTTTGTGAATTGGGAACTACCATTAGACTAAGTTAGTATCACTAATTGATATTGACTTGATCTTGAAGTTAATAAGCCTTTCCCAAGAATGGATACTTTTTTAAATATAACATTTCCTTAGGTTCATCCTTTTTACCTAGTGTGTCATTGGAATAATAAATTATCCAGTTGGACCAATATATATACAAATTATGGCCTCACTTGATAGGGGACTTGGAAGTTATCTAATACAAATTTATACACTACTACACATTAATAAAATATTCCATATTCTTTTAAAATTATGAATCAGTCACTAGGAACAATCACAAGCCAAGATTTAAGCATACTCAAGCCAAGTCAAAGTAAGCATTGTCAATTATCAAATATAAAACATTAGCTACATTCATATAGGGAAGGAACACAATTTCATAATCACACTTTTTGGGAGATCTATGCTTGATTTGATTTACCTTCCCCAAATATTATGTACATAGGTATTAGTTAATAATAAAATATTAAATATTGGGGTTAGATAATCCAATTGCAATTTCCCATTTTTTATAGGTTGATAGCCCTCATAATCAATGTAGGTTTCCAAGGTGAAGAGGCTATTTTATGGAGTTGTATGCATATTCAAGGTTTGACATCATACATAAAAAGCTTATAAAGACAAGTAAATGTGACCATATGATCATATGTACAATGTTTGGCATAGTTCACACCAACTACCTAATTTAGTATTGATAGTTGATATTAACCTATATCCAATTAAATCAACCTTACATAGATAGAACTTAGTTCTTAAATCAGACAAATTATAAGCTTGTTTTAGTTTATCTTTCACAAGTAGAACATACTCACAATTAAATAGTCTAATATAGATATTAAGTACTCATCCTTTTGTTATAATTATTATATTTATAATATTACCCTTGTAAAATAATTACAATCAATTTTAGTATTTTACATTTAAATGTATGATTTAGTGCCATTTTTATCAATATAAATTCACATACTAGTTTCTATCCTATTAGGTTTTATATAAATAAATTAGGGTAAAATATATTGGTTAAATCATACATTACTCAAATTGTGTCATACCCTATGTCTAATTTAGGGTTTCATCCTTATAGGGGTTTATATTTTTATCTCGAGGTTTCAGTTCTGATCTTTGATTTCCACCTA
This sequence comes from Torreya grandis, assembly GCA_037957365.1. Lineage (NCBI taxonomy): Eukaryota > Viridiplantae > Streptophyta > Pinopsida > Cupressales > Taxaceae > Torreya > Torreya grandis. The sequence goes on from JARHVA010001861.1 coordinate 1,475,967, forward strand.
CAAAAGATAATAAATGATTTCCCCTTTGGCCTTAGTCTTCTACCTACTTCTATTATTCCATCCTATGATATCTAAAAAGGTTATTTACCTTGTCCCTCTAAGAATTTAATGATAAATTAAGTTGGACCCACATAAAGCATAACCAAATTCATTTAACTTCATCTAAAATGGATACAATGAATGTTTCTTTGTATTTTTATGATGTAGTTATTCATGAATATGCGAAAAATATGATTATGTTGACATAACCTGATTAGAACATGATGATTAAGATAATCACCATGAACATGATAATTTAGATAATTAATAAGGCATTGATAGAATTGATCCTAATGAATTTTATGGTTAGATCCTAGCCAAGTTAAATCCACATCCAATTTTCATCAAGGACTGCATCAATATCCTAAAGACATGTGTAAAATATTCAAATCAATCCCAAATTCTAAGAATACACACCAAAATAGACCTACTACATCTCAATCATAATAAAAATAACCCTTTACTATTTTAATCCAATCCTTTCAATCTAGAATCTCCACTTTAGGTGTTCAAATATCTAATATTGGTAATATCCCTATGTCTAGACCTATTATGAAATATGTGACATCCACCCAATAAGTGGGGGAAAAATGAGCTTTCAATGTATTTACACACCTATTTATAGACATATAACCTTTACCCATCTTATTATGGCTATGCATGTTACATCACACCTCACTTACTACATGTTCCCTTGAGCAAACTATTACAAATTTGCATATTAAGGTGCTACAGTTAGAGTAAGGTGAATTTAGAGCTATTAATTCCATGGATTCACATGACTTGATTCATTATCCATTATTCCTTGAGATAACAATGTATACTTTACCAAAAAGCTTTATAAATTCTAGGAGTCCACTATACAAAGGTACAGGTGATCTAGAGCAATGTCTTTAATCATTCAACCCTAAAATTTAGATGTGTGAGGTCATTTAGGGTTAGGAATATAGAAATGAATAAGCACAAGGGTGATAAACATATCTATAGTATGCCAATTAATTTTCAAATTCAAATAAACAATATTAAAAATTTATAATACTGAGATATTCCAAAAATAGAAAGTACAACTATTTATTAATATTTACACACATATAACCTTTACACATCCTATTATGACTACACAAGTTACATCACTAACCACACCTACTAAATGTTCCCTTGAGAAAACTAAATTACAACTTCGCATAATAAGGTGATACATTTAGAGTAAAATGCATTTAGAGCTATTAATTTCATGGATTCACATGCCTTCTCTCATTATTCATTATCCCTTGAGATGACAATTTATCCTTTACCAACAAGCTTTATGGCTTCTTAGATTCCAATATATGAAGGTAAAGGTGATCTAGAGAAAAACCCTTAATCATTCAAACTTAAATTTTAGATGTGTGAGGTAATTTAGGGTTAGGAATATATAAATGAATAATTATAAGGGTGATAAACATATCTATATCAAGCCAATTAATTTTCAAACTTAGATAAACAATATTATGAATTTATAATAATGAGATATGTTAAAAATAAAAAGTACAACTATTGATTGATATTTTAATAAAAAAACAAGAGAACTTAGCTAGTTTACTATGCACATGCAAATCTAGGTTGAAATAGTCTAGAAATGGATCAGATCAGGATCTTGGAATAGTCATCAAATTCTATAATTTTCACTCTATGGCTTCAGACACTTGAATCAAATTTGGATAGTTGTATCAAAGCTGGTGTCTACATTAGATGTAGGTTTTTGGTATAGAATTGTGAGTGGATATTGATATGAACTCTAGACTTTTATGTTTTTACTAGTTTTTTGTTGATGTCTTTAGATCATGTGCACAAGTTGTCACTATAGACACTAGAAAACTATACACTTATAATTTTAAATGACTACATGCCTTATGACCCCCTAAAGACCCCCTAAACATTCTTAACCCTTAACTAAACTTTCTTAACCTAACCAAATCACTATTATCTTATTCAAACATACTATTTAAAAGTACTATTCAAAACTAATATTCACTATCACTATTCACTTTGGGACCCACTATCACTATTCATGATGACATGGCATGTGACATGGCAAGTGATATGACATGTGACATGGAAAGTGACATGGAAGGTGATATGGCAAGTGATATGGCTTAGAAGTGAGGTGGCTTGATGTGGGACATCATACCCCACCTGAGACCCTTTTCTAATGTGTTTAATGACCTCATTTAAGAATCATAAGGGCACCCCATTGAAATATGGTGAATTTCCCCTTAAGAGGTCATCATTAAACATTTATTTTACCTTCACACATGAAAATATCCTTCAAAATGAGATACTTACCTCTTTAGTGTTTTGGAAAAGATAAAGGGCACCCATTTTTTACTTTTTAACCTAAATGAGAGACTCACCAACCCAAATGGGAATCCACACCAACCTAATTTTTGACTAATTCATAAACCACATGGAAACTGGAACCACATTTTTTGTGCCATCTCTTTAAGTGCTTGAATGAAGATGAGTAAGGGTGGTGAAAAGTCTTTGGTCTCATTTAAACCCATGTGCATGATTCCCATTCAAAATTGGGTTCATGTGAAAGGTGGGAGACTCACCAAACCAAATGGGAATCCCAACTAACCTCATATTTTAATCTTTCATGCACTACATGGAAAATGGTGCCATACTTCTACTATTCCTCTTTTGGCATGATTCTTCATAACAAATGTTATAAATACCACCCCTCTCCTTCACCCGAGGTTAAGTGGGAAGTTAGTCTTTTGTTATTAACATATTGTTTCAAGTTTTTAAAGGAGGTTATAATTTTTTAAGTCATCCACATCTTGGAGGAAAATATCATGAAACAATGAAACTCTACCAAAATCATCAATGATCTTCAACAAGCCAATCTTCATCAACAAACATCTTCAAGCATTGAGGTAATATTATTATTTAGCTATCTTAATTTATTTATTCATTTAAATTTTGAATTATTTAACTTAATTACTTACCCTCTTTTCATTTTATCCTCTTACCCATATTTATTTTCCCTCTTGATCACCCTTTACCCCTTTTCTTTCTTGGCCTCATTTTGACCATTTGCACTTTTGCCTTCTTAGCCCTCTTTTTGACCATTTATCCCTCTTGTTTTCTTAAACACATGTAAATTCACCATCAAATCCATTTCCAAACCCAAACAAAATAATTATTTTTACCTTTATCAAATCAATCCAAACCAAAAACCATAACTTTGTTTTAACCGATTTTCAGCATTAGCATTATTTAAACTAGTTACTTTATTTTAGCCATTTAAGCAAATAATTTAGTTTTATTAATTTATTTAAGGTTATTATTTTTAGTTTTATATAATTTTATGAAATATTTCCATTTTAATTTACCAAATTAATTGTTTAAATAAGGTGGATTGACAGCTTCCTCGAAAGCTCACTTCTAGGATCTAGCTCATGCTAGGCAATCCATCCAACTACTTGTCTAACCAATAAGTTTTATATTTATTTTTTATAATTTTAGTTAATTATTCCATATCCAAAGAGATTTTTTAAAAATTATATATTCAAAACATGTGCATTCAAGAGGTATTCTTCTACATACCCTTCTCCACTAGTTTCTTCTTTTCACACTTAGGAAAAAGCAAAAATTAGATAGAAACTTTTTGGCACATTTTCTAAAGCCAAAATTTATAAATCTTGGTAAATCATATGTCTAATTTTTAAAAATGATCATAGAAATTTAATTATTGAACTTGCCTATCCATGGCTATAAATTACTTTTGCATAGTTGAATCAATCATTTAATTGCCTCTTAGGTAATCTCATCCACAGTTTCTACCAAATGAATGAAAAAACTATTTGATACCCATATTTTCCACCATTTAGAGCTTCCATTTATCCAAAATCATTCAATTATACCTAATTTCATGATATCAAATTGGGGAAACCAAGTTAACCAACACTTCCCACCTGAGAAGAAGTACATTAGGATTGAAGTTCATTTTAGACATTATGTCCATGAAACTATGTAGGTAGGATCCACTTGCCTATAGCATATGGAGTATGATCAGCCACCCCATTCCAACCAACCAATCCACTTGCCCATGTCCACCTCAATTTTGGCCCTTTTTGACCCAAACTCTTTACATGTTTCATAATGAATTTATGTGGTCCTTTGACCATACTTACCCATTTTACCAATGTTGACCATTTGAACACTTCACTACCTTGTGCACAAATAAACCACTTGTGTTGTTTAGTAGGAGAATTTTCTCACCTACATACCTATAAATGACACTGACCTTGTTTAGATGGCTTGATGGGAATGACCTGATCAACTATGACCAACATTATGGATTGGTTACCCCCTCTTATCTTTTTAAAACCTAATCTTAATTTATCAACATTAGTAGCTTTAGTCTCTATACAATATTTACTATTTAATTTAGTCACATTTTGTGCACCCATTGGCATTTCACATGCCCAACTACCTTATGGTACTCCCTAGTGCCTCCCCGCTAACTGCTTATCAAACCTACACCTGATTTGGCCTTTTTTCATCAAATCTTAGTTTGAGGGTGAATAAATCATCCCATACTTGGAGCACCCTAATATTCAACCAAGTGATTAATTTTTGTTTTGTAGTTTGTTAATTTACAACTGCATAACAAAATGGGGTAAAATGTAGACACTAAAAAATTACACACTTACAATTTTCAATGACTAAATGCCTCAGGACCCCCTAAAGACCCACTAAACCTTATTAAACCTTAACCAAACTTTATTAAACTAATCAAATCACTATTCTCTTATTAAAAAATACTATTTAAAAGTATTATTCACTATCACTATTCACTATGGGACCCACTATCACTATTCATGATGACATGGTAAGTGATATAGAAAGTGACATGGAAAGTGACATGAAAAGTGACATGGAAGGTGATATGGCAAGTTATATGGCTTAAAAGTGAGGTTTCTTGATGTGGGACATCATACCCCACCTAAGACCTTTTCCCAAGGTGCTTAATGACCTCATTTAAGCATCACAAGCCCCCCCTTGAAATATGATGAATTTACCCTTAAGGGGCCATCATTTAACATGTGTTTTTCCTTCACACATGAAATTAGCCTTCAAAATGAGATACATACCTCTTTAGTGTTTTGGAAAAGACAAAGAGCATCCATTTTTAACTTTTTAACCCAAATGGGAGACTCACTAGCCCAAATAGGAATTCCTACCAACATCATTTTTGACTAATTCATGCACCACATGGAAAATGACACCACATTTTGTGTGCCATCTCTTTAAGTGATTGAATGAAGATAATTAAAGGTGGTGAAAAGTCTTTGGTCTCATTTAAACCCACGTGTATTATTCCCATTCAAAATTGGATTCATGTGTAAGGTGGGAGACTCACTAACCCAAATGAGAATCCCTACCAACCTCATCTTTTACTCATTCATGCAACACATGGAAAATTGTTTCATACTTCTACTATTCCTCTTTTGGCAAGATTTTTCACAAAAAATGCTATAAATACCCCCATCTCCTTGACCCAAGGTTAAGTGAGAAGTTAGTCTTCTATTATTAATACCTTGTTGTAGGTTTTTTAAAGAGGTTATCATTTTGGAATTCATCCAAATCCTATATAAAAAGAGTATGAAGTAATGAAACTCTACCAAAATCATCAAGGATCTTTAACAAGCCAATCTTCATCAACAAACATCTTCAAGCATTGAGGTAATATTGTTGTTTAGATATCTTAATTTATTTATTCCTCTTCCTTTTGCATGATTATTTAACTTAATTCCTTCCTTAACCTCTTTTCATTTTATCCTCTTACCCATATCTCTTTTCCCTCTTGATCACCTTTTACCCCTTTGCCTTCTTGGCCTCATTTTGACCATTTTCCCCATTGCCTTCTTGGCCCTCTTTTTGACCATTTATCCCTCTTTTTTTCTTGAAAATATTTACCTTAACCATCCCATCCATTTCCCAACCCTAACCTAATCATTATTTTGACCTTTATCAAATCAATCTAAAACAAAAATCACAACTTTATCTTAATCAATTTTTAGCATTAGCATTATTTAAACTAGTTGCTTTATTTTATTCATCTAAGAAAATCATTTAGTTTTATTAATTAATTTTATATTCTTAGTTTTATTTTTATATCATTTTATGAAAATACTTCCATTTTCATTTACCAACTTAAGTGTTTAAATAAGGTGGATTGACAGCCTCCTAGAAAGCTTTCGCTTTTAGGATCTAGCTCATGCTAGGCAATCCATCCAACTACTTGTCTAACCAATAAGTTTTATGGTATTGATTTATAACTTTAGGCCATTATTCCCTAGCCAAAGAGGATTTATCATAAATTTTTGATTCAATACATGCACATTTAATAGGTATTCTTCTACACACCCTTCTCCACTAGTTTCTTCTTTTCACACTTAGGAAAAAATAAAAATTAGATAGAAACACCATAATGCAAATAATTATATAAAAGAATTTAAAATAAAACACTTAGAAATATTTAGGTCACCAAAATAACTCTTATAGATATTATTTAAAATAAACCATTAATTTTAACAAATAACTATAATGATTGCATGATCTATACATATAACTCATTCAACAATGATCAAAATCATCATGAGTATTTTACATTTAGATCTTAATCAAAAAATGATACCTTATTGATGATCTTATATATTACAAATATTTTGAATTTGTTCATTAAATAATATTCATAAAACATGACATCCACTAATATGGATATATCTAATTTTTTAATTAAATACATAAATTATTTTCAAACCACTTGTAATACAAAGTAATGATTTCACCACATATAGAGTCATGATAAACATTTCAACATAAACTATATATTCAAATTACATAATGAACTAAGACCCCTAACTGGTATTTTTAGATGTTACAACAATGTCATCAATATGGTAGAATCATCAAAAAGTACTTGTTTTGAAAATAAAAGGAGGGGTGTCAAAATATAGGCTCAATACTAACAACCTTACTAGTTGATTTAATTGATGGAATAAGGTAACAAAAATATAAAATTTACTTATTAAAGACAAAATGACTTGAGAGTGCAATTTAGGTTAATGATTTTTTATGTAACTAGACATAAACCCCTTTATTTATGAAAATTCAAGGGATGAGGTGTTCTTTCAGCATGGCTCAAAGAATAAGAAAAATTAGAAAGGCAAATTCAAACTAAATAAGCAATCAATTGTAAAAGCCTTAAACACAATTTATAAAAGTGAGTAATACTTTATAAATAAATTGATAACCATTTTCAAGCTCATTTATAAACAAAATTGAATCATGTTATGTAAAATCATCTTACCATTATTGAATAATTATAAACATATTGCAGTTTCCTTCTACTTTCCTTCTTCTTAATGAACTTCATTGAAGTAACCAAATATCATCCATTCAAAGAACAAGAAATGAAAAAAAAAATAAATGAAAAAAAAATCAGATAAATAAAAACAAATAAAACTAAAAATAAATAAAAAATAAATAAAAAATAATATCTATTGAACAAATAGTTTTAAATTATGACAATTGACTGAATAACACAACCAATTCCCTTCCAAATCTTGCAATGAAAATAATTTTTACCAAGTATAAAAACAATTCTATATATTCCTAACAAAAGTGAATTAAATTTATGATGTTTTCCTAGATGTTCATGAGCTTTATCCCAATAAAGAATTAGATATCTAATCTTAAATGTTTTATTTGAAACCCTTTTGTCAAAAAAATTATTTAACTTATTTTTGGCTTATTCTAACTTTTGAAAAATAGTAAGTTTACTTTCATCCAATGTTACTAAATCATTTAATTTTTGTTCAATTAGATTTGTATCCTCTTATAAGTACTATAAAATGGTATTACTAGATGAAATTTGTAATTCTATTAATAAAGTAGCGTCAAAACCATAAGTTAATAGAAAAAGTGAGTATCTTGTAGCTGCTTTGACAATAGTTTTATCTACCCATAATAACTAAAATATTTTAAGATGTCAAGATTGTTTATTCTCTTAGACTATTTTATTCATGATAGAAATCATATTTTTGTTTAAATACTCAACTTGCCCATTTCTTTGAGGGTAATACTTAGAGGAATGATTAGAAATAATAGAATAACTTCCTAGAAATTCTACGTATTCATTAGAAGCGAATTGAAAACTATTATCTAAGACAATCTCCTAAGGTACACTAAATCTAAAAAATCTCTAATCCTCAAGGAACTTAATTACTTCAGATGTCACTGAACTTTTTAAAACCTTTTATTTAAGCCACTTTGTGAAATAATTAGTCATTGTTAAAATATATATATGAACAACAAAATGAGGATGAATATCATAAATAAAATCAATTCCCTATTTTGAAAATGGTTTTTTTATAATAATGGGATTCATAGGAATTGTTGGTAATCTATACCTACCAAAAAATAATTTACAAGGCATACAAGAACGTACTTAACTTATAATCATCTTGAAATAATGTAGGCTAATGATAACCTACACACAAAATTTAATAATATGTTGTTTTTATTGTATAATGACCACTACAACTACCTTTATAACATCATCTAAGAACCTTATGAGTTTGATCATGAATTAGACATATTAACAATACACCATCTCAATTTTTATAAAACAAAATATTTTCAAGTAAACAAAAATTTAAAGCCTGTACTCTTAACGACCTTCTTTGTATTTTATCTAAATTTTCAAGACAAACTTGATTTTGAAAATAATACACAAGGTCATGATACCAATCATATTCTACTAGTAAAAAATCCCAATCTTTCATTTCAAGTTCAAACTTAAAACTTTTTAAAAAATTAGTAACTTTCATAGATTGAAAATGTGGTTTAGCATTTAAAGACTCATCAATAGATAAACCCAAGATATTAATATTGAAAGAATCATTTTATACCAAATGATTTTCTAATCCATTTCCTTTGATAGTTTTTGATGTTTCAAATTTAAAGTCAAATTCTTGGATTATTAAAATCTACTTTGTCAACCTTCCTTGAATAGTAAGTTGTTTTAAAAGATAGGATAGAATGGGCACATTTGATCTTACTACCACTTTATTTTCCATTAAAAAATGATGGAATTTAATTAAAAAATAAACCAAAGGTAAAACAATTTTTTTTTAATAAGAAGATCCCTAGTTTCTATGTCTTTTAAGACTTGACTTATGTATCCAATAGGTATTTCACTATTAATTTTATCCTTGTGTAATCATAACACCTATTGCTTTATCTGTAGCATTAATGCAAAGAATGAAAGGCCTAGACAAAATATATTTAACAAGCATAGGTGAACTTGCAATAACATTCTTTACATTTTTAAAGTAGAATTAGCCTCTACATCTTAAAAATATAACTGATTTTTCTTAAACAAAATATTTAAAAGATTATATTTATCATAAAAATATGATATAGATTTTTGTATGAAATATATTTTTCCAAAGAATGATCTAAGACTTGATTCATATTTAGGTGGTTACAAATATTTGATTGCTTTAACACATTTAGGATCAATCAAAAACCCATATTTATAAATAGCATGCCCTAATAACTTACCTTTTATAACATCAAAAACATATTTTTTAGGATTAAGGGAAATATTGTATCTTATACATCTTTTGAAAACTTCATGTAAATGACATAAATGTTTTTTTCTTTTTTTATAATGAATTGTAAGATCATCTAAGTAGACTTTCATAAAAATACTGATTAAATCATCAAAATTTACATGCATGGCTCATTGAAATGTTGCACCTGCATTCATAATACAAAAGGGCATATTATTAAAGGCAAAAATTACTCTTTGAGTTGTAAATGTTGTCTTTGGCCTATCATCTGGGTTCAAAAATATTTAACTATAACCTAAAAAACCATCAAGTAAAGACATCATTTCAGATCTTGCAACTTGTTGCATAATTTGATCAATACTCGGAAGAAGAAAATTATCCTTTTTGATAGTTTTATTCAAATCTCTAAAATATATGAAAATTTTAATATATCCATTATTTTTATGTATAGAAACTAGATTAGCTACCCATTTAGAATATGTTATGGAAAAAATGACACCACCATCAATCATTTTATCAAGCTCTTTGTTGATGGTGTCTTCTAGCAAAGGGCTTATACTATGTATTTTCTTCTTGATAGGTTTAATACCAAGTTTAATTATAATATCATGTCTTACATAAGTATTATCACATCCTTTTAAATATTTATAATACTAGGTAAAAACATCAATAAATTCTCTAATTTTTTTAATAAACTTAACCTTCTCATCAGGAGTACATTGTATTCTCAAATAAACAAACTTTGGTTCTTTATCAGATCTAAGGTTTATTCGTATAGTCTCTCCAATAATCCTTCTAGAATTTTTTTCACTCTATGAGAACTTAGGTTGATTATTTGGAAAAAAATATGGATTCTAATATTACTAAACCAGTAGGTAACTTATTAGTACTCAATTTTAAATAATCTCTACAATTAAGAGAATAATATAATTTTTAAAATAATTGATTTTGATAAAAGCATCAATATGTTCATCATAATAAAAAAGGCCAACTTTCATTTACTTCTAGAAAATAAAAATCTATAGTAGGCACTATTTCACTTATTTTAGGGTTTGAGGCAAAAAACAAGTTTAACAACATGTAAATTGAATTCTTTGAGAATGTGTGTGATATTAAAAGCTTCAAAATGTTCAAATAAAGACTAAACCTTTTGAGTATAGAAATTAATATGAGTCTGGTTTGTCTTATAAATTTTCCTTATTTGTCTGATAACTAGCTCATAATCACCAAAAACTTCTAAGTGTTTAACATTCAATTCTATAGCTTTTTCCAAACCAAGACATAGAGTTTCAAATTTTGATGTATTTTTAGTAGTATCAAAAGACAATTTATAAGCATAATGATATATTCTACCTATGAGAGAAATAATACAAATTCTTGCACCACTACTTACTTATGAACAAACATCATCAAAATACAAAGTCCATAAATTATGTTTTAAAAAGAAATTTTGTTATTTCTATTTAGGTTTATCAAGAATCATCAACTCATATGTATCTAATCCCATTTCAAAATGAGATAGAGTAGGAGGTAATGAATCAATTGGGATCATTTTCCAATATTATCTTTGTCTAAAGATAATTTAATTTCCAATTTAAATCCAAGTGTTATATTTTTCAACAAATGCACCAATTTTTATAGACTAATCTCTATGTAAAAACATCACATAATTACTAGGGATATCCAAAATCTGAACATTGTTCATACACCTAATTATTTCATCTTATGCAAATTTAATTACAAGATATCAAAATTTACCATAACTCTTTGTTTGACATGAATCAAACTCATTTAACTTTATATTATCTATTTCATAAGAAATACCTAATCGATCAACTATAATTTTGGGCATAATATTCTTTGATGCCCCTATATTTAAAATGCAATTATGTATGACTTTGTCAAATATATATATATATATATATATATATATATATATATATATATATATATATATATAGGCTCATAAATTTGAGAAAAAAATAGAAGATTGAGTATGCTCATCATTTTTACTATCCTCTTGAAATTATAAAATATTTTTTAAATTTGGATTTTTAATAGCTTCATTAATTTTCTCTAGTTGTCCTACCAAACTAACATAATGTAATAATAAAAACCCTATTTTAATGGATGATAAATCATAAATAATATTATAAACCCATACATTTTGATGATGTATATGTATATAATTTTTTGGCTTAAAAAGATGATATTGAGAATTATTAAAACTTATTGATAAAAGATCATTATATTTTGGATACATTGTAGCAGTATATAATGTTGCATTATTTTATATATTTTTATCTTTATCTTGGTTTTGAGTAGAAATTAGAGTATTATTTATTGTATTAGAATAATGTCTTTATCTAGTATTAATAACATAATCATTTGTGATTTTAGTATCATCTAAAGATTCACTAATCCCACACATTTATATTGTCAGCCAAATCAAATGAGATATTTTCTTTATCATGGATATATATTTTAAAATTTTGAAGAGCTACACATGTATTTGGGTCATGATCTAATTCACAAACATTACAATAAATAACTTTTTCTTCAATTTGATTCTTTTGAGGAAAAGATGACTTGCCTAATTAAGATGGTTTATCATTAAATTATCTCTTAATAGTGACCAGTTCATTACTGAGATTATGAATGGCTTTTTAAAAAAAATCATTACCTAAATTTACTCCTTTCACATTTCTATCATTAAAACTAACTATTTTCAGCTTAATGTAATAGTGTATACATAAAGTTATAGTTTCATCATAATCCATAATATATTTATCCTCTATATCTATTTTATATTTAATAGGTAAAACATTAAAAAAATATAACCTCAATAATTTTATAGATGGTTGAACATCAGGTGACATTTTTTGATGCAATCTAGTAAATATACTTATGAGCCCATAAATGGTTTCACCCATATCAATTGAAATATTAACCATTTCATTTATTAGATCTAAATCATTTTTAAACTTACTAAATCATAACTCTAACCAGTCTTTAATATCTTTCTAAGTGTTGACAACATTTTCTAGAGGACTAATAAATGCTTGGTATATTTTACCTTCCAAAGTCTAGGAGAAAAATATGAGAGAAACCTTTTCATTATAAATACCAAGAGTGGAACAAACTAATTTGAAAGCATCTAAATTATCCTCCCATGACTCACCATGGTTTCTTAAAAAATTGGGAATGTTAATTCCCTATAATGAAGGTAATTTTAACTATATGAGCACCAATATTGATTGGATTTATACAAATCCAAGGATTTACTAAGGGTTGAGCAATGTCTTTATCCAAATCATTATCTTCATCAGTTAATTCATATCAATATTTATTATTTTAAAGACTTAGAATCATCTCAAACCCTCTACTATTATTCTTGTTCATCTTTCATCTAAAATTTTAACTGTGTTTATTACTTGATTAGATTGATCAACAAAAGCAACAAAATCTTCAAGATGAAATGAATCAGAAATAAAAAAATTAGGTTGAGGATTAACATGCAATATTGATTCTCTTTCAAGTCTAATTCTATGATTGTTTTCTTGAATATGAATTTGAGTTTCACATGTAAGACTTATGTGAACATAAATAATTTTTGCTTCTTCTAATTCTTCATTAAGTATTTAAACAATATGAACCAAATCATAAGGTTTATTATACTAATAAAAATGAGTCAAACTAGAAGAAATATCAACCTATTCTTCAACAATATCACCTAAGGGTTGGATAATTGGGTTTTGAACTCTAATGGTCATGGATAACAAACAAGAAAACAAAGTTACTAAACTATTCCTAGCGGAGTCACCAAATTTGTTTACGATAAAATTTGTTACATAAATGAATCATCACTTTTACCTATCATGAAGGTTAAAATGGAATCATACCAATTTAAAATTTTGGTTTCAAATATCAAAATAAATCTAAAAGATGCATAAAAGGGTTTTTTAAATGATTTGGGATAATAATACGTATGCTAAATACTCAACAATACTCTATTATTAATTTAGAAATCAAATGTTCTCTTTGAAAGAAGGAAACATATATGATTATGTAATCAATCCTATCTGATAGAGAAAATATATGAATGAAATAAAACCTTAAAGGAAATATTTTTGTTCCTTATGAATATTTATGAATCGGTAATTGATATAATATGTTATGCTTAACTCAAAATCGATCCAGTGAAGAGAAATAAAAATATTGGAAAGATATAAAGAAAAGATTACAATGAAAACCAAAGAAAGAGATAGATATAATAGCTAACATTCTAAAGAGATCTAAAACCTAAATCTAATAAAGATAACAAAATAAACATAAATAAAAACAACATTAATCTAATGAAATAAAACAATTCTAATAAGAGCAAGTCATAATAAAACTAAGAAAAATAATAATAAATCTAATTAAACTAAACAAATAAAGAAAGAAAACTAAATATATTCCAAAGACTAAAGGCGGTTAAAAAAGCAAATGAAATAATGTATGTTAATTAAATCTATAAAATCAACACTAAAAACTAAAACTAAAATTATCTAAGTCTAAAGATTATCAAACAACTTACACATTAATCAAACTAAAACCTAAAGTAAGAAAATACTCTAAGATTAAATAAAGATTTCTTAGTCATTAAAAAAGAGTCATATTAACAAATAAATCAAATTTTATTAGGAAACATCATTTGTGATAAAAAAGTATTTAACACAACAACCAATATAATATGAATTGATAAAAAAATATTTTGCATACAGTAAAGTGTTCATCAATATTTAGGCCAAGTAGTTGGATTATGCTCATATGACTAAATCTGCAACCATCATAAGATATTAAACCTAGCATTTCTTAGATAATCAATTTATACATTGAAATAAGAGGCCTACATATACCTGTGCTTATTAATCAAGTTACTTAACTGTCAGATAAAGTGTCCTTGATCTATTTGCAAGAGATTTTTATCTCATACATATTACATAGAAATAATTATGAATATGGACTTGAAATGAATCAAAAGTCTTTTCAAAAATACATGTGTAATTTTCCTCCTCTTCTATGTCATTTTGATCTTCTTTTATAATCAATTCCTCTAAATATGTTTGTAGAATAGGTTATAATCGATGTGTACTGAGTTATTAGTTATGATTTAATTGAATTTAATTAAATCAATTAAATTTTAATTATTACCCAACTCATTTTTATACTTTAAAAAAAAGTCTTAAGATCAAAATAAAAAATAATAATTGTTTGACTCTAATCAGGTGGGCTCCCTTAAACATTATAAAAATATAAATAAAAAAAATTATGAAAATATATCTAAAGTAACATAAGTATTAAATGAAAAATATCACATATAACATTCATCCATATGCATTAAAAATAAAAATTAATATATCCATATCAAAATATTCTTTTTTGAAAATGTTTTAAACTATAAAACCACTATCAAGAAAAAATTAAAATGAGTATCTGAAAAGTATCAAACTGTAACAGAGTATTTCTAAAAATTTTTACTCATCCTCTAAATCTAATATTATTTTAATTAATGGATAACCCTTATCAATCATGTACTCAGTATAACTCATATTGATTGTCAAAAAATGGATCAAATTTATTATATTGTTATTTTCTTCTTCATTCAGATCCAACTTAACTTTCTTCACCATTATGGCGGCTATTAGCGATGTTGAAGGATTGATTTCTTTAATTTTCTTGTTCAATGGCAATATTATTTCCTCTAGGTGATGATGATGAAAATCTGTAAGGTTAAGCTTATAAGAAGTGGCATATGGACTAATAGGTTCAGAAGATAGAAGATTTTAGTTCAAAGGTACTAAAGCATGAGAGTGGTGTAACTTAGAAACTTGATGTAAGTCATGTTTAGGAAACTATTCATTTCAATGAGGAGAATGATGGGAAATTAAATTATATTCTAATTCTAAAGTAGTGTGTATTCTCTAAGAATCACTAGAATTTTCATGTCCATATGGATGACTTCTACAATCAGTCCTTCTGTAACCTCAGTTTCTTATAGTATTAATAGTGTTAAATGGAAAGGCTTCTAGAACATTCTAGAAACCATGACCAAAAACATCAAAGTGAATTGACATACAATTTCCTATATTAAAGGGTCTAGAGAAACTCCTATCAGTAGAAAAATAACATCTAGACACAAAACTATGAGAAAATGAGTTTTCCCTATTCTCAGGTTGATCTGTTCTCCATGGATTTCCTTGGTTATTATTTGAATTAATGAGGTCCACCTTGAAATTCTAAAAGATAAAATAAATCAACCAAATCTCTTTTTAAAACCACATATCAAAATCAACAACTTCATTTAAATGTCTGAAATATAAATAAATTTTAATAAAGAATAAAATTTATATACAATATAGTATCAAGACATACATAATCCATTAAAAACTAAAATCATTACTCACAAAATATATTCACTATTACCAAAAAAAACTAATAAACTTATTTTTTAAACAGAACTAACTATTTCAAAATCCTCTAAACCCAACTTTCTCAAATTACAAATAGTCATAAACATTTCAATAACCTTGCGGTCTCAATTATCTTAACATAGTTTTGTGTCTTAATAGCATTAAAAATTAAGAAATTACTCAAGAGTTTCTAGATACCTTATTTAATACCAAAACCCTCTTCAAATATCTTAAAATTCTAGTACAGAAGTCAAAAGATTAAAGATCTATATTATTTCAAAACCAAATAAAATAACATAGTGAACCCACTGTATAGATTCATATTCACTATTAACTAGATCAATTATAACCATTTATGACAAAATCACATGTTTCAAAAGATATTCTATTCACACAAAAAGAATTCAAAACTTAAAGGCAAATATACCAAGAATTCCATATTAATAAAAACCTTGTGTTCAAATCAAAACTATATTATGATGAACTACATGTAAATTTCTCAAATATTCTTCATAAAAGATAAATGTTCAAACAAATTCTCAAATATTATTCTTAGACCCATATCAAATAATTTTTTTCTTCCATAAACATCTCATAATTGATTATTTCAAGAAGTTTGTCAAAACTATATGACATGCTAACACAAATTCATCACTTTTCATTTCATAAAATAACACCTTATATACTACATATTCAAAATAATTTTGTAATGAATATATTTAATAAAATGCATAGTAAAATCTATATTTTCCATTATTTAAATAAAAACAAACACTTTACATTAAAAATTAATTGAATAAACCATTTAACTAGATTTTGTCAAATTGATTGTTTTAAACCAACTTATATCAAATTCATTATAACCAATTCTAGTTGATCTTAACAACTATCTCATACTTGTTATACTCATAAAAAAATAAATGATAACATACCTCACCTACAAATTTCTTCAGCAAACTTCCAATCTTTTCCTTTGGTTCGAGGATTTGCTTCCATAATGAGCTTGTCGAGAATGACAACTAACCATTTTAAATCCACCTTTGTATTCTATTTAGCTCAAAGTACCAAATGACTATATGTTAAAACAATATTGGATAGCAAAGTGTGTCAGTACTTATCTATATATTTGTCAAAAATTTAAGAAATTTTGATAAAAATAGTGATGACCTTTGATACCACTAAACCTTCCTCTAAAAATCTTAAATTAATACATAACACACCAACCTAAAATGCCAAAATTTATGGGGAATAAAACAAATCCCAGCATATGCACCAAATCATTGGCACATTAATAATTCATCACTTATCACTTAAAACCATTAACCCTGCTTCAAACTTAGAGCCAACTCAAGTTAACTTCTACCACCTTTGTGTTTATCAAAGCCATGTAAGTTAATTTCCTTAACATAACCACTGTTGATATAATGAACATCATTTGACCTTATAAAAATACCTTGTTTTATTCAAAAAATTCACAACCTTTGACCCATGCCATAATGTAAATACTCATATCAAAGTATTTAAAATAAGACCCTTAGAAATATTTAGGTCACCAAAATAAATCTTATAGATATTATTAAAAATAAACCTTTAATTTCAACAAATAACTATAATGACTTCATGATCCATAACTATAATTAATTTAACAATGATCAAAATCATCCTGAGCATTTTAGATTTAACTCTTAACCACAAAATGCTACTTGCTTGATGATATTATATATCATAAATATTCTAAATTTATTCATTCATTGATATTCATAAAACATGAATTTCATCAATATGGATATATCTAATTTTTTTCAATAAATCCACAAATGCTTTCAAAACCAATTTTAATGTAGAGTAATAATTTCACCTCATATAAAGTCATTATAAACATTTAAACATAAACTAAATATTCAAATGACATAATGAACTAATACCGCTAATTAGTAGTTTTAGACTTTATTACAATGTCATCGATATAGAAGAATCATCACAAATTACTTGTTTTGAAAAGAAAAGGATGGGTGTCAAAAAATAGGCTTAACAGGGTCATTATGAGGTCTAAATCCATTCATATGTTCTTGACCCAACTAGCCTTGTCATAAAATTTTGATAATTTCATCACTCTTTTGAGTGAGTATAAATTTAACCTATGTAAACCAAAAATACATAAAATTATAAATCATTCATGTTTGGTTGGTTGATTCCCCCTTATAGGTTGGTTATCTAGTCGATAATAGTTGTGAATAAGGAATCCATAGAGGGGAGATTAGTATAGTGTTAGTTAATAAAATCCAATAAGAAAACATACTAAACACTAACACCTATATATTATATAGTAGGGAGAGCATATATAAAAATCATACAATGAAAACACAGCTAGAAAACAAAATAAATCATCCTTTTTCCTTCCTTGTAGCTCTAAAATGGCTTGTTTAATTGGCTTATTCAGCGATGTACTCAAGAAATATTTATCAATGAATATTCATTGCTCCACCTTTCCTTGGCACCTTGGTAATTTTGGTTGGCTTAGCTTGGATTCAAAAATCGGCATGGTAACACTACTATAAAGGCTTCTTGCATCTATTTGAGTGTAATAGATTTTAACCAAAAAGGATTTTGGATCAATAGATGAGGACTTGTATTTATAACCTTCAAAGTTAACTCTTACCCAAGTTGAGTTAGGTTAGGATTTAAGCATGGAATGAATTAAAACTAACCCTAAGTGAGTTAAAGTTAACTATAATTTATTTAAGGAGGGTACACATAATTATTATTTTCAATTAATAGGCATGGCTCACAAATTAGAGATTTGTCAGATATATTATGAGAGCTTGACAACTCATAAGAGAAACGATGAAAAAGCTTGATATTTTGAATTTCCATTTTTAGATATTCATTAATTACAAATGGATAATTTATCTAAGCATTTAATCTAGTTTAATTATTTGATTCATTTTGATTATCATTTTATCTCTTTTAATAATTGTTCAAGTGCCTCACTTAATGGGTCCATAGGCTAAACTGCTAGTTGCCAGGTCTCAAGGTGATTTAGGGATGAAAATGTGAGATGTTATTATTATGTATAGTATAATACCCCAAATAGGGATGCCTAAACATGATTCTAAGCATTAATGAATGGTGTGTAGATAAAATTTGGAAATTCAATGATTTGTAGGCTTAATTTATAATGTTTAGTAGAAAATAGTCTAAAGTCTAGTTGGAAGCTAGTTATTGCTAGAATGGGGTGTGTACAGTTTGCCCCTATTTGAGAAGGCATTACAAACTATAGGCACTGCAACATTTTTCAAAGATTTAAAATGTCTTGTATGCCTAATTTCCCAAAAAGATATGGATGAACCCTGGATGCGCCCTCAAGGGGTCAATTAGTAAAGAAGGGTGGTGATTGGTCCCTTAAAATAAGGAAATGATGGGACCAAAAGGTAAAATGGGGTGGAATAGACTAATTTGACCAAAGGTATTCATAACCAATGGAATAGCGAGATACCCTAGTTGGGCAGATAAAAGGATGATTTTCCCAAAGGTAGTTATGATCATCTACATAGTAAAGTTAAAAGATAATGATTTGCCCAAAGGTGGTTAAAATCATTATCCAAATGAAAACATGCCCATATATGGTAGGAAAATGATATTGATTTGCCAAAATGTGGTTATAATCATTATAACAATGAAAACATGCCCCTATAAGGTAGGAAAATGATAATTATTTGCCTAAAAATGGTTATAATCATTATCATGATAGTTTTGGGACAATATGGAAAATTAGAAAATGAGACTTACATACTAATTTTTTACTCATGGAGTAAGATTAAGTTGGTACAAAATAAAAACATGAATTTTGGAAACTTGATATTATGGAAATGCACACAATAACTTTAAAGAATTAAAATGATTTTATGATTTAATTATTCTATATTTGGTAAGTGAGTGAATAAATTGGGAATTTATATGGTGACCAAGGAGAAGTACCATGGCATCATTGCTTATAAGATTTATTGAGCTAGTTTTTGATATAAAAAATGATAGTAATCACCATGATATAAAACACCATGATAAACTAGTTATATTATGCTTAAATATTGACACATAATTCAATAAACAAGTGAAAACAATGCACCAATGATAAAAACCATGATGATAATTTTTACATGTGAACATATATGGACTTAATTATAGTGCACAAGAAATCACCCAATAAACATAGATATACTAAGTCAAGGCACAACAATGAAAGCAAACAAATAAAAAAACAAACAAACAAGTAGGAAGGCAAAACACTAATAAACAAAAAGCACAACAAAACACCAACAAACAAAAAGTGAACAAAAAAATAAAAAAACATGAAATAAACACAAACATTGGTTAATCACAATGTTAGTTCAAACAAAAGACAATTTTTTTGTGAATATGTAATATCAATATTACTCTTGGTGATAGGGTGACCCCTAAGCTAGAAAATAATGCCATATGTATAACAACACATGTTAATATCACAATGTTACCCTTAGGCTATCGTGAAACAATGCCACACAAAATAAAAAACATTTCCCCTAGGATTTAGGATAAAATTAAATAAACAAAATAAAATGGGAGAAGAGAAGAAAAAGAATGGGTAGCTGAGCTAACTCCATATGCACTAGGTAAATAGATGATACATACATAGTTCCATGTATGCAAGATCCAACATAAAATTTAGAATAAATGTAGTTCTCCCATGATATGGGATAGAAGAAGAATAATGATAGAAAAAAATGTAATTACATTATAGAGGATAATGGGAATGGTCTCGTATAATGGAGAGAGTATACGATCGAAGGCCAAAAAGGATGGGAAACTAAATGAAAAGTAGTTACTCATGAAATAGTTAGGGGTCCCATGATCCTTAAGGAAAAGAAGTGATAAAAAAATAAAGGTTTGGCTGAGTTACCCAAGATATCCCATGTATCCAAGTGCTACCTACGTAGCCCATGCGGACCTCAGGCTGATGTAGTTCTCCCAAAAATGGAAGGAAAAAGACCAAGATGTTTAAGAAATAAACTAAACAAATAAAATGGCCCAACCCAAAAATTTTGATGGCTTTAAATCTATCATGGAAATTCTAAGCCAATTTTCATGATTTTGTGATTTTTAGTATTTATTAGATCTTTGACAAATTGTTTAGGTATTTTGAAATAATTTCAAACATTTTTGGAATTTTATAATGATCTTAATTCGATTGAGAATATGAGAGATCAAATGGTACAACTTGTAAAACAATGAAAGCATGGCTTAAATAGGGTCACAAAATGGTGAGAGCATTAAAAGTTAAATTGATCACAAAATGGTGAGAACATGGGAAAGGGGGTAACTGAGATGACCTCAATGTTAATAGAGCATTGCCTATATAGTAGTATTAGGACCTCAAGTCACTATAGTTTTGCCTTATAATGGATAAATCTTACTAGGTAACAAAAAGCTCATGAATTAGGCAATTTTCACAATATGGAAATATTAATAACAAGGTGATATGATAGTGAATGGTAAAGGTGTTTCTTCTAATTTTCCCATAGGTGGTTATAATTAGGAAATAATGGCATAGGCCAATGATTCTAATTTTCCCAAAAGTGGTTAGAATTAGTATCACAGAGTGGGACATTGATTTGCCCAAAGGCGGTTATAATAAGAAACACTCATAATGAAATGAAATAACAAATAAAGCATGCATCTACCAAAACACTGCCATACTGGTCCAAGATACTTCCTCTATCTATAATACTGAATGGACTACTTAAAATTCATTTTAATCCCTTCTTTGAAAGTGATTGAAGAACCAATGGAATGGAACAAAGGTCAGAGGGGTGGAGACAGAGGGTAAAAACAAATTTGGTCAGTAAAGAAGGTATTGTAGAATGGTATAAAATATGATACAAAGAAGTTGATGATATGGTACAATGTAAACATGCCTCATAGATAATTCATTAGGTCTCTTAAGTAAAATAATGCTTGAGGTGTATTATATTCATTAGGTCAACATGTTAATCTCCATATGGTGTAGTGAGCATGTATTATTTAGATCTATAATTTACAATAATGACATCTGGGCCTATCCAATTGGGTTTTAAATTTCCCTTCTTCTTAGCCATGGTGTTATTTTGGTTTTATTTTAGAACAAGATCACCAATATTTAACTCTCTGTGTTTGACCCTTTAATTATTTTGGCCATAGAGTCTATTTTAGTATGCTTGAAGGCTATTGATAGTAGCCATGTGTTTTCATCAGGTAAATATAGCTCTTGCATGAAAGCTACTTTGTAATATTAATAATCTAGGACATTTTTTAATGAGATATGCAAAGAAGGTAACTCCACCTCCATGGGAAGAATGGCCTCAATGCCATAGACTATGGAATATGGATTGGCTCTAGTTGGAGTACTATAATTAGTGAGATATGCTCAGATAGCATGGAAGATTTGGAGGTGAAAATCATGGCCAACATCATTAATAATATTTTTAAGGATGTTTACAATTGTTTTATTGTATGCCTCTACTTATTAGTGAGATATGATCAAAGGGAATGGAAAATTTGGAGGTGAAAATCATGGCCAACATCATTAACAATATTTTTAAGGATGTTTAAAATGGTTTTATTATATGCCTCTACTTGACCATTACCTTCTGGATAATATGTAGTAGAAAAAAGTTAGGTGATATTGTACTTGACACAAAGTATTTTGACATTTTTGTTCTTAAATGATCCACCATTATTAGATATAGTATCAGATGGGATACTATAGTCAAAGATGAGATGATTTAAGATGAACTTAGAAATATATTTTCCAGTCATATAAGTGAGGTGTATAGCTTCAACCCACTTAGTGAAATATTCAGTAGTGGTAAGGATGTGTTTATGGACATCAAATGAGGTAGGGTTAATCTTCCCAATGAGATCAAGTCCCCACATTGTAAATGTCCATGGTGTAAGAATTATTTTAATGTTTTGGCTAGGGAATGAATCAAATTGGCATGCATTTGACATCTGTCACATTTTTTGACATAAGTAGCTACATTTGCTTCCATAGTTGGAAAATAGTCATCGGTACCTATGAGATTTTTAGCTAGGAAAACCTCACTAGTGTGGGCTCCACATACTCCATGAACATCTCATAACTTTAATGATGCTTATACAAATTTTAAAAAATGAATCAGAGTTTCATCAAAGTAATGACGGTAAAGGGTTGGACCAAATAAGGTATATAAATAGGCTTGATGCATAAAGGCTTTTTATTGTTTGTGTGATAGGTCTGGTGGTATGATATGGTCATAAAGGTATTTAAAGAGTTATGATCACCATATAGATCTGGGACCAACAATATCATAGATCATTACAACATTAAAAGGTTCATGAGTAGGTGCTAGAATATTTTCAATGATAAATTTATATTCTTTTGCCTTGTCTATGTGGCAAATTAAATAACTAATGGTGGTCATATCATCCACTATCTTTCTACTAGCCCTAGGTATGTGTTCAAAATGTATGTTAGTGATCTACTATTTGAGAATGTCAACCATATCCTTGTATGGCACTAAATTGTCATCTTTGGTCTGAAAGTGGTCTTTAACCTAATCGATGTTTAGCTAAGAATCACCATAAATTGTGAGATGTTGAATATTCCATTGTATTGTTTGATGAAGCCCTATAATAAGTGTTTCATATTCCACCATACCATTATTACAAGCAAATATAATATGGAATGATTTGGGAATAATATACCCATATGTTGTAATAAAAAATAAGACTAAACCTAATCCATGTGATGTGAATGATCCATCAAAATATAGCTTCTAGTGCTACTCCACAGGAGGTGTTTCTATGATGGTCATGATGGATTCATCTAGGAATTGAAAAGTGAGGGGTTTAGTATCTTCAAAGGGAGATCAAACACACTAATTTTCAAGTACTTATCCCTTTATGGTCTTATAATTGGCATACTTGATCTCAAACTCACTTAGAAGCATGATCCATTTATCCATGTGGCTTTGTAAATCTATTTTGGATAGTAGATACTTGAGTGGATCTACTTTGGAAATTACCATGGTCTTGTTGGTAAGTGTTGACTAAATTTGACCCTAGGATAATTTTGGTCAACTACCCCCTAACATATTCAAAATTTTCATAAGGTCTCTTAGGTTTGAAATGTTCACCATGGTCATTAATGATGTCAAATAATATGTTATAAACCTTTGTCACATTTACCTAGTTGTCTTATGTCTCTTTTGGCCACCTTTTGACCATTATAATGAAATGTATAGTTTTACACAAAGGACAAGAGTGTTAAGAAGATAAATAACATCCCACATGTCATAAAATGTTAGATTAATAGTTTGAAACTAAAAATGTTGTAGGTATAATGTATAAATAAGAAGATTATCTATAAAAATTAGTTTAAGATGCCTATATAGACTAATGTAATTGGTTTGGCATGTGTGGAGGATTCATAATGGTCTCTTTAGATTACCCCAAGTCATTTATAGATTTAGGTAGCTTTGAAAGATCCAAAATTGAGAAAAACTAATCTCTTTCTCCTATCACTTCCTTAGATAGGTCAAAAGAGGTCAATGACTTTCTGTTGGTATGAATAGGAGGAAGATAGTTGAGGTAAGTGCACTTGGTAGCTATTAGGGGTCCATTTTTACTTCATTTTCATGGAAATGGTTTCTTGATTGATGATATGTTATTCATGAACACTAACTAAGATTGTTAGCACCTCTAAATTGCCTGAACATCCCCAACACCTCAATTTTATTACCTATTTTCATTAGTCTGATGCTTCCAAGTGATGTATGTGGTATTTTATATCATGGTTAATCATTTAATGTTAGATTTAGTATGGTTTAAACATGTGGTCATGCAAGGATAGGCAAGAGCATCCTACTTTATTAGAAGTGAACACTATCATTATCTATGAACAATGTTTTATCAATTAAAAAGTTTCCTATTTATATGTGTGAATTCAAAATAATAATAAAATACTTGTGTTCACCCCCCAGATCATGATGATTGGTTTATCCATAGAATTTTTGTCTCAGGAGTGTCACTAATGAAATGCAAGGCCTAGGACACTTGATACATTAAAGTAGCCTTGAATCAAGGATCTAGAGGTTTCATGCTCAGACCTGAAAGAGGGATCAATATATGTTAGGAAGTATTTAAGCCTATTTTAGCATCTCAAATAGGTTCATGGATCAAGAGAAAACATTATGTGAGTGGTGAGGTCATTGCCTATATCCAAACTTGAGTTCAAAGTCTCATAAATGAATAAACTTGTAGAGTGTGAATTTTACCTTAAATTATCCTAAAATATACTTTTATCTATACAATGTCATTCTTTGGTGAGTGTCATTGAGGTCATTGTGAGCCCAAATGGTTTCATCCCTACGGCCTAGACCTAGAAGTCACACCTTGGCATAAAAAGAGGTGGATGGGTCAAGAGAGATGATGGTAAGTGAGTTTAAAAATTATTCAATTTTTCATTGAAAACACTCAATGAACAATAATATTAAAATTCCAAAATTACATGTAGCTTACAAATAACTCCTAGTGCATTGGTAGATAGAGAATGATGTATGGTCTCAAGGCAAGAGACAATATCATACAAGTGTGAGATGGTCCTAATGACCTCAAAGGATAGAATATATATAGATAATAGTGATAAAGAACATATATAAACCTACATGAGACATTCAACTTCTTCCTTAATTATTACCTATAGGTGACACAATTAACACATACTACAGACTAGCCTAACCAATGAAGATTGTAAGTTTGGGAGTTTGATAGAGGTGTGAGGTGAGTAAACATGTTGAATTAAATATTATAATTATATTATCACACTTCATGTGATCTTAATAGGAAAATAATATAGATCAAAGATGAATCAAACTAGCCTCTAACCTCATATTTAGTAAAGATTGCACATTGTCATAAACATGTAATATAGTCTTGAGAACATGCGATGTTGAGGGATTTATGGGTATGGTAAGGCTCCAAAACTTGACACAAAATGTCATGATGACATTATAAGTACATTCATAACCAAATTTAGGTCAAACTCATAATGTAAGTGTCCTCTATTTTTTCTGTTAGGATTTTAGAGTATAATTGATTACTTTTGTATAAGCAACTAAACACGGAATTGAAACAAGAAGTAATAAGTAACTAGAAATCAAAAACAACAAATAGTAGGAGATACAAGAAACAACCAATCTGTATTAAACTCTTCCAAAAGGAAATACAATGAAGAAATCTCTCTCTCCTCACACCTCACAGATGTACATTAATTCTCCCTCAAGAGTTCTCTCTCTCTCAATCAATTACAATCAACTCAATTACTGAATTGTACATGCTATGAGGATCTAACCCTACTATATAGTATACTACAACACTAGGGTTCATGAGCCATGCATTTTCCACCCTTAGATCCACCTCTTAAATCAAAGGCTCAAATCTATTCTCCTAAAAATAACAATTCTAGAAATGCACAAAAGTCGGTGTCGGTCTGAAGATGACTGATGTCAGTTGGTTCTGATCAAAGATGACTGATGCTGGTCGACCCATAACTGATGTCGGTTGGTTCTAACCGATGATGATTATTGTGTAAGCCCAACAACCTCAAAATTAGCTCATTAGTGAAGCTTTTAGCTCCACAACTCAACAATCTCCCACTTGGAGATAAACAGCTGCACCTGTACCTATACAACAACATCCTCTAAACATCTCTAGCTTGCTTCTCCCTCTTCAAGTTCAATCTTGAAGACCAAAAAAAGTTGAATTAAGATTCAACTTCTCCTTTATTATCAGCTGTGTTAACACATCAGTAGGGTTCTTATCCATATGGATCTTTTCCAGCTTTAACTATCCATCTTCCAATACCTGTCTAATGAAGTGGTACCTACGCTGTATATGTTTGGTTCTTGAATGAAAGGCTGAATTCTTTGCCAAATGAATTGCACTTTGACTATCACTATACAATTTGCAACTCTCTTTCTCCTTTCCCAACTCTTCCATGAATTGAGTCATCCAAATCATTTCCTTGCTACCCTCTGTGACTACAATGTATTCTACCTCTATAGTAGACAAGGCAACAATCTTCTGCAACTTTGAAATCTAGCTAACCGCCATTCCACCAATAGTGAATACATAGCCTATGGTGCTTCTCCTACCATCCAATTCACCTGCCATATCCGAATCTACATACCCATGTAGAGAAGTGTTTGACCCTCCATAGCATAAATGCCTACTAATGGTCCCTCTCAGATATCTGAGAATCCACTGAACTGCTTTCCAGTGTTCCTTTCCTGGATTGGCCATAAACTTGCTGACAACTCCCACTACTTAGGAAATATTTGGTCTAGTACATACCATTGCATACATCAAGCTCCCAATTGCTGAAGCATATAGAACTCTACTCATGTACTTAACCTCATCATGTGATTTAGGACACTGTTCTTTGCTCAACTTGAAGTGTCTAGCCATAGGTGTGCTTACCGATTTTGCATCCTGCATATTGAACCTCTCCAACACTTTATTCACATAATCCTCTTGAGACAAAATCAAACTATGATTTTTCCTGTCTCTCTTAATACTCATGCCAAGGATTTTCTTTGCTGCTCCTAAATCCTTCATGGCAAATGTGTGAGCTAATTTTACCTTAAGCTCAATAATTTCCTGCATGTGTGAACCTGCAACAAGCATATCATCTACATACAGTAAAAGGATAATATAAATACCATTATCCAATCTGTTAAAATAAACACAATGGTCAGATTGACATTTACTAAAGCCATGCTCTGTCATAAACCTATCAAACCTCAAATACCATTGTCTTAGAGGTTGCTTAAGACCATATAAGCTTTTCTTCAACCTGCACACAAGTTTCTCCTTACCTTTGACCTCAAAACTTTTTGATTGATCCATATATATCTCTTCATCCAAATCTCCATGAAGAAATGTTGTTTTAACATCAAGCTACTCAAGATGCAAATCCTCAATAGCAACTAAAGACAAAATAGTCCAAATAGAAGTCATCTTTACTACAGGAGAAAAAATTTCACCAAAATCAATACCTAGTTTCTATGAAAATTCCTTTACTACCAACATGGCCTTATGTCTCATTTGTCTATTCTCTCCTTCCTTTAGCCTATATATCCATTTGTTTTTTAGTGCTTTCTTTCTGGCTGGAAACTCAACCAAATCCCGCGTATGGTTCTCTTCCAAGGAACCAATTTTCTCATTCATGCCATGCTCCCATTGTTTCCTGGATTCTACCTACATTGCCTCATCAAATTTTTTTGGTTCTCCACCATCAGTGAGCAATAATTAGTATAAATAAGGGGAATAATGAATTGGAGGTTTACTTACCCTTTCAGACCTCCTTATGGGCAATTGAGACTCATTTACAGCTTGTTGTCCACCCAAATTTTCTTCTAACAGTGACCGATTCTAGTCATCTCTGATCGATGCCAGTCTGCACCCGATCGATGTCAATTCCTCCTGATCAACGCTGATTTCCACCTGACCGATGTCAATCTCCACCTGATTGACATTGATTTCCACCTAACTGATATTAGTCTTTGTGTTTTTCTATGAGTGATGATTTTTACCCGCAAGCTCATTTTGGATCATAACCTCTTCCAAATCAAGATTGCCCTGCTCAGAATTATTCAGCCTCTTGAGCTGATCACTGTACATCACCTTCTCATTGAAAACTACATCACTACTTCTAATAATTTTGTTAGTTTCTAAATTCCACAACTAAAATTCAAAATCTCCAAAACCATAACCAATGAAAGTGCATCATATCGATTTAGCATCCAGCTTCTTTCTATTTTCTTTATCAATGTGCACAAAAGCTTCGAAACCAAAAACTCTGAGAAATAAAAGATCTACTTTTTTACCTATCCAAGTCTCTTCTAGAATTCTACCATCTAGTGTAATAGAAGGTCCTCTGTTAATTAGGTAAACCGTAATATCTATAGCTTTTGCCCAAAACTATAAGGGCAATCCAGCATGCAACCTCATACTCCGTGCACACTCCATCATTGTTCTATTCATCCTTTCAGCAACTCCATTTTGCTGAGGTGTCCTTGGAACCATCCTTTCCCTATGTATTCCACTCATAGAATAGTAACTATTGAATTTATTGTTGCAGTACTCACCACCATTGTTAGATCTAAGGTACTTCAATCTCAAACCTGTTTCATTCTCAACCAAAGCTTTCCATTTCTTAAATGTGTCAAAAACATCAGATTTCCTATTTATGCAATAAACCCATACCTTTCTTATAGCATCATCAATGAAAGAAACATAATACTGTGATCCTC
Source organism: Torreya grandis (assembly GCA_037957365.1). Taxonomy (NCBI): domain Eukaryota; kingdom Viridiplantae; phylum Streptophyta; class Pinopsida; order Cupressales; family Taxaceae; genus Torreya; species Torreya grandis. Next base: position 1,505,460 of record JARHVA010001861.1, read on the forward strand.
TAATAGAAGCTACCTGAGCTAGTCCCCACACGTCTGTGTGAACAAGCTCTAACTTGTGCTTCTTCTTTGTTGACCCAATTTTGAGAAACCTCACTTTCTTCTATTTCCCAAAAATACAATGCTCACAAAAAACTAGATCTATGCTTTTCAAATTTGAAATCATACCTTTTGACTTAAAAACATTCATTCCCTTCTCACTCATGTGACCAAGCCTACAGTGCCACAACTTTGCATCTACATCTGAAGTAGATAAAATAGAAGGAGAATAATTAGTAATATAAGTAGATAGATAAAGTGTACCTACTCTCTTACCTTTTGCTAATACAAGTGCACCCTTGGAAACTTTCCAAGATTCAACTATGAGAGTTACTATGCAACCCTCATCACCCAACTTTCTTACAAAAATAAAATTCCTCTTCAGGATGGGTATATGCATGACACCCTTCAATACCCATGTGTTGCCATTCTGCAATTTCACCTGCACTTTTCCTTTGCCAACAATTTTACAAGGCTCATCATCCCCTAAATAAAATTTTCCAAAATCTCCATGGACATAATCATTGAAAAATTATCTAGTTGGTGTTGCATGGAAAGAGGCACCAGAATCTAAAATCCATGATTTTACTTTATTATCCAAAGAAAATATAAGAGCACCATGTGCAACAATACTTGCAACTTTTGCTTCTTTATTACCTTCATGCTGATTTTCTTTGTTATCCTTCAACCAACAATCTTTCTTTGCATGCCCTTTCTTTCCAAAATTCCAGTAGGTTATTCTTCCATTTCTAGATTTGGATCTACTTCCCATCTTTGACCTTGATTTCCCTTGCTTGCCCTTCTCTCTTTGTCATCCCCTGCTTTCAACACTCAAAGCATTACCTGATGTTTCCCCTGTGCTTTTCCTATGAATTTCTTCATTCAATATTACACTAACAACATCATCAAATTTAAAGATATTTGAAGTAGATGCAATATTACTACCATTACCAAACTATGCCAACTTTTAGGTAAAGAGCATAAGATTAAGAGAGTCTTTTTCATCATCAAAAACTATTTTGACTAAATTTAACTGATTTACTATTGTATGGAAGTCATTAAGATGACTAGATACAGATCCACCTTCCTGGATTTGCAAATTAAATAATTGCTTCATAAGATATACCTTATTCGAAGCTAAGGGTTTTTCATATAAATTTGCCAAAGTATCCATTAACTCTAATGTTGTCTTTGCCTGTGATAAGTTGGAAAACACAGAAGCTGCCAGGCTCAACCTGATAGATCCAAGAGCCTTTCTATCAAGAACATTCCATTCTTCATTTTCCATATCTGTGGGCTTCCTTGAAACCCCACCTAATAGTAAATATAGATCTTTTTGATACTAAATATCTTCAATTTGCATCCTCCATAATTGATAATTCTCGCCATTGAATTTATCCATTCTTAGTTTACTTTCTTCTACCATTGCTTTGCTCCCACTCAATCAAAAACTCCTATGAGTGAATTCTGTAATCAAAAAATACTAACACACTCTGATACCAGTTGTTAGGATCTTAGAGTACAATTGATTAATTTTGTATAAGTAACTAAACACAAAATTGAAACTAGAAGTAATAAGTAACTAGAAATCAGAAACAATAAATAATAGGAGATACAAGAAATAACCAATCTATATTAAACTCTTCCAGAAGGAAATACAATGAAGAAATCTCTCTCTCTTCACACCTCGTAGATGTACAATAATTCTCCCTCAAGAGTTCTCTCTCTCTCAATCAATTACAATCAACTCAATTATTGAATTGTACATGTTATGAGGATCTAACCCTATTATATAGTATACTACAACACTAGGGTTCATGAGCCATGCATTTTCCACCCTTAGATCCACCTCTTAAATCAAATGCTCAAATCTATTCTCCTAAAAATAGCAATTTTGGAAATGCACAGAAGTCGGTGTCGGTCTGAGGATGACTGATACCATCTGACCCCTAACCGATGTCAGTTGGTTTTAACTGAAGATGATCGATGCCGGTCGACCCATAACTAATGTTGATTGGTTCTAACTGATGCTGGTTACTGTGTAAGCCTAGCAACCTTAACATTAGCTCATTAGTTATGCTTTTAGCTCCACAACCCAACATTGTCTTAGACATGGGGTTGTCCATAGTCAACACAACTTGTAGACTTAGTATATGAATGATGAAAATATGAATGAAAAGTCTTGGAATGACTATAATATTTTGTATAAATTTTAATTTAATGTGAATAGAGGTCAATAAACACCTAAAACCACTAGAATCACTTAGAAGGGTCAAATACTTAGATTACTTAGTGTAGGCCAATTAAGCCTAATACTGAATATGAACCCTGAATGTGGATAAATTGACTCATATGACTATATGATCTCTCAAATAAACTTTAAGGATTTAAAGGGAGAGTATAAGGTTGACAATAATAATCATTTTTCATATAATATCTCAAATTAGATATTTTTGGCCTAAATCTATCTCAGGCCTATCCAAAATGGATGTAAGAGCTTGAGAAGCCAACTTCCTTCACTCATATCTATAAAAAAAAAGTTGTATGGTGTCTCAAGTATATATGGATAGTTTAATGGGTTCCTATAATCCAACTCAATTGAATTGGTTTACAATTTAAACATCTAACATTTATGAATCATCACTAAGAACTAGAATGTCCTAAAACCCTCTTAAAACCCTCATTTGAACTTGATGAATAAGATGTAAAAGGATATGCATTAAAAAGTGATAAATTAGCCAAGAATATGATTTGTGATTATTTTTCACTCTCATAGGATCTTCACCATCTAGTCATTCCATACCATCACTTGTATAAACAAGCCTAATACTATGTTTTTTATAGGTTTTGAGTTGAATTGAAGGCAAAGAAAGGAATATGTGAATAAAAATCATTGTAGAAGGTGTTTAGATACTTTTTATAACTCCTAAAACTTAATTATCACCTTGATCATGCCTAGAAACTCCTTTTCTATGTTGGTCATTGTAGGCAGTCTTGGATAAAAAAGTGAAAAAACTGAGTGACTATCAAAGTTGATTGTGAGAAGTATGTTTTGAGTTTCATTGAGATCTATTTGATATACCAAAATACAAGGAGGTCTTGAATAGGTGTATAATTATTTTTTAATGAATATTCATGAATATATACAAGTCATTCTAGTGACAAGTATGATAAATAGGCCTAGAAGGATAGTGATTATTGTAAGAAAATGAATGACAAGTGGTGTAAATAAGTTCACCAGTTGGAGAAGTGAATATGACTATCACAATATTATTTTTACCCTCTCAAGTCAAGGTGAATATGTGTCAAAGACATCTATTCCAATTTTAGGAATTCAAGTAGACTCATCATCAACAAGGTAATTTAAATAAGGAAATGGAGTGTTTTTATGCCAAACTCAAGAAGATGCTATGTTTTAGAATGAAAAATGTTCAATAGGACCTCCATGACCTATTTTAACTCATTATCTTTCATTGTAACTGATTTCCAAGTCCTAAGACTTGGCTTTGTGACTATCCAACTTCACTTCTTCTCTCTCCTCTCCTATGCTCTATATATGCAATCCATTTTGGCATGGTAAGAGAATCCATAATTGGTATGGTGAAGCCTATTGTTTTGACATCTTGATTTGTATTTGAATAAATTTATAAAGATTATTTTATCTTTTTAACTCTTGTCTAAGTATGTCAAGTAATGTATTTAGATGACAATTGATGAATGTCTTCTCCTCACTTCTATTTTGCTCTTGTATGCATTATGTGAGTAGTAGAATCTCTTTCAACATGTCTCATGAAGTGTATGTGTGTGTTAAGTGTGTTTTAAAGTGTGAGAAAGACTAGTAGTGTCTAATATAATACCTCCTTTACACCCACCTCTAGATATGCATATCATTCTTCTTCCATGAGAAACACTTATACTAGAATAACATTTAGTTGAGGTCAATTTTAGTAGTCTTCTTTCTTAGTGTAGATGCAAGTGTGTTTTGTGGAATTATCTTTCATGTATCACCTTCATTAGTTTAGGTTGGTTTATGTTTCCTTCTTCCCTTTTCACCCACAATAGTAATTAGTCTTGTGTAGTGTGTGAGCCTAAAATATAGATCAAGGGAGATATCCCTTTCAAATCTAGAGATCTATCTCTTGTAGTAGTTTTCCTATTAGTAGAGATAGTTCCATGTTATCCCAAATTTTATAAGGTCTACTTGACTTCTCTAGGGTGAAAATTTGGGCTATAATAGTGAGCATGTATTTATATAGTGTCTAGGTTACAAAAAACATATATAAACAAAATTTTTATATTGGTGTATAGTTATGTTAATATGAGACTAGTGTACAACTTAAATAGTACATAGCATGCTTTTTCCCATTGTCATCATGTTAAGATAAAAGTTTCCCTAGGTATTTGTTTGTGGCACATAGGTACATTAGAAATGATTTTTTTTGACATTGGTAGTAACAAAACAATTGGATTGGCTAGATATTCCTTTAGGTGATGAAAGGCTTTTTGATAGTATTCATCCCAATAAAATATGACACCCTTATTTAAAAAGTGTGTAAATGGATGTAATTTTTTAGATAATTGTGAGATGAATTACCTAATAGATTTAATATTTCCCTAAAAACTGTGGAGCTAATTCAAATTATAATGTAGATCCATCTCAATAATGGCTTGTAATTTATCAAGATCAACTCCAATGTTGTCATAACAGATGACAAATCCTAATAATTTTCCTAAAGTGACACCAAAGATGCACTTCTTGGGATTAAGTCTCACCTTGTATTCATGAAGCCTCTCAAATATTATTTATAATGGGGCTAGATGATCATCATGGGTCTTTGATTTATCTAATATTTCATTGACATAGTCTTCAATAATGTCATTCATCATATCATGCAATATTAAGGTCATGGATCTTTGGTATGTGGCCCCAAAATTCTTGAGGCCAAATGGCATAACTTGATAACAAAATGTTCCCCATGGAATGGTGAGTGTTGTCTTGTGTTCATCTTTTGGCATGATCCTAATCTGATTATACCCTAAAAATCCATCCATAAGTGAAAGTATTTCATACCCTACTATGGAGTCAAATTTTATGTCAAAATTAGATAGAGGAAAGTCATCCTTAAGGAAGGCCTTATTAATGTCTCTAAAATTAGTGTAGATTTTAATTCCTTTAGACTTATTAATAATTAACACAACATTTGAGATCCACTTTGGATAGTTGATTGGTCAGATGCATCTCACTTTTATGAGTTCTTACAATTCTTTATTTACTAATACAATAATACAAGGATGTATCTTGCATATTTTATGATTCATAGGTTTGGCATCAACATTTATAACTAACGTGGGGTACAAACCTAACATGTGTGAATATGCCCATGAAAAAATGTCAAAGAATCTCATCCAAAGAGATATAAAGATTTCATGTTCCTCCTCAGTGAGGGACGTGACTAATTTGATTCACTTTAGTTTGTCTAGAGTCTTGATGTTGACTTTCATAGTATCTTTTACAAGGAAAATTGATTCATCTTCTAGAATGGTTAGAAATGATGTGAATTGGCTTGCAACTACAAAGTTATCTAAATGGATTGGTTCTTTAATCTCTCCTAAACATGATGAGTCTAAATCACCTAATGGAAATGATGTCCATGTCACAAATATTGGAAAAATTACTAGGAAATTCAATCAAAGGCATGCTATTCTACTAAACTAAAATTAGACCCAAAATCAAGTTCATCATTAGTGGTCTCCTAAGCTTAATTTAAGGAAAGGTGAACACCCCCATCTAATGGCACCTAAAATAGGTTTTCACCAAAAGACTAACCTTTCTCTTTACTTTCACCATAATCCAAAATCACCTCAGAGAGGTTTTGAATTTATTACCTTAATTTTCCATTCTTTTGTTTTTGACTAATGGTGTTCACCCATTCTCTAATATAGGCTGTAGGATCTAGTTTGATAGAGAACCCTTGTTTCTGGTCTCCTAATATAACATTATCTCCTGGGCCTAGAAAATCACAAAAGCCCTCATCATTCTCAAATTCATCTATATGCACTATGGATTATTATTGGTCCTAGGCTATAAGTATAGGGTGATAAAGAAGAAGTGGGTTAAGTTGGATAATTGGGGTAATGGTATAAATGATATGCAGGTCAAACAAGTTGGTATTGGAAAAGTCTTCATAAATTCTATAATCAGGCTCTGCTTCACTACTATCATTATTATCATTAGATGTGTTGGAACATGAATAAGATATGTGGGGTCACCTCTAAGAAGTTTAAATCCAAGACCATAAGTTCCTTTGTACTTAGCCATAAAAATTGGCTCAAGAGTGCTATGCTGATTTGGCCTTAGGCCTTTACCTTTATATTCTTATTTCTCCATGATGCTATTAGGAAAAGGATATTTGGATTTTTTATAACAATTAACTAGTTTGTCATTTTACAACTAAGATTTTTAATTGATAATTGGGTCCTCTTCTTGGCCAGTGGCTAGTGAAAATAACAAGGGATGGAATACAAATCTTGCATATTCCTTTGCATTGCTATTCCATGAAAGGTAGCCTAACTTTATGTCTTCCATAGGACTTGGGGTGATATGTAATTTTATCAATATGGAATGTGTCATGGGTCAAATAATCTCCTGAGCCATGAGATGAGATGGTAAAAAATATTAGACATTTCAAGAAGAGGCATATGTGAAGATGAGTCAAGACTATATAGGTCTATACAAATAGCCTTAATAATTTGATAATTATTTATTTATCTTTTTCCTTCTTAAGAACCACATCTAGGCTAAATTTGTATTTGTAACTTTCATACATAGCCTCCAAATGTTTGTAATGTTCATAGGGTTATAAGTCACCATTGATAGTGACCTCCATGCCTAAGTGAGAGAACTTGGGACATTGGTACAATGTCAAAGGGATTGCATGAATTTCATGTATCCAAGGTCTACCCAAGAGCAAATTTTATGATAAATCTAGGTCTAACAAATGAGAAAGTGTATCATGGGTCAAGGGCCCAATGATAACTAACAAGTTTATTGTTATTTGTGATTTATATTCTTCATTATTGTAGGCTTTGATAGTGATTATTTTTGAATATAGATCAGCTGTTGTATATATGAGATGATTTATAAGCTTCAAAGACACAATATTCAAGCCTAATTCATTGTCTATGAGGACACATTTCACTTTATGCCATATTATGATAACTTTAATGTAGAGTTAATTTTTATAGAGAGGGATAAGGGACTACATATAAATTTAGTTGAAAGTCAACTATTGACCTAGGGTTAGATGTCCAACCAAAGCTTAGAATTTTCCCAAGGTTAAGTTGTTGGAAACTTGGGATTAGCCTAAGAGATTTATTGGGATATCCTTGTGGATAGTAGACATACGTAAAAAAATATAGAATGGGGATTTGTAGGGGTGTATTCTAGAGTTATTCCACAATGTCATATGAATTTTCCTTAACAGTGGTATATTACTTGTTTCTAGTTAGTATAATGGGTTAGATTGGTTCATTGGCAGGAGGTTATGGTCTTGGAATGGTAATCTTATCCCACTAAGTTATGATTGTATAATTGGGATTAGATATAGGACCGTTGTAACTTGATGATGATGGAGATGGGCTAGATAAGATAAGTCTCTATTTCTAGTGAAATTGGTTATAGTCATGGGGCAATGATGATTTATCAGTATAAAGTCCTAAAATAGTAAGCCCTAGTTATTACACTTGGTTTTGGTCCCAAGTTAAGGAATGATTACTAAAATATGAGGGTTGATTAGAATTTTTTGGCAATGGTCCTTGTGTATTAACACTTGGTTTAGGATTAATGGTGATGGTTGAAATACAACCTCCTACAATATAACCTACAACCTTGTTTTAGTCTTGTAAAACTACATGGTAAGTCTATTAGTTGTTAGAATCATTCTAGCCTTGGTTCTTCCAATTTAGTTGATGTTGTTGTTTTTACTACTGATATTTTTGTTTTTTTCTTCATAGTTATTGATATTTTTGTTGTTGTTTTTGTTCTATTCTTCATTTTTTCTATTTTTGATTATTATTTTTATGCTATGGAGAAGGGTTTTGGTGGATACCCAAACTCTAATTTGATGTAGATGCTCTATTATCCAATGTAATCCCCCTATTTTCCAACATATTTTCTATGAGGTGATTTAAATAAACACAATGGCATATGGAATGTCCATGAACATAGTGGTATTTATATAACTCATGCTCTTTGTACTAGTCTAGATATGGAATACCCTTAGGATAATGATTCAAAATTGGCCAACTAATCACATTAGCTATAGCTAGCTTGAAAAACACTATTTCAATAGGTTCACCAAGGTTTCTTAAGAATTGAGGAGTGGGTATTATTTTTAGAGGAGGATTTTACAAAAGTGGTGGTTGCTACATTTGTGGATCTAGTCTAGGTTGTTGTGAAGGTTATTCTTTCTAAATAGGCTACTGATGAGGAGTAATCTACATTTGTATTTTAAGTTAAATATATGGTGTTTGCACCATTTGAACATGGTGTGAATTAGTTACTCCATTTATATAAAATATTATTAATATGGTTGTATTAATTTTATTTCTCATAGTTACTAGTTTGGGTTGGTGTAGATGCTTGTGCTTGGACTTAGTTAAGGTTATATCTTGGGCCTATTCCTTGTTTTTGGTTTTAATTTTTATTTTAAAAGGTCAAATTGATAATCCACTTTAATTAATAATATATTTTTCAATCTATAAACCTTTATTGATGATCTATTTGAAGGTATTGAAACATTTAAGTTATAGATGATAGGATATCTCATTGTGCAAAATTTTAGTAAACATAGTGGCCAATTGTTTGTCTAGTAAACTATGGGTGAAGTGACTAGTGAGCACTTTCCATCTTTGAAGATAGTTTGCAAAGCTTTCACTGACCCTTTGCTTGGCCTAAGTCAAATATACTAATGAAATATTTATTTTAAGTAGATACTAAGGGGGGGGGGGTGAATCAGTTTATAAACATCTCATAATCAATTTCATTTTATTCTAATGAAACAAACACTTTAGAATAACATAAACAAATCAACACATAAGATAGATAAAAAACACTCAACAAAAGTATACCTCATCTATGTGGGAAAACCTCATGGGAAATAAAACCCAATCTCAAAGATTTAAATATGGACTATGTTCCTATAAACATATCAATAACATGATACTTAAGAATAACACCAACTGATCAAGGAGAACCCACCCCTCAAATTAGTCCAACACCTACTAGACCTTTAACTAGCTCCAACTAGTAAGGAGGCTAAAACCCCATAGGTGATTAAGAACCCATTAAAACACATAAAAAATATGATTTAAACCACTAATTTTATCTCTTATACACTTGATGGTGGAACACCTGAAGCTCATACACATGTAATCTACTTCTCTTCTTCATGCAGGCACTCCTAGCTCAATCACTCAAACAAGTCACCATTTAGAATGTTAGGTCTAATGACCTGTTAGCTCATGAAACTAATTATAAAAAAATGACTGATAATATTAAATATTTAATTCTCATCAATTACCTATCTTTTCTCCTTGATTTATCTCTTTTTTTCACTTTTATCCACACACCCTTTGCTCTAGATAAACAAGACAACTAGTCTTGCTTATATACCTTTCTCCAAACCTAATATCATCTTGGTCAAAAAAGATAAAATATAAGGATAAATAAAATCTCCTATACACACCACCAATTCAAACCAAACATTCCATAGGTCATCCATACTTCAAATGGCACTTATCTAACTACTAGGCTACACTAGGCCCAATTAGCCCTTATAGGGCATTCATCACATATGACCATCGCAATGAATAATATCCCTAAAAAAGAATAATAATTAATTATATAATATAATTTCATTTAATTTAAACCTTCTAAATATCCCAATAATTTACATACATCAAATATACTTAGAACTCACCATTAGGTTTAAATATACCTAATAGGCTTAAAACCACTTGCTCACACATTGAGAAAGACAAACACCTTGGGATTCAAATAAGGGATAAAAAAATTATAATGGATCCATGAATACCATTTCACACTTACCCAAGTTTCCAATCCACATGGAGCACCAAACCAATACTCCATCCAAGCCATTCTCTCTCTTGTTCTAAGACCTGCAAACACCCAAAAAACACTACCAAGAAGAACTGAAGCATGATCTTAATGTTTCCACTTTAAAAAATAATATAAAAACTTAAAAATTTCATTAATTAATCAATAAACACCTCAAAATCCATTTTTCACCTTCACATATCTCAAAACAATCCAAACTAACTCACTCTAAATGACCTACTCAAACTGGGCATGTACATCAGAAACTTAGTCAAAGAAATTTGACTACTCCAAAAAAAAATGAAAAAAATGAATACCAAATCCATGTACTTAATTTTTTAGACTCATATAACATCACTAATCTCCCACTTACCTCAAAATATCCTTAGAACAACTCAAACTAGCCTCTCTAAATAGGCCACTTCACGCTACCTGCAAGCTCCAAAAAAATAGTCATGGAAACATGAATTTATCTCACCTAAAATGGATTTAATAAGATATTAAAATTAATTAAAAATATTATAAAATTACCCTATATAAATCTCCTATAATTATATCATAGGCTCCAATATCAAAAACTCTTATATAAGCCATTTTAACTTCACTAGCTCACATAGACTCAAAAGGACCAAAAAGGTCAACTTTGATTCAACTCCCTGATCATACCTCAAGAAGAAGAACCACTTAAAATGTATGTATAGAGTTAATAAAACAAATTAATCACCATGAATCTCTCAAATTCATCCCTAAACACTTGATCACCTTCCCAATTCATCTTCTCACTCCAACTGGTCTTTCTCATTATTTGCTCCATTTCCACTCTAGCGACTAGTCAAATTTGAAGACGTATAAATTTAAAATATAAGGATGAATAAATCTAAAAATTTCCATCAGTATTTGAGGCAATAAAAAATATTCATCAAACACCCATTCATTCACCTGGACACTTTCATAAACCTTCCTCTATATAAAAAATACTACCAAAAATCACTTTCCTATGGGGCCCACACATAGTAAAGAGACAAAAAATACATTAAAAAAACTTGGAATAGTCCTCTACAACCTAAAATCATCATCCTAGCCTTTCACCATCAAACTAGGCACCAAAAAGCAAGATCTCTCCAATCGGATTCAAGACTAGGGGTTTGGTACTCACAAATCTCCTTAGCTTCTTAATGATTGTTCATAAATTTGTGCCCATTAACCTATAAAACAATGATTTTAAAACCTTATTATGAACCTTAACCAACTATTCTAAAGATATCAACTTCCCATGCAAACCCTACATGTGCCAACAAGCATGAGAAACTTCTTCTTGGGTTCTTTTCACTCATTTCTAGCACCCATTGAAGCTTATAAACCAAATTTATAACTTTATAGCTAAATATCTGACCTATAACATGTTAAAAAACTTTTAAAATACATATATAATCAACCACCATTCTTACATCAGCTCATTCATTTTGAAAACTCTCTTTGATCCCCTTGACAAGTGTCACTGGGCACCTAAACCAACTAGGCCAAGAGACAAACTGACATGGAACATTCTTGATATCACTTGAAACCAATTTTTTTGAGATCTTGGAATCATATAATATCTCAAAACACATATTCCAAGGAAACTAAGCACTTTCATGCTAGATCTTCTTCATGACTTCTCATACTAGCTTACCAAACCTACTAGGCCTAAAGCCAATAAACCTACTAGCCACTTGAAGACACTTATAAACCATTATTTCTAAACTCAAAGTACTTTGGAAACCTTAAATATAATAAATACAAGAACTATAATCACTTATTGAGGACATATAAGTCATACTACACTTACCTCCATATGCAACCAAGAAAGGTCAAACATACAAGGCCTAGGATGACAAGAACTCCACATGAAGACCATATGATAAGACTTATACTAATAGGATCATACCAAGAACATGTAAAATTATCTCTCTCAAAGCTCCATTATATCCACTCATGCCTCCATATAAGAAACTACTCCAACTACTCCCATTAACATCCAACCTTACAAGATCATTGAAGACTAGACTAAGAGCATTCTCTCTCACCACTTTGTCATCATTCATGCCTATTGACATCAATTAAAAAACACTTCCAAAAATGTCCCAACAATCTCCCCCTTTATAATTGATGGAAACAATCCTTTTCTCTCTCCCCCTTTGCCAAAATGACAAAGTGGACTCATCTATCAATATCAAGCTCTTATCCTCTTCAATCAATAAATATTCAAGAACTAAACCAAGAGCACATACCTTCATCTCCCTCACTCTTTTAAACTCAAATAAAACCACCTAAATAGAATAACAACAAGCCTTGGAACAATAAAAAACTCCCCCTCATATCAATCTCCTTTCTCAAAACAAGCACTCCAAGCCTTCTTTAATCACTAAATTCTCAAAAGATATCATACACAGACTTGAAGACCTAAAAACATGATATGAACTTAACAAGAGATGATCTCAAAATATAGAAAGTTCCCCCTTTTCTAAACACTAAACTTAGACCTATAAGTCTTTAAGAGACCTAGAGAACACTGAAGCACAATCCCTTCCTTCAAAATATTTGATCAGACAACTAAATATTCTCAAGCAAAACTAAATAGCTCTAAGGCAATGCAAAGGATCATCATGTAACTAGGAACCAAGGAACACTTCACCCATACTGAAGATCCATAATTAGAAGCCAAGGAAGAACACTATACACATAGTCAAGAAGATGACTTGAGCACAATTAGAAATGAACACCTAGAGAACTTAGTCCTTCTCTCATAAATAAACTAAAACAAGGCCTCATACCACTTTATGACATTTTAAGGTCATCAACCAACTCATGAATTCAAAACAAACTAGATCACTCTTCTTAAGAAACATAAAAGGAATATACCTCTATACAAGAAACACTCAAAATGATGTGTTACAGGAGCATCACCATCTTTATAATATTTCAAGACTTTTGATCTCAAAATAAATTAGATTCAAACAACATTATGACCTTATGAGGTCATCATCAAGTTGAAAAACCAAAACTCAAAAGATTACCTTTATCAAGACCAATAAGAGCAGACTTCTTCACTCAAAGACCTAGCATCTTGAGATTCTATAGGAATATCTTCAACTACTAAACTTGAACTACATTGAAGATACAATAATCATGAAAATAAGACCACCTTCAGATAAAATAATCACACGATGAAGATCAAGTGTTCATGGCAATCACTAAGGAGTACTACTCAATAATCTTCTTCTTAAGAACACCAATGATCAATCTTTCCCAACAACATGATATGATATAGTAGTATGATCATCTACAAAAGACTTTCAATCTCTTATTTCCCATTTTTAAAAGTACTTCATACTACTTCATGACCTTTGAGGTCATCTATCAACTCAAGAAGCATCTAATCACTGAATAATTCTTTCTTAAGAACCACCAAAGCATACTTCTCAACTAGGAAACAAGCACCATCATATGCTATAGGACCTTATCCATCAATATAAATTTGATGAAAGTTAAAAACACTCCAAGCAAGGGAACAAGACCACAAAGATACTAAAAACATACCTTTAGATTTGGAAACCAAGACACAACACAAAGGAGTCTCCAAATAATAATCTACTTCAAGTAAATAACCTTCAAGTCATGATATAGTACAAGAACACTTCCAAGGCTATAGAATTCCTTCATGGAACCATACTCCAAGAAACTACATCTCTTGAAACCAAATATATAACTTTTAAGCACCAAAGAGATTTAATCTTCACAAATAATATTGGTCTTATAGACCAATCAAACACTTAGACCCTTGACTGTACAAGCCAATCTAATCACCTCTTATAGTCCACTTCAAGAAATATTCTTATAGGAAACACTCCTTCAAGCCACCAACAATGATCTATATAAGTCAAAATATTTGACTTTTACTCTAATAGGTAATCTTCAAGAACTCAAACCATTCACTTTTATTTAGAAAAATCAAATAATTTCAAAAGAATACCAAACCCTTTTAGGTCTCCAAGAGGCCTAATAATCCATTTTTCTCTAGACCAAATGAATACTTTATGAATATCAAAAGACCATAAAACCCTTGGAACCATTTCAAAATTGAATAACACTCAGAGATACATTCTTCCACTACTTTCAAGCAATATCAAAACTCATCAAACCCTCACTTAGGTCTTACATCAACATTTAGTCCTTAACTTGATATTAGGTCTCATGAAGACCTCAAATCCTGAAAAGACAACAAAAAATATTTATTAAGGACATTATATACTCATAACATGGAAATATGAACAATATCAACTAGAGAAATAAGAACACCAATCTTGACCATTTGTCAAGCAACTCGCTTCCATCATAAGAACTCTTTTAGGCCTCGAAAGCACAAGAAGGCCTAATCTACAAGACATCAACTGTCACATCTCCTCTAAGTAAATTTGGATCTAAAACATAGGGCTTGATTTTTTATTTGTATTAAATATAATTCTTCTCCATTGTAATATGCAATCTTTGACAAACCCTTAATCTATAATGTAGATTTGCAACAATAATAGACTCACCTATTCTTGAATGAAGAACAACTAACTCTTGACATCCATATTCTTATCAAAGTAACTATAAAATCTCATAAAACCTTGAAATAACATAAAAGGAAACATGAATAAAATTTTCAGCAACTAGAAAACCACACTGATCATCAATAACCCCATCAACTCTGCTAGCAAGCTGACTAGGTAGGCACTAACAACCAAGCTACTCACTAGATCACCTTACAAGTTGATTAAGCATCGAGATGGACCTGATATGATACTAATTATTTTAATTATATGATAATAGGGGGGGGGGGTTAATGATTTTCTCAACATATCATAATCAATTCCATTTTATTCTAATGAAACAAACAGTTAAGAAAAACATAAACAAATCAACACATAAGCAAGATCAAGAGCACTCAACACAAGTATACCTCATATATGTGGGAAACCATCATGGGTAATAAAACCCACTATAAATAATACCATATGGAGTAAAATACTATAAATATATCATAAACATGAGACTTTAGACCAGCACCAACTAATCAAGGAACTCTCACCCCTCAATTTAGTCTAGCACCTACTAGACCTTTAGCTAGGTCCAACTATCAAGGAGGATACAAACCTATAAGTGACTAATAACCCACTAAATCACATAATATATGATTTAAACCACTGATATTATCTTGTATACACCTGATTATGGAACACATGAAGCTCATACACTTGCAATCTACTTCTCTTTTTTAGGTAGGCACTCCTTGCTCATTCACTCAACCAAGTCACCCTTTAGATTATTAGGTATAATGAATTGTTATCTCGTGAAACTAATAAAAAAAACATGAATTATATGATTCCATCTCTCATTTTTTTTAATGACCTATCTATACTCCTTTATTGAGCTCTTTTCTCCATTTTTGTCCACACACCCTTTGCTCTAGATAAACAAGACAACTAGTCTTGCTTATATACCTTTCTCAAAAACTCATATCATATTTGTTAGAAAATATAAAATATAAGGATAAATAAAATAACCTATACAAACCACCAAGGAAACTAAAACACTCCATAGGTCATCCATACTTCAAATGGCACCTATCCAACAACTAGGCTATACTAGGCCCAATTAGCCCTTATAGGGCATTCATCACATATGACCACATTTATGAATAATATACCTCAAAAAATAATAATAAATAATTATATAATATAATTAAAGGTAATTTAAAAACTTTTCATATCCCAACAAGGTCCATGCATCAAATATACTTAGAACTTACCATTAGGCTTAAATAGACCTAAAGACCTAATAGGCCTAAAACCACTTGCTCACACATCGAGAAAGATGAACACCTTGGGATTAAAAAAATAAAAATGGATCCCATAATACCATTTAAAACTAACCCAAGTGTCCAATATACCTATAACACCAAACCACTACTCCATCCAAGCCATTCTCTCTCTCGCTCTAAGACCTGCAAACACCCGTAAAACACTGCCAAGAAGAATTAAATTATGATATTCATTTTTACACTTTAAAAAATAATATAATACCTTAAAAATTTCCTTAATTACTCAATAAACACCTCAAAATCCATTTTTCACCTTCACATATGTCAAAACCATCCAAACTAACTCACTCTAGATGACCTACTTAAACTGGGCATGCACATCAAAAACTTAGTCAAATAAATTTGAATGATCCAACCAAAATATAGGAAAAAAATTAATAAAAAATACATTTAATGAATTTTTTATACTCATATAATATCAAAAATCTCTCACTTACCTCAAACACTGCTCAGAACAACTCAAACTAGCCTCTCCAAATAGGCCACTTCAGGCTACCTACAAGCTCAAAACAAATAGTCATAAAAACATGACTTTATATCACCTAAAATTGATTAAATAAGATATTTAAAAGAATTAAAAATATCCTAAAAATACAATTTATCACTCTCATAGAATTATATCATAGGCTTCAATATCAAAAACTCCTCTCCAAGCCATTTTCACTTCACTAGCTCACACAGACTCAAAAGGACCAAGAAGGTCAATTTTGAGTCAACTCCCTAATCATACCTCAAGAATAGGAACCACTTAAAATACATTTATATAGTTAATAAAACCATTTAATCACCACAAATCTCTCAAATTCATCCCTAAACACTTGATCACCTTCCCAACTCATCTTCTCACTCTAATTGGTCTTTCTCATTGTTTGCTCCATTTTCACTCTAGTGACTAGTCAACTCTGAAGACCTATTCATTTAAAATATAAGGATGAATAAAAATTAAAATTTCCAAGGATATTTTTAGGAAAGACATAATATTCATCAAACACCCATTCATTCACCTGGACACTTTCATAAACCTTCCTTTATATAAAAACTACTACCAAAAATCACTTTCCTATGGGGCCCACACACAATCAAGAGACCAAAAATACATTAAAAAAACTTGGAATTTTCCTATAAAACCTCCAATAATAATCCTAACCTTTCACCATCATACTAGTCACCAAAAAGTAAGATCTCTCCAATCAGATTCAAGACTAAGGTTTTGGTACTCAAAAACCTCCTTAGCTTCTTAATGATTATTCATAAAGATGTGTCCCTTAACCCATAAAAAAATACTTGGAAAACATTATTATGGACCTTACATAACTATTCCAAATATATTATTGTCCCATGCAAACCTTAAACATTCCAACAAGCATGAGAAACTTCCTCTCAGGCTCCTTGCACTCATTTATAACACCCTTTGAAGCTTCTAAACTAACTTTAGAAATTTGTAGTTCAATATATGACCTATAAAATTTTAAAAACATTTAAAAACATCTATATAATCAACCACCATGCTTACATCATATAATTCATCTTTTAAACTCTCTTTGACCCCCTTGATAGGTCACACTAGGCACCTAGACCAACTAGGCCAAGAGCCAAACTAACCTGTAACCTTCTTGATATCACTTGGAACCAAATTTTATGACCTATTGGCATAATATAATTTCTAAAAACACATATTCCAAGGAAACCAAGCACTTTCAAGCTAGATCTTCTTCATGACTACTCATACTAGCTTACCAAGCCTATTAGGCCTAAAGTTAATAGACTTACTAGCCACTTGAAGACACTTAGAAACCATTCTTTCTGAGGGAATTGGGGATGTAGTGGAAGGATATGGATTTGAGTAAAATATTATGCATGTTGGTGTTGAGTAATTACTTTTTACTTACTAATCAATCCTAGCTAAATAAGGGGAATTTTTTATGGAGCGAGGCCCTATCTTTTGATCTGTCATACATGCTAAGTAAAAGGAAATTTCTTCCTAATTGGTACTTATTGGATGTTAGTACCCAATTTTTATGAAATTTGAAAAAAATTATTTTTGGGTGTTATAAATTTTTATTTGACTAATAAGAACACATTGTTGATTATAAAATGCTTCTGATTGTAAAGGTATATTGGTGTATGACTTTAGAGGTACACTTGTCAATACCTATTAAGGTGGAACATTTGTTCCCCCTTTAAAGGTGGAATAGAGTTTTGTAATTTTTTTGGTTGTAAATTATATTATGCTTGTTGTTTTGGAATGTTAATCACCACCTGTTGAGGTGGGATATCATTCATCACTTATTATTGAGGTAAAACACTAGCTCATGCTTGATTACTTAATCCCTATGATTGGGTGATTGATGAAGTAACTGGTTTAGGATTATAAGTAATCTACCCTGGTTGGGACATAGGAGTTCCTACCCCATACTATTGTGAATCACTTATGTTTTTGGCTAAAGACACTTATTATTTTAGACTATTTTTTCATGTATTTAAACCACTTAAGCCTGGATTGGAAGACATTTGCATGTTATTCAATGTGTTTGACACATTATTTTGTATAGAAACTATAATTACATCTTTAATAGATGGGATATTGTACATGTCACCATATATATTGATTTGTGAAAATGGGTATATTCCTAAATTATCTTGACCTATCAACTCTATTAGCACTCCAATTGAATGAGCTAGCTCTATGAGTGGAGTGTTTGACATGGTCATGTCATTAAAATTTCATGCTAGATTCAAATAGGTCTTATATGCTTGTTACATTTGATTAAATTGGTCCTCTATGAGGTACTTTCCTTTCAAAAGAATATTTAGTTCTTGATATGACATTGGCATTAGCATTTGAGGATAGCTAGTAGGGGCATGTTCAATGTTTTGTGTATAAGGCATGTTTAGAGGCACTCTAACTAAACTAGGTAAGTTTTCATGGGGGAAGTATGCTAGAAACTTGGCCCCTACCTTTGTAGCTCTAAATAAAACTTTGTCATTTTTTCAAGAAAGTGATAATCAAACAAATAAGGATCATATGTCAATGACATAGTAATGCAATATGGTTTTTATTGAAAATTTTCTACAACTAATGGTGCACTAACAAGATATTTCTTAGTTTTCTCTTGGTCTTGATCTAAATAGGGTGGTGTGTTAAACAAGTAGTGGGATAATAGATCTTGAATTTTCTCCCTAGATTGAGTAATGTAAGGAGGATAATGATCTATCTCACAAACTACATCATCACCATATGGGTGTTGAATAAAGTTATCATTCATGACCATGTTATCGTAACTTGGAGTGTACATAGTTTTACTACAAGTTTAATGAGACATATCCAAATCAATGACTAACATTTTACAAAGGAGGTTTAGAGTTTTAGAAACTATAAAAATGAGGTCAAAAGGGAAAATGATCCTATTGTAGCATATAATTGCACCCTATGAGAGGGTTCTCCAAGCTCCCTCACTCCTAGCTACAATATGGGAATAACCCCAAGATGTGGGTATCCTATGATGGGGTTGAACCTTTGGAGAAGGTCATATTCCTCTTGGTATATCACCTAAACTGATATTTATTCTTAGAAAAGGAATAAAAAGTGGGTATGGGATGACCAAGATCACCAAAAGGGTTATACACCAAATTAAATGACTCTCTAATAAGATTGAAACAAACACTAATTCAACATAAAGATAATATTTGCTCACATAATCTCCAAAACTAACCAACTTGCATTAGTATTTATGAAACTAGGCTCACTAAGTAATATATGAAGCAAATAAGGGTTCTAAAACTCACACTAAACATACATTAATGGAAAAAGGCATAATTTTAGACCTATAAATAACTTGAAAACTCTTTAAAAAAGGCAAGAAATAAGGACAATAACCATGTAAGAACACTTCTTCACAAATCCATCATGCAAAATATTACTAAGAACAAGTTAAAGGCAAAGAGATAGGTGAAATAATATTCTTATTGCTTCAAAAGGTAGTTCTTAAAAAATTTGACATAGTTTTCCCTTGTCAAATGAGAGTATCTTACAAATGAGCCCAAAAATGGGAGATATAGGGAAGAAGAGGAAGAGAGGAGAAGAGAGAAAGATTTATCTCTTCAAAAAATGAATTTCCAACCACTCTTCAATCTCTCATAATTAATTTACAACATAGGAAATGGAGGGAATCTCATTTATCATCTTTTAGCTCTTTTAAATTTGTATTTTAGTTGCACTTTTCAATCATTAATCTCCAAAAGGATATAAAAAGGTCTAATTTGACATATTAGGAAATTTTGGGCTAAAGGTTTCTTGTCTTTGATGATGTCACCATCCACTAAATTTATAAAATGTCTTTTATCTTCTATAATCCATCCTTTATACCATTAATTTTGATTACTTCCCCCTTAATTCACCACTTTATCAAATCCAATGCCACTTTTGACCACTAAAGTTATTTAACCCACATGGTTACTTTGGTAGTTAGTTAAGATAATTTTTAATTTTTTAGGGACAAAAAAGTGAATATAGTATAATTTCAGGTTGACATATCTCCCTTTTCCTCCTTTAGACACCATTAAACCTACAAACATTACCTTTATCTTTCACTCCACCATTAGAGACCTCTTAAGAGCTTGGGCCACCATTATAGATTTCAACATTGTTGCTTGTCAAGGCCTAAATAATCTTAATTATTATTTTATATGACATTTCCCATTGCTCCTTATGCTTACTTGACCATTTATGGTCTTTCCAAAACCTGCAACTTTTGTGACTCCATTAATGGAGGTCATGAAGCTTAGTCATTTTTCCATTTCTTTTCATAGAACCTCCTGAAAAGCTATCAAAACACCCCAAAATATCTTTTAAGACTTTTATAATCATTTTATACCTTAATTAAAATCATTAAATGGTGAGTGTGAGGCTTTATACCTCCTTAGACCTACAACAATGGTGGAAGTATTGCATTAGACTTGTAAAACTCACTAAAAAATGTTAGCAAACTTGAGTTCCTCAATTTATAGCTCAAAAACACACCATCTAATATTTTTAATAGGAACCTTGTGCCATATTTTAGTTCTTCAAGTCCAATTATACCTCTTCCATTCCTTGTAATAACTTTTTCATTTATTGACCTGGTACTTGACCTTGTTTTAAGCTATTTTGAGCTTGATAGGTACCCACACTTACCAAAATTGATTATATAATAGGTATTAAAATTTATTAATAGATTATTGTATGTTTTTTATGTTATTATAGGACAAAAAAGGGAATTTTAAGATCTTTCAATAGGTTTTGGGAAAAACTAGTATTTTGAGAGGGCTAAGCAAGCTAAAACTTACAATTATCTTTGATGATGGTTCTCATATTTTGATTGTGAAATATGGAAAATAAGAAATTTTTATGGAGTAAATTTTGGCCTAAAATTATCGTCAGAATTTTAGGTTATAACTCTTTTCCATGTGTGAGAAATGTTCAAAACAATTTGGCTTCTTGGGTGGTAAAAAGGTAATTTTATAGTTTGAGAGTGGGCAAGCCTCTTAATGATTGTTCATAAAACCAAGGGTATTAAATTATGTATAAATGAATTTATTTGGAATATAAAAACTTAAATTAACATTATATAACTAATTATCCCACCATGAAACATATATAACACATGATAAATAAGTGAAACTTGACCTTTGAGCTCTAATACTGCACTTGGTTGAGAGTGAAAAAGAGGCAAAAAACCAAAATTCGACTTCAAATGGATTTTAAGAGATCCTTTGATGATTTTAAAATTTAATTCATGATATAAATGGATGAAAAATTATTTATATCACTTGAAAAAGATCAAAACTTGATTAGTCACTTGTTAATCCATCATTAGCCTTCTCAAGGCACGCATTGGCTTTGGGGTCTCTCTGCATATTTGAGGTCTTCCATGAAATTTTTTAATAATAAATAATCTTAGAGTGAGGTATAAACTTAATTTGGGACAATTATTACCCTTTGATCACTCTATATCTCCTTGAAGTAGCTTGAGAAGATTTTCCACCCTCTAGGCCTAGTTGTATCACAAGGAGTCTTTTGCTAGTTTGAGCCACTTTGGGCCTTTCCCTACCTAATTAACCTTTGTGATCATAATTATTAGGTTATAATTCACATTAATAATCAATTTTAATCTTGTTAATTTCCCATTTTACCCATTTAATTCTCACTTTAAGACCTGGTTTTGGCATTCAGACTCCATTAATGGAAGGATACAAATTTTATTTTTATTGCTTCTTAGCCTCGCTATGCCTTCTTTGGACAATACCATGGCCACTAAGGTCTCTTTATTTCTTATAAATTTTTTAAATATTTAAAAATTAAATACAAATCTAATGACCTCTAATTAATCACATTTTTACTCTTTTAGGCCTAAAAAATGTATCTCTCTCCTAGAGTGCATGACATCTAAGACTAAATAACGTATATATAGGTTTCTAGTATGACTTTGAGGTCATCATGGTTGGACATGTTAGGTAATAATAATCCTATGTACCAATGTTAATAATGGGTATGTGTTGGCCATTTTTGGCCCACTTACTAAACTTTTACTTGGTTTGAATAGATGAGCGGGGTCCCAATTGGTTTGAAGCAGGCTCAATGTTAAAAGTGAAGGGATTAAGGAAAGTTTTTATAGTGTTGAACAATTACAGAAATAAGTCTAAAAAATAAGCCTATGTTACATTACTTTTCCAACTTTTGGGCAAGTGTGGTTTTTAAAATTCCTTTAAAGGAAGTGTTCCACATAAAACCCACAATAAATGTACAAGGCCTAATTATTTTGGGAGTTTTGTCCCACTTTATTTAGTTAAGTGTTAGAATTATTTTGGGATTTGTGTTTCATACTTTTTTTTCAAGTCTCAAGAATTGTTTCAGAAATTTAATCCAAAAAAATTTCCCCAAAAGGTCATTCTTCAAAAAGGGTCCTTAACAAAAGTTCTGAAGGATATCTTTCATAGGAATTAGTCTAAAATATATATCCTAAGGGGAAATTTTTTAGGAAAAGTGTCCTAAATAATTTTCTTGAAGGTTAATTTTCTCAGGGAAATGGTCTAGTAAAAAAATTATGAAGGATATGTCTCTAAGGGAAATAATACACTTCAAGATTTCTAAAGGGTACTTTTCTTTTAGAAAGGGCACTTTTCAAAAGTCTAAAGGGTCAGTTTCTTGGGCAAGTGTCCTCTACATTTTGTTCTAAGGATCTTTCTATAAGGAGGCAGACCAAGTCAAAGTTCTAAAGGGCACTTTTTAAGGTTTCTAAAGGGTACTTTCCTAGAGATATAGATTCTGAAGACATGAATATGCCTAGACATTTCATCAATAAGAATTTTTTAAGGCAAGTATAAGACAAATGAATTCCTTTGAGAAAAGTGCTCCACATAAATCCTAAAGGAATTGTCCAAAAAAAGGTCTAAAACAAATAGCCCACAAAATTTGTGAACTAGATAGGTGTGAGAATGTCATTTTTGGACCTCAAGAATTAGCTTTTTTGATTTAAAAACACTTATATGTTCACACAAACATTAAATTTAAGCTTTGAAAAATAGATGTTGGCATTCAAAAATCATGAAAAGGGTCCTTGACTAAGTAAAATATTTACAAGTGTCTAAATCTCGAGTGCCCAAATAAAATCTAATGGTGAGAAGGTAAAGATAGGATAATGGGCCTAGGTTAGATCAATGGCACACATTTAATTATGGATTCAAGATCAATAGTACATGAGTGAGTCAAAAAGTCATCAAACCTTGAGTGCAAAGACATGATTGACAAGTGGCACAATCACATAAATCTAGGTAGGAGATCAATGGATCACATTTATTTAGGTCAAGAAGATCTAACAGAGTAAGATGAGTCATGGGATCAATGATATGATTCAATTTTTAATTATCAGTCAAATGAAGGTGATCCTAAATAATGTAGATAGAGTTTGAAAGGTCAGTTTTCAACCAAGGCAAGTAAACATGATGGAGCCAATCTCAAGAACATTTTAGTTTGAGCTAGGAGTAGATTTTTTGGGATTGAATGACAACATTAAGACTTTAAAGAGATAGAATAAGTCCTTTTGTGACCTAACATATATCAAGGTGGGATACTATCTGATCATACGATATAGATATATCTAATTAGATGTATCAACTAAAAGAAAACCAATATTTTAAAGTGGTTTTCAATCTATAGTAAGCTTAGGTGCACATTTCAAAGTACAGGTAGATAGATGTAACTAATAGAGGAGCGTCCTGAGCCATATAGACAATTGCTAAAATAAGACATGAGTATGACCCTAAATATAAAGACCTTGCCATAAAAGGAAATATATTATATGGAAGAACTTGGAAGGATTCATTCAACAACAAGAATGCCCCCTACAATTTGTCTTGATTTTGTACCTCCATCAAGCCAGAAAAGGACAAAGTGACATTAATATAGGAGAAATCTCAAGGAAGATTGGGGGATGGTTGTTGTAAATGATATGGGGCTCATTAATGATCCCTTCAACACCATTTTTTCTCTCTCCCCATTTTTATTCTAATAAATACTAGCCTTGAGCATTTGATTTATATTCTTTCACTAGAGATAGTGAAGCTCTACCAAAATCACTTTGTAACACTCTCTTGATGTAATACAACACAATTTTTAGATTCTAGTTGAATGTTAAGTGTGCTTTATTAAAGTTTGATGTGTAGAGTGTATATTTCTATTCATCATCTGTATGTTCTTCATGTACTTTTCTTCAATTCTATTGGTTTCTTTTAGGTCATGTGAAGTGTTAGCTAGTGACATTCCTCTTGAAGTGTCTTAAGTCGATAGTGTCTTATATAGACATCCACCTTTTCATCCTTCAAGTCACAATTATCCTTTTAGCCTTCATATAAAATACTCATTTTTATAACCTTATCAAAGAGTCTGACTAGTCCTTGTCTTATTTGAATTCATTATTAGTCATAGAAGTGTACAAGCTAAAAGTAAATCATTGAATATTTGGTGCATCATCGCACTTAGTATAGATTTCCATTCTTACATTTTTCTCCCTTTTCACCATAATAATTTGTAGGCTTTAGTGAGAATGAGTTGAATGATGTATCTAAGGAGTTATCCTTGTTAAAAATACTAGATATCTAACCCCATTATAGGTAACCCATAGCCTAGGGTCATTCCTATGTTGGGCCAAGTTTGAGAGTAGGACTTGAACACTTCTACTTTCAGCTAGGGTGAAATATAAGCTCATAATAGTTTGGCATCCTTGGTGGGACAAGTTAAAAAATTAAACTAAATAATTAGTGCTATCTCTAGCTAACAAGTGTAGAAGACACTAAAAAAGAACACCTAACAACTCCAAACACCTTTGTCTAGCAAAAACCAACCCCTTACCTACATGCTAAGAAGTACAAGATCAACTACAAGGGGTATCAACATCCATTTTAGTGAGCTCCCAGTACCCTCAATAAGAATGAGAGTAAGATCATCCTTTTCCCCTATTAAAATTTGTAGTGTAAGACACTCACCTCATAGAAGAAAATCTATACCTCCATTCAAAAGGTTCTATTCTAGGTGAATCCTATTTCCTATTCTACTTACAATATTTATAATAAATCAAGCTTTTATACCCTTTAATGGGGGGATCCCTCTTAACCTTTGGTAATATGATGACATCCTTTCTACCTCTTTGAAGAGTCTATTGTAATTTATAGGATAAAACTCCACCACTCCTATAGGGCACATTTTTGACATTGCAAACCTTTGTGTAGTACACCACATTACACAAGAGAATGTAGTGATGAGACTACTAGCCACATCATTGAAAATGAAAGCCCTACATTGGTATATAGGTTTAAAACCTACCTCAATCCATACTTGGGATGAGTTTGGTGAGTGATTATGTAAACATTTTGAGGATATAACTGACCATGTATCACTTGTGGAATAACTTACCTCAATCAAAAGAGTCCCTCAAGAATCTACGGTTGATTTCAACTATAGATTCCAAAAAACTTGGGGTAGGATCCCTATCATCATTAAGCCCACAACCAATTATAATTTCCTTTACTATTTGAGAGCATTAAATTTATACATTGCATTCATGATCCAATCTATGGGTGGGACAACTCTAATTAGGGCTTATGAGATAACTATAAGAGAAGAAAATTATTTGATATAAATAGTGAAACTCATTCCAAGACCTCTCATGCCACTCTTTCCTGAACTTCAGCCAACCCTACCTATCATTTCTCTATTTCCCACTCCAAACAATAAAACACAACTTGATGATGGCCAAGTGGATAAATTTGTAAGGATTAAGAGCTTGATGAAGGCACAAAACAAAAAGTTAGTGTCTCTAGAGAGAAAATAATAAAATTAATATAGGTCATATTCATACCAAGGTCCTTTAGAAAACTAATACCCTAATTAGTATTATAATATACCCCCTTACCCATCAAACCAACAAGGCCAAGGCCAACTTACTCAAGGTATACCTTATAATAGATACAACCTTGTAGCTACAAGTAACTCCAGAGCCTTATTTCTCACATAAAACAATCTTGCACAAGAAGGTCAATGGTAGTCAGGGAGATAGTCTAATGAGATGGTAATGGTTACAAATGAGGAGATGTATCAAGACCTTGGTTGGTATCAAGTTACTTAATTCCTAGGCTATGACACCATGCCTCCTCCACCATAAGGCCCTCCAATAAACCAAGATAATGAGACTACCATGACATCATTATAATCTCAAATTCAACAATAAGAAATCATGGGCAATGCACCAATTGACACCATGTGCATAAAATTTCAAGAAAGGGCACATACATTTGAACATGTAGTAGAAAACTTAGGGGAGACTACACAAAACCTAGATGAATCAATTATAGCCCATATTAGGAATAAAAGGAGGATGTTGGATAATAATTTAGAGTAGTCTAAGGCTTATTCAACACCTACACTAATAATTAGCCTACCATTTCACATATATCTTTTAAAGCTTCTAAAACTTAATAAGTACCCCAACATCAAGGATAGAAGTAGAAGTCTCCTTCCATTCCTCATGTCACTCAAGTGTTAAGTTATTCTTCTACTTCCAAGGTGCAATCGAAAGGTACTAGTTTCCCTTTCAATATTGTGGATTATATGAAAAGGTCTAATACCACTATGCCTATGTATGATACTTTATCTATTCTGGGTCAGAGGAAAATCCTTTAGCAAGAACTCTCCAAGATTTCTCATATGAGTGAGATAGCTAAAAAGATGAACATTGTTTTCACAAATAGTAGTCAGCTTGGTCCCAGTCAGGTTTATAATACTTTTCCTCCTCCCAAAGTTGTCAAGCCCCCTCCTTTCTATTTTTCAACCATCATAAAAGATTGTTTAGTGTATAATTGTATGATAGATTTAGTTGCTTTGACATTGATTATGCCTAAAGCCATAACAGATAAGCTTGGGCTTAAATATATACCCAATGAGAAAGGCATTCTCCAGTTGGATTATTCCCCCACTAAAATGGTAGGCATAGTGAAATATATTAAGATCACATTGGTAGCCTACCCTAATTAGGTCATTACTTAGGATGTGATGGTGGTAAACCTACCCCCTATTTTGCCTTATGCTTGTCTAGGGACTTTACTACTAACATTGGGGGATATTTATCACCTAATTGGTCATATATGGTTTTTAGAACTAGGTATGGGACCAAAGTAACCATAAGTTTGGAGCCTTTAGCTAGGTTCCACCTAGAGCCCTATATGCCCAATATTACAAATTCTAATTGAGCCATATTTGAGGAGGTTAAAGAGGTTATTGAACAAGAACCCCATAGTCATCTAGAAGGCATTTTAAATACATACATGAATGAGTGGGTAGATGATAACCATGGATTTGATCCATATAACATCATTAAAGAGATAGACCTCTGAGTGTATTGTATGCATGAGGAAGGTGTTACAATACCTTCCTTAACTATCACTAGTCAAGAAGAAGTTAGTCTATGGACTTTGTTATTTGATGGCTCAATGTCAAAGAATGGAATCAGAGTGGGAGATATGATAGTTTCACCCTATGGTAAAAATTATCATTTAGTTGCAAGACTCTAATTTAGTTACTCCTCAAATATAACTGAATATGAATCTCTTTTGCATGTTTTGTAAGAATCAAGAAAGAGAGGTATCCAAATCTTCAAAGTCAAAGGTGATAGAGAACTTGTTGTGAAATAGGTGAGAGGAATAAGTGTAATCAAAAGTCACCATATAGAGTCCTATAAGCACCAGGTATGGGATCTCATGAAGGATTTATTAGCATTGGATATCTAGTCCATACCAAGAGAAGTAAACTGGCATATAAATAGGATTACTGCCATTAGTACCCAATATGAGATAGTAGGAGTCAAGGAAACCAAGGATAAGATAAGGTCAATATTATATGTAGACTAAATATACCTAAAAATGAGGTGAGTCTTTTACAATGATGATCAAATCATATGTTTTCTAGTGCAAGAGGTAGATTTTTGCCATAGGAACCATGCCAAGTTCATGAATCAATATGATGATCAAATAGTAAAATTGAGATCAAACAAGTTTCCCAAAGGAATTGTGACATTTGAGATCATCTTCAATGAAAAATACCAAGTAAGAAAGGGGAAGGCATGCATCTCAACTAAATAGGAACACTGAAAATATAAAGATCTTTAAGGATAAATTACTAAAGCTAGGAAAGGTCAATACAACAGAAGAAAGAGATACATTTGTTTCTTTGTGCTAAGAAATTTTTGATATATTTGATTTAGAGTATAAAGACTTAAAGGGGTTACCACAAACTTTCACAACACATCATTGAATTATAAAGTAATACCAAGCTAATCAATTAGAAACAAAGGCATATCAATCCAAGAGTGGAGGACCTCATGAGAAGAGAACTCTATAAATTGATAAAATCAAAGATAATATTTCCAATTACACTAGTGAGGAAAAATAATGGAGAGATTTTTTTATGTGTTGACTTCAGGGAACTTAATAAGGTTTCATTAAAATACCATTACCCACTACCCTCCATGGATAACATTTTACAAAAGATGGCAGGTTCTCAAAGGTTCTCATTACTTTATATCTATGTTGGCTATAATTAGATCATGGTCAAGGAATAAGATAGGCATAAGACTACCTTCACTACAAAATGGGGTATATATGCATATTTTAAAATGCCTTTTGGACTCACCAATACTATAGCCACCTTATAAAGACTAATGAATGTTGCTTTTCATGGTCTTTTGAATGATATGGTTTTAGTTTACCTTGATGATTTAATAGTTTTATCAAAGAATATTAATGATCATATAACACATTTGAGAGTTATTTTTGATAGATGTAGACAATTTAGAGTTTCTTTGAATCTAAAAAATGCATATTTTGGGTGCACGAGGGATGAATTTTGGGACACATGGTGTCTAAAGATAGTTTGTCTATTGATCCAAAAAGGATAGAGGCAATCCTTACTCTATCACTACCCAAACACAAGAAAGGGTTGTAAAGCTTCTTGGGTAAGATCAACTTCATTAGGAGGTTCATTCTAGGCTTTGTAGAGATGGTCAATCCATTCACTCATATGCTAAGAAAAGGCAAAGAGTTCACATGGATAAGAGAAGGAAAGAAGAGATTTGAGGCCATCAAGGAGGCCATATCTCATTCCCCCACTCTATTAAATCCATATTTCAACAAGGAATTCTATTTATATTCCTTTTCCACATTAGATTTAGTATTAGGCATGATCATGTAGTAGAATGATCAAGGTTTGGAGCAACCCATTGATTTCTTTCACTAGGATTTATAAGGTTATGAAGAAAGATATAGATTTGTTGAAAAACATGTGCTCACTATTATAAGAAGTTAAAATAAATTTATGAATCTATTTTCAAATAGTAAGATCATACTAATGGTGGCTCATGCAAGTGTGAAGAATTTTATCCTCAATAGAGACTTTAACAAAAAGAGATCTAGATGGGTAACTAAGTGTATAGAGTATGACATTCAGGTCAGGATCACTAAGCTAGTCCAAAGAAAGGGATTATGTGAACATCTTGATGAATATGTGAGAAGAGAAAAAGAGATAGTTTTGGTAATCTAAGGCACTCAGTAGGAAGATGAAGCTACTTTTTAATCAATCTAGACATAAGATATTACTCAATTTCTTCAAATAGGAGAGTGTCCAATGGGTTTTAGTGTATCATAAATAAGACACTTTAGGATGCAATTAGTGTCATACATTTTGATTGATGGAGTGTTATTCAAAAATGACATTGGGTGTATGTTCTTAGGATGTGTTGAAATTAACCAATTTGATAAGCTTATAAGGTAGTTCCATGATATTCTTCAAGGAGGCCATTTTGCATCCAATACCATAGCTACAAAAATTATTGAAGATGGTTACGTTTGGCCCACTTTATTTAGAGATGCACATTCATGGGTGAGGAAGTGTTTAAAATGTGCTATGTTTATAGGGAAACAAAAGCTAGATGCCACTAAAGCCTATTCAAGTTGAAAAACCTTTCATGTAATAGGGTTTAGACTTCATTAGCATGATTAATTCTCCATCCAGTGCTGGACATAAAATGGTCTTGATAGCCAAAGACTACTTCACCAAATGGGTGGAAGTAGTTACCTTGAAGGAAGCAAATGAGAACTCTATACTTAAGTTTTATGAGAGCCTAGTAACCCATTTTGGAGCACCATCCACTATAATATCAAATAATAATTTAAAATTTAACAACACAAAGATGTGTGAGTGGGATATTTAGTAGGGTATATATTTGGCATCTTCATCTAATTATTATCCATAGGATAATGTAGCCAAGTCCACTAATAATAACCTAATTCAAGTCATTAAAAGAATAATGGAAGATAATTAGAGATCCTAGCACACAAAGTTGAGGACTACCTTATGGGATGATAGAGTCACCCCCAAAAATTCAATTAATAACTCAACTTATCTCTTAATCTATGGAAGATAATCAAGGCTACCGATTTCATTGGAGCTTCTAGCTTTGGAGCTTGCACACCAACTAGAGCTTCTAAAAAGTGATGTGATGGAGGTTAGAATGAATGAATTAAGAGAGTTAGAGGAAATAAGGAATGATTTCATGCATGTAATGTGGTCTAACCAATATCAGGTTAAGATTCCATTTGATATAATATCTTAATTGAAGACATTCTATCAAGGTGATGTAGTCCTCAAATGGGATGAGGATCATGAAAAACAAGGAAAGCACTCCAAGTTTGATAGTCTTTAGAGTGTACCCTATGTCATAAAGGATGCAAGGATATCAATGATTTTGATCTTGACAAATTGAATAGAGAATACCTTCCTATCCCTATCAGTGGGAGGTATCTCAAGTTCTTTTACTAGTCTCATATCTTTCCCCTTGTATATTAGTAGATATGTATTTTCTTTTCCTACTAGTGCTTTTAAACACTGCCATGTTTAGTTTTTATTTTCATAGTTTAGGTTGTTTATTTATCTTTTATTTATTTATTATTTTTTTCCCTCCCCATTACTCTAGGAAGTGTTAATATAAGTTAATAAAATTCTATTTTTAAGTAACATTCCATTTGAGCAAGATCGATCAAGGTTTGGGTTCCATAACCAATAGGCTAGTCAAGCTAGTTGAGTCACTAGAATTTTTGGCCATTTTTAGCCCATATACCAAGTTTTTAATTGGTTTAAATAGATGAGAAAGGTCATATTTTATGAATGGATCAGGTGGATTTGAATTAGGATCAATTTTTAAAGTGAAGGGATCAAGGTAGTTTTTCATAGTGTTGAACAATTGTAGAAATAGGTCTAGAAAAAAAGCCTATGTTACATCACTTTTTCAACTTTTGTCCAAGTTTGGTGTTAAGAATTCCTTAAAAGGAAGTTTTATACACAAAGCATACAAAAAATGTACAAGGCATAATTATTTTTGGAGTTTTATCCTACTTTATTTGGCTAAGTGTCATAATTTTGTTTGGAATTGTGTTTTGGACTTTTTGTGCAAGTCTTGGGAATTGTTTTGGACATTTAGTCCAAAACAATTTCCTTAAAAGGTCATTATTAGAAAAGGGTCCTTAACAAAAGTTAAAAAGGATATTTTTTGGAGGAGTTAGTCCAAAACACAAATCTTGAGGGGTACTTTTTTAGGCAAAGTATCCCAAATAATTTCCTCGAAGGTTACTTTTCTCAAGGAAATGGTCCAGTGTGAAAATTACGAATGATATGTCTCTTAGGGAAATGGTCCACTTTAAGGTTTCTAAAGGGTAATTTTATTTTCAAATGGGAAATTTTTAAATTTTTGAAGGTTTAGTTTCCTTGGCAAGTGTCCTCTACATTTTCTATGAAGGATCTTTCTATAGTGAGGTGGACCAAGTCAAAGTTCTGAAGGGCACTTTTCAAGGTTTCTAAAGGGTACTTTTCTAGAGATAGAGATTTAAAAGACATGAATACACCCATAAATTTCATCTAAAATAATTTTTCAAGGCAAGGATAAGGCAAATGAATTCCTTTGGTAGAAATGTTCAACATAAAGCCTAAAGGAATTGCCCAACAAAAGGTCTGAAACAAATAACCCATAGAATTTGTGATCTAGATAGGTGTGTGAATGTCAAGTTTAGACCTTAGGAATTAGTCATTTGAATTTAAAAATCCTTGGATGTTTGTGTATAAATCAAAGTTAAGCTTCAAAAAATATCTGTTAGGATTCAAAAATAGTCAAAAGGGTCCCCAACTAAGTGCAAGCTTGACAAGTGTCCAAATCTTGGGTATGGTGAGTCGATAAAGACAAGATAATGGGCCTAGGTCATATTAATGGCACAAGTTCAATCATATATTCAATATAAATGGTATAAAAGTGATTCAAAGAGTTAGTGAACCCTAAGTATAAAGGCATGATTGATAAGTGGCACAAGCACACGAATCTAGGGAGGAGATTGATGGATCATATTCACTCACCTTAGGAAGATCTAATGGAGTAAAATGAGTCATGGAATAAATGATCTAATCAAGTTCTCAATGAAAAATTAAATGAAGGTGAGCCCAAATAATGTAGATGGAGGTTGAAAAGTTAGTTCTCAACCAAGGTAAGCAAGCATGATGGAGCTGATCTCAAACATGTTTTAGTTTGATCTAGGAGCAAACATTTTGGCATTAAATGATGCCATTAAGACTCTATAGAGATATAATATGTCCTTTTATGAATTGACATAGATCAGGGTGGGCTACTAGATGATCATATGATATATATGTCTAAGTAGATGTATCAACTATAGGAAAACTAGTATTTTAAATTAGTTTTCAATCTATAGTAAGCCTAGGTGCACATTTGAAAGTAGAGGTAGATAGATGTAATTAATTGAGGAGCACCCCAATCCATACAAATGGTAACTAAAATAAGACATGAAAATGACCCTAAATACAAAGAGCTATCCCTATAAGGAAGGATATTATATGGAAGAAATTGAAAGGATTCATTTAACAACAATAATGCCCCCTATAATTTATCTTGATTTTATATCCTCCATTAATAAAAAAAATGATAGAGTGACATTAATGCAGGAGTAGGCTTGAAGAGGATTTGGGGATGGTTATTCTAAATGGGATGGGGCTCATTAATGATCCCTTTAACACCATTTTTTCTCTCTCCTCCTTTTTCTTCTTATAAATACTGGATTTGATATTTTTATTTGGATCCTTCAATTGGAGATAGTGAAGCTCTACCAAAATCACTTTGTAACACTCTCCTAAAGTAATAAAAGACAATTTTTAGATTATAGTTGAAATCGAAGTGTGCTTTATTGAATTTTGATTTGAAAAGTGTATTTTTCTATTCATCATATATATGTTCTTAATGTACCTTTCTTCAATTCTATTGGTTTCTTGTAGGTCATGTGAAGTGTTAGCTAGTGACATTCCTCTTGAAGTGTTGTAAGTTGATAGTGTCCTATATATCCCTCCCCTATTTCATCCTTCAAGTCACAGGTCTCCTTTCATTCTTCATATGAAATACTCATGCTAGTAACCTTGTCTTATTTGAATTCATTAGTAGTCATACAAGTGTCCAAAATGAAAGTGTATCATTGAATATTTGGTGCATCACTGTATTTAGTATAGATTTTTATTCTTAAATTTGTCTCCCTTTTCATCCCAATAATTTTTAGGCTTTAGTGAGAATGAGTTGAGTGATGTATTTATGGAGCTAGCCTCGTTACAAATCCTAGAGGTCTAACCCAATTATAGGTAACCCATAGCCTAGGGCCATTCCCATGTTAGGTCAAGTTTTAGAGAAGGAATTGAACACTTCTAATTTCTGCTAGGGTGAAATATGAACCCATAATAGGATATACCTATTTAACCCCCAAAACTCCATTTATGCTCTCGAACACACTTAGAAATTATGAACTGTGAGACATAAGGATAAAGAAAAAGGTGTATCTTGATATTTATGAGGTCTGAAGATGAAATTAATTTTTTTGGGAACCTTTAAATACCCATATAACTGATCCAAACATTATATTTGACTATTCAACCCTTTAAGTACCTCAAAAAAGCCTTTTCTAATATCTACATTTGCATGCCAAAACCTTGAATTTGGCCAACTTTCCCTTTTCCAATTTTTACCTCTAAAATTTGATGAAAGAATGTGTATAAATGTCAAATATTCCCTATAATATCTCACACCAAATTTTTTTGTATCAAAAATCTCAAAAAATGTGAAAGTTCTCTTAAACCCAAGCTTTGAGGGTTTAATAAGTGCTTCAAACTAATTTTAGATTTGATGACAGTTATTAAGTTCTAGGATTAAAATAAGTAAACTAAGATATGTTTATGGATTTAACCCATTCCCAAAACTATCTTTCAAAATGTAGGCTCTAACTATTTTCCATGTGTGAGCACTAGACATTTTAATCAGGAGTCTCAGATGGGGTTTTAGGCAAAAATTAGTTTTAGAGCATCTAGGAGCAAAAATAATTCATAAGGTATGGGTGAGTCTAAGGGAATAAGATAATGCCCAAAAATATTTATGTAATTTCCCTACTCTTTTTTTGGCCCTTTTTAACCTCTAGGACACCCCAAGTCTCTTAAAAATAGGATTTGAAGACCTACAACTATAATTGTCTTGATTGACTGTAAGGAGGTCTTACACTTGTTAATGGTGTTCAAAACTATCATAATCCATCAAAATAAATATTAAAAATCTAACACAGTTCCATACACATTACTATTTAGGTTTTAGAAGATCCAAGCACTCCAAAAGAGTTCTTAAAAAATTCTAGTCAAACCAAGTTTATTGAATTTTAATACAACTTACAATGGTAAACTTATACAAGAAATAATGAACTTGTATGAAAGTTCATGGATAAATTACACTTTATGTTATTTATAAATGAGTATAATTCATTTTTTATTTTTATACCATTCCAAAATTCTCAATATCTTGGTTTTTACATGCATTTCCTTGTTTATTTATTAGGATTTTACCACAGTCAACATCTTTGAATTTGACATGAAATAAATGTAGTTGTATAGATTTTTATGAAAAAATTACACATATATGTTGTTCTTATCACTCTGTATAAAAAAATTTCCTTTAAAACCATATGAAAACTATTAATGGATTTCCCTCTGTAAGTAATTCTTTGTTGACTGGTCTCTTGGGCTTTTACCACAACCAACATCTTTGACTTTGACCTAAAATAAATGCATTTGTATAGAATTTTATGACAAAATTACACATTTAGGTTGTTCTTATCACTATCTAAAATAAAATTTCCTTTTACATCATACCAAAACTCTCAATGTATTTCCCTCTGCAAGCATGTTTAATTTGAACCCCAATGGTCACTTTTTTGAAAACCAACAACTATTTCCTGAAGCCTAAAAATGATGGTCTCTAGTATGTATCCAACCTACAAACCAAATTTAGAAGATTATAAATTTATATTATCAAATTTACAAGACACCAAACGTGGAGGGCTTATTCTTGGCATATATGAAATCATGCTTATGTCATCCTTTGACCATATTTGACTTCCTAGGTACATATAATAAATGCCCAAATTGGTTGGTTTGTATTTCCTTTGATGATGTGTGGTGATGGTCTACTTATTCTGATCTAGGAAAGTGAATTTTTCTCTCTAAAAATGACAAAATGTACATCTATAATCTCACCAAAGGATCTATGAACCTCTTACAACATCCTCTTGGTCCTCAATATCCTACAATTATGCCATACACCCTTTAATCCACAAAACCAACCTCTTTGCTATTAATGCACCATGATGTATTTTTGGATTTGAAGGGTTAATGGGAATTTTTATTGAATCAAGGTTTCCCTTTGACCTTAGAAACCCAAAAATTATTAAATATTATTTGTAGTTGCTTTTAGACTCCTAAGAAACTTTTTACATGCATTAGATGGTCTCATCTTTGTACTCATACCTATAGATGGGCATCTAGGATCTCAAGTATGACCAAAAACCATAAATTATCCCAATTTATTAAATACCACAAAATGAGTCTCCTTTTTGTGAATACACCCCTAAAAACCTCAAATTAGTACTAAACACACCCAAAAATAATGCCAAGGTCTACATATAATGGCCTCTTAATCGAGAGGATGGAAGAAGGGGTAAGGGGAACCAAAAAGAGATTTTGAGTGATCATAATTGGGTATTATAGGTATATAAATTTCTCATGATATTTATAAATATCTCCTAGTGCTAAAATACCTTTCCTACCAACTATCAAAGGCAATTATACATGCAAGTGTCCATCACTCTCGTTTGCATGCTTAAGCCTAACTAGGCTCCTTTTGCTCCAAAACACCAAAACTTGCTCAATCCATGAAGAAGATAAATTATCCCTTGGAAATGGTTTTTTTATAATTATTATACTTGTTCCAACCTTTCTTGGTACCTATTCAATCTCAAAACAATCCATTTACATGCATGGTTCTTACTAGCCGTTGGATAGGAAAGAGAGAATTGGGCCTTAATTGGAAGTTACTTTTTTGTTGCTCAATATGACCTATCAAGGCATGAAATAATTGGAAAATTTTTTTTTATGACCTTTAAAACCCCCTTTTTTTTGAAACCTTCATCTTCTGCCTTCAATGCCTCTTTCTCATTTCGGCCTAATATCCCTATTTTACTATAAAGCTCCTTATTTGGAGTAATCTAGAGATGACCTAAGCCAACTAAATGCGTATTTGACAACCCATTTTGTACATTCAAATGTGGGAGAAGTTTCGCAAGTTGAACTATATGGAAAATGTGTTTTTCCTACACTTCTCTCTCCTCAATTATGCCTCCATTAAACCTTTATGCCTAAAAAAGTGAAATTTGGTCAATTTTTTGCCTCACATTTGTGGAAACTCTCAAAAATAAAGTGATTAAATTTTATGGTATTGATAAGATTATCCACGTCAAATTTTAAGGCTTAACTCTCTGAAAAATGCCCAAAAACTTGAATATACCCCTTTTAGGCCTAGCTCACCTATAGAGCTCTGGGATGGTTTTCTTATTGTTTGTTCCTCCTAAGACTTTCCTTAAAAAAATTATTTTAATATATTTATCATGGTTTTAAGGACCCAATCATCCTTATGGAATCATCCAATGATTCTTAATGCTCCTGAAATGGCCCAAAACTATTTAGTCTCTCTTTTCAAGCCAATAGGTTTGTCTTCCCTGTGAATGGTCTTGAGGTCTAAATTTTATTCTATAATACTAAGAGTGGATGGTATGGGTATAATAAACACTTTAATACAAAAATTTAATCACCCACCTAACACAGAATGGCCAAAACCTACTTCTCCAAGCCTTGGTTGTGAAGGCTTAATGCACCTTTGAGGGGTTTTTGAGTCTTTTCTTCATTTTCACCTCACTATTGGGTCATCCATGTCCTTGAATAATTTGATAAATTTCCTTGAATCCCAATACTAACATTTAATTTCAATTTTACTTATGTATTCCATTTTTACCAAAATTTATTGTGACCTCTTGGGATTGCATGCTTGCTATGTGATAGATTAGTGGCCTAAATTCTATCCATTGGGCTTACAAGGTCACAAGACTCTCTTTCCCAACTGATATGAAATTTATACAAGGTTTTCCACTTATGAAAACTTCCTCTTGAAATAAAAATAATAATAATAAAAAAACCAACACTATGTCAAAGGCACTTAGGGAAGGGAAACACAATTGAAAAGGATGTGCACAAAGCACGTAGAGGAAAACATAAAAACTATAAATATAATGTAAAATATATATAATGGATGAAAAAATCTTATAGTAACAAATATTTAGATTAATAACATTGATTTTTATGGGTAATACCTCTCCATCCAACTTGGCAAACTAACAATCATTGTGTTATTTGCATTTATGGATCAAGTAAGGCCCACTCCATAAACTATCAAATCTAGTATGGTTTATTGGACTATCCTTATTTGAAACCCACTTGAGGACTAGATCCCCCTCTTTGAATTACCTTTTTATGGATATGTTTTCAAAGGATTTATTTAATTTAGATTGATGTGACTCTAGTGTCTTCATTTCAAGGTCCCTCATCTCGTCAAGCTCCATGAATTCTACCATCCTTACATGCATAGGTTCATTTTTCATCAAATCAAGTTGATGGGCTAACTCTGAGGCACATCACTCAAGATAAATGGGCAACTTGGACTCTCTTCCATATACTAATACAAATGGAGAGTTTACAATGGTAACCTTAGGGGTCACTTTATCAGCCTAAAAGGTAGTCCTCAACCTTGTGTGCCACACTCTCTGATTCTCCTCCATAGTTATCTTAATGATCCTTATCCAGTTTCTATTTTTTGACTCTGCAAGGCCATTGCCTTGGGGGTATTAATTGGAGGATGTACAAAGGTAGGTGCCCAACTAAAGTTCCCACTCACTTATCTTCATGCCAAGCAATTATAAGGCATTATTTAAAATAATTGTTGTTAGTACACCAAACATCATTACTATACTATCATAGAAGCCCAACACTACTACCTCATTGGCTTATTTTAGATCAATTACCTTAACCCACAAAATGAATTAATTATTAGTAGTGAGTACCCACTTGTGTCTTCCACTAGAATTTAGATTGATCATTCCTATGAAGTCCAAACCACATTACATAGAGGGTTGATCTACTTGAATTGGATTAAGAGGGAGGGCTGCCAACCTTTGCTTGTCTAAAAATAGAGCACACTTTTGGCACTTTCTCACCTATGTATATTCATCTTTGAAGAGTTTAGGCCAATAATAACTAGGCCTCATAACTTTTTATATTGTAGTCCTTAGTGTAAAATGGCCTCCTTTAGGCCCATCATGGAGTTGTTCCAAGGGCCTAGTCACTTGATCATCATCTATAGACCTAAGAATCACCCCATTAAATTTTTTCCTAAATATAACCCCATTAACCAATGCATAAGGTATAGACTAAAGTATAAAATAACTTCTCTTTGTCTTATCCAAACCTTGACGGTACTTACTTGTTATCAAGAACTCTGTCATGTCTTGGATCTAACTGGTGTGAGGTGGAGGTGTATCTACCTATAGCTCTTTTTATGTCACTAAAACCACCCTCTTTCTCTCTCAATTTAGGTCATCCACCATGTCATCACATAATTATTTTCCTCTTACTATCTTAGTGACCTTAATTTCTACGTCATATTCCATGACCCTTGTGATCCAACCAGACCTCTTCTCATTCAAGTCCTTATTGAGAAGGAGGTCTCTAACTCTAGAATGAGACACCATAAGATATGTTTTGATACTTGATAGCATAGGCTTGAACTTTTTATACTTATCATAGCTGTAAGGACTTGATTTTATATGAAATTGTACCTTTATTAACACCCTTCAACACCTTGGCTAAAAAATTCAATTGGTTTTTTAAGTCCATTATTTTACATCATCATAGCTGATATGTTGTCAATGTTGGTAAAGACATATAATATGAAGTCTTTTGAGAAATTAGGATTCATGAGTGTAGGTGCTTTAGTAATGGATTATTTGATAGCATCAAATCCTTCTTTGCCTTTTCTTGTCTAAGTAAACACCTGATTCTTAATCAATATAGAAGTGATAATTTTAACCAAGCTTGCAAAACCAAGTATAAACCTTCTCACTAAGTTTATATTTCCAAGGAAACTTTGAAGTCCCTTCTTATGCTTAGGCATGGACATGGACAAGATTGCACTTATTTTATTAGGATCAATAGCTAGTCCATGATTTAAGATAATATGACCCAAGAGTTTTCCCTCATGGACAAAAAATACACACTTTTTGGGATTCAATGAGATCATGTACTCTCTACACCTTTAAAAGATCAACGTCAAGTGGTCCATGTGTTCACTAGCCTTCTTGGAGAAATTTTTTATGTCATCGAGGTAGCCAAGCACCATCTAATTTATTAAACCTTGAAAATCCATTTACATGGATATTTGAAAAGTAGCTTCATCATTTGAGAGGACAAAATGCATTTTATTATAAGAATGTGTGCCCCACTTTGTGGTGAAGTCAGTCTTGTATTAGTCTTCCTTTCTTACTAGCACCTAATTGTACCTTGAGTACCCATCAAAAAATGAGAAATGTTCTAAAATATAAACCATTTGAAGGAATTACTCCATGGATGGTAAGGGATAATGGTCTTTCAAAGAGACCTTATTCAAGTCTTTGAAGTCCACACATAACCAAATCTCACCAATATTCTTTCCCAAAAGCAACAAATCAGCTACCCATGA
The DNA here is from genome assembly GCA_037957365.1 of Torreya grandis. Lineage (NCBI taxonomy): Eukaryota > Viridiplantae > Streptophyta > Pinopsida > Cupressales > Taxaceae > Torreya > Torreya grandis. Next base: position 1,546,300 of record JARHVA010001861.1, read on the forward strand.
GGAGTGTTTGATAGGGAAAATGATATTAGGCTCAATAAAATTGGTTAACTCTTTTCTCATCAGATCTTCAATATCTAGGTTGACAGGCCTTTGCTTCTATGCAATAGGCTTGGCATTATCTTCCAACCCTATGGTGTGTTGGGATAGCTTGGGGTCAAAACCTCTTAGATCAATGGATTCGAAAGAAAATATATATAATTATTCCTTAAAAATATTAATAAATGCATGATTTTATACCCCATTACTCATGTTTCTAATCTTGATAAGATTGTCCTTAAATATGAGGATCCTCTCATAGTTTTCTTCATCAGTAGACATAACTTCATTGTCATTCCTCATGTGATTTCCTTCATGGAAAATAACCTCAAGGGTGACCAAACCTTTAGTAATTTTATTAGACTTTAGATAAAAAATATGGTCCTAATACTATTTATGAATCCTACTTTGGTTTATTGAGGAAAATTATGCCTCTTGTTTTATAAAACAAGCAATCTACTTATCACTATCAAAGACTTGCCAATGAGCTTCATTATCTATAAATGATGGTATCACTATCACTTTGACATGTGGTTCTATTATAGACCTTTTAAAATCATTTGGGATGTCAAATTGAGCCCCTATAGCTTCCAACCTATAAACATGTTGATTTTTCTCTCTAGGCATTACTTGGATATTGAAGGCTTCAAAGTCTTCAAGTATGTCCCACACTTTATACTTTTAGGACCTCATTAAGGAGTTATTGGCTATGTTTTTAACTCTCACCTAATGTAATCTTAGCTAACTATCATCATACTATTGAAACTACTTTATTCCCCTCTTAATATCTCATTTAAGACCTTGGATAAGGCCCTTATACTCAACTATGTTGTAAGAGCAACTAAATTGGATTCTTTATGATGAGAAGTATTTGTCATTAGAAGGAGATATTAATATTACACCTATACCTATTCCATGTTTTCTCTTTTAACAATCAAAGAACATCTTCCATAATCCACTAGTATCCTCATGTGGCCTAGTGAGGGATGGTATGAACTCATTCTATTCATGTAGGAAATATATTCCCATGTTTATTTCTTCAACAGATCCCAAAGGATCAAGTAGCTGATTTTCACTACATAACTCATCTAAGAACATATCAGGTATCCCCTTAGGATGAGTGTTTAGTTCTTAACAAATAAGGTGGTCATCTTCATCTAGAATAGTAAAATTGATGTTTAGGATAATTGGCCCATAAGTCTTAATGTGAAATTGGGCAATAGGCTCAGCTTTAACAAAAATCTTAGTCCCATACCTTGTCCTAAAATCCATATAGGACCAATATGTTGTTAGGTAACCCCTAATTTTAGCTGTGAATTCTATAGATAAACATAGATCAAAGTGAGGAGGTACCTTTATTTCAACTACATATTAAGCTACCAAAACACTAGGAAAAGTATGTCAAGTCAAGTTTAGAACTATAATAATACTAGATGGTTTGGTAGAAGATCCATCAAGCTATAAAACTCCCTTAGATTGGGTTTTATACTTCAAACCAAGTTGATCTACTATTAACTTTGGCATCACTGAAATACTTGTTCCACTATCTACCATGCAATTTTATACCAAGGAGGTGACAATGATTATATATAGGTAAAATGAAGGAGGTTTAACCACCTTGTTTAATTGTCCTTCATTAGGCACTTTGTTTGTATTAGTGAGAACTACATTTTCCTTGCTTGGTGGATTCTCATAAATATTGATCTTTGATAAGCCCTCTTGAAAGATATCCACTTGACTAGGCATATAAAGCATGTTCCACATTAGAATACTCAAATTGGACTTATTCATTTTATTAACATTGTTTATGGACAAACAACCAACCTTTGCTTGTCATTTGGGAGCCACAACCATGCTTTGAACTTGTGAATTTTGGGGTACAAATGTGTTTCCTTGGTTCTAATTTCTTTGAGTTATTGGAACTTTTGGGGTAGTAGTAGGCTCACTTGGATTTTATATTAATAGAGTAAGAGTAGGAGACTCTTTTAATACTTATTGGTTTCCCTCCATGTTCCTTCTCTTAAACCTTGTGTTGGCTACCATAGGAATGTTTGCCTAGCTAGAACTAGCCTACTGATTGAAAAAATATTACTCTTCTTATTCATAATTAACCATTGTAACACCTAACTAGTTTGGCCCTTCATTAGGCCCTTGGCCTTGTTTAGGTTCTTATAGTTTGGTCATCATAGGCACTTCTATATTTTGAGCCATGAGATCTTGATTGAAACCATAACTAGAACCCTACTTTCATTGATCATTGAAATCCTGATTGAACTCAATGTTTGGGGATAATGGATTGATTAAAATACTTATTATAATACATAAAACCCTCAAATTCTTTTGAAATGTTGTTTTGAATAAGGAATAAGGTTTTGGAATCACTCATAGTATTAGGATTGTAATTGTTTTCCCTAGCATAGTTGAGTTGTGTCCTTGTCCTTGAATATTTCCTTGAAGGGTGGCCTATTTTATTATTAAAATTATTGGGGATGATATGGGTGATGATAATTAATATTATATTTATCTTGATACCTATTCACATTCACCTATTCATTACCAAAGGTTTGAAACTATTCTTGAGTTCTTGGAAGTTCTTATGCTCCTGGGAGTCACTAGACTGACTTGTTGAAGCCTTTTCCTATTTTGGTGAAGGTATGGTAACAAGTGTTGGCAAAGGAGGAATGGTAAAAAGGGGATGAATGATGATAAGGGGTGGTTGAATCTCAAGAAAAAGGGTATTTATGACCTAGGTGTAAGCTTTTCATCCTATATGAAGTTATTCTCTGCTCTGATTGCCACATTGTAAGCATCTGGTAGTGTGTTCCCCCCATAGACTATATCATCACTACAATGTCACTATCGAGACATCTTAAATATTAGAGGAAAGATAGTTAGGAGCAGGCATAATAGATATTGGAATACTCTCACATGTATTTTTAAACCTGTTATTGAAATCCTATAGAACCTCATGAGGAGTTCTCTTCATTGTAGTCAATTATTCTATTAGTGACAAGCAGTCACTCTTGTCTTCAAACCTCTTCCACAAAGCATCCCATAATTTATCCCATGATGTGATGGAGTTATGAGAAAGGTTTATATACCAATATAAGTCCTTGCCCTTGAAATATATGCCCAACAACTAGATATCCACATTTTATTCATTGATGTCATAGATATTACAAAAGTTGGCTGTCTCTGATGTGCTTAGAAGGGGTTGTAGAATTATCTCCTATGAAATAAGGCACACTCTTAAGGGATTCCAATAGGATAGGGTCATATTTATTAAGGTCCAAAGGAATTTTACCATTGAAATCAACAAAAGGAAAAGGTCTACGGTTAGCCATGGTAGTGAAAGGGCCCAACAAAGATCTTCTTGTAGAAGTAGATTTAGAAATTAGTTTAGGAGAAAATTTTCCTTTATAGCGATGAGTTTTATAAAACCTTGATATTTTTTTCGAGTTAAAAGGTAATTCAAAAAATTCAAAAGGAATACCTCTATAATATGATATTATAGTCACCTTTGTCATGAAATATAGGTAATATTTTGCACTAGAATGTTGAGTGTTTTTTGGAGTCTCTAGATGCTGAGATTGTGGATGCAATAGCTACTTTAAATGGATCGAGACTAGTATAAATCTCAATCAATACTATTTTAAATTAATCCCATAGAGCATGATAAAAACTATTGTATCATATAATTTCACCACTATGAGAGGGTTCCTCAAGATATCTCACTCGTAGATACACTATGAGAATAACGTCAGGCTGTGGGTATCTAGTGATGGGGTTAAACCTCTAGAGAATGTTGGCTTCCTCTTGGTAGATCACATAAACTAGTATTATTTCTTGGAAAATGGATAAAAAGGGGGTATGGGATGAATAATAAAAATAAATGGGTGATGCACCAAATTAAATGACACTCTAATAAGCTTGAAACAAGTACTAATTCAATATTAAGATAATATTTTCTCACACAATATCCCAAACAAGATAATTTTCATTAATATTTTTGAAAATATTATAAATAAGAAAGAGATTAAGGAAAGAGGGGTTCTAAAAATCACACTAAGCATACATTAATGGAAGACAATCACAAGTTTAGACCTTCAAATAGCTTGAAAACACCTAAAAAGAGGCAATAAAGAAGGATAATAACCATGGAAGAACACATATTCACAAAGCCTTCATGCACAAGATTACTAAAACACAAGTTAAAGGAAAAGAGATAGGTTAAATAATATTATTATTTATTCAAAAGGTAGTTAATAAAAATTTTGACATAATTTTCCCTTGTCAAATGAGAGTATCTTACAAATGAGCCTAAATATGGGAGATATAGGGAAGAAGAGGAAGAGAGGAGAAGAGAGAAAGAATTATCTATTAAATAAATGCATTTAAAACCACTCTCCAAGATATCATAATTGATTTTCAATGTAGTAAATGGAAGTAAGCTCCTTTTTCATCTTTTAGCTCTTTTAATTTGTCTTTTAGCTGCACTTTTCAATCACTAATCTCTAAAAGGCTCCAAAAAGGTCTAATTTGGCATATTAGGAACTTTTGGGATAAATATTTCTTGTCTTAGAATATTTCACCATCCACTAAATTTTACAAAAGGTTTTTTATATTCTATAATCCCTCCTACATACCATTAATTCTATTCACTCCCCATTTACTTCACCACTTGATCAAATCCAATACCACTTTTGACCACTAGCATTCCTTAACCCACATGGTTACTTTGGAAATTAGTGAAGATAAAATTTAATGTTTGAGAGACCAAAAAGTGAATATAGTCTCATTTAAAGTTGACATAACTCCCTTTTCCTCCTTTGGACACCATTAGACCTGTAAACCTTTCCTTTATCTTGCAGTCCACCATTAGAGACCTCTTAAGTGCTTGGGATACCATTAGATATTTCACCTTTGTTGCTTGTCAAGTCCCATAGAATCTTAATTATGAGTTTATAGGACATATACCATGTTTCTTGATTCTTTATTGACCATTTATGGTATTTCCAAAAGTTGTAACTCATGTAACTCCATTAATGGTAGTCATGGAACTTAGTCATTTTTCCATTTATTTACATAGAACCTCCTACCAAGCCATAAATACACCATAGAATCTATTTTAGTACCTATAGAGTCATTTTGGACCTAAATGGAATTCATGAAAATGTGAGTGTGAGATTTTATACCTTTTTAGACCTACAAGAATGGTGGAAGTATTACATTAGACCGACAAAACTCACCAAAAAATGTTATCAAACTTGAGTTCCTCACTTTTCAGCTCAAAAACACACCCTATAATATTTTTAATAGGAAATTTATAACATATTTCATTTATTAAAGTCCCATTAGACCTCATACCTGTCTTGGAACAACTTGTTCATCTCTTGACCTGGTACTTGACCTCTTTTTAGGCTATTTTGAGCTTGATAGGTACCCACATGTGATAAAATTGCTTTAATAATAGGTATTATAGGTGATTAAGAGAGTATTATGTATGTTTTAGGTTATTATATGATAAAAATAGTAAATTTTAGGATTTTCAAGAGACTTTGGGCAAAATTACTCTTTTGAGAGGGCTAAGCGTGTTAAAACCTCTAATTAGATTTGATGATAGTTTTTGAATTTTGAGGATGAAATATGGAAAATAAGAGAGGTTTATGTAAAAAAATTAGGCCAAAAACTATACACAAAATTTTATGTCCTAAGTATCTCCCACGTGTGATAAATGTTCAAAATAATTTGGTTTCTCAGGTGGCAAAAAGGTAATTTGAAGGTTGAAAGTAGGCAAGCCTATTAATAATTATTCATAAAACCAAAGGTCTTAATGGATGGATAAATGAATGGAATGGGAATATAAATAACTCCATAAATATTACCTATCTTCTTATCCCCTCATTAAACCTATATATACATGTGCCAAGCAAGTGAAACTTGACCTTTGAGCTCCAAGACTACACTTGGTTGAGAGAGTGAAAAAGAGGCAAAAAAATAAAATTTGACATAAAATGTATTTAAATATATAATTTTATGATTTAAAAATTTAATTAATTTTATAAAATGATAAAAAATGCTTTGTAACCCCTGAAAAAGATCAAAAGTTGACTAGTCACTTGTTAATCCATCACTAGCCTTCGCAAGGCACGCATTGGCTTTGGGATCTCTCTGCATGTTTGAGGTCTTCCATGGAATCATTGAATACTAAATACTATTTTTTTAATTTATAAACTTATTTTTTTTCCATTATAATCCCTTGGATCACTTTTTATCTCCTTGAAGTAGCTTGAGAAGGTCTACCACCCTCTAGTCCTAAGTATATCTAAAGGAGTCTTTCGCTAGTTTGAGCCACTTGGGGCCTTTTCCACCTAGTTGAGCTATGTGATAATAATTATTAGGTTATAATTAAAATTTTTGATAAATTTTAATCCCATTGATGTCCTATTTTAACCCTACAATTCTCACTTTAAGACTTGGTTTTGGCATTAAGACTCCATTAATGTAGGGATGAAAACTTTATTTTTCTTATTTCTTAGCCTCCCTCTACCTTATTTGGACCATATAATTACCATTTAGGTATCTTTATTTATTATAAAACATTTTAAATACCATAAAAATTATATACAAATCTAATGATCTCCAATTAAACCCATTTTTACTCTTTTAGGCCTTAAGACTGTCTCTCTCCCATATAGTGAATGAGGTATGATATGAAACAATAGAAATATAGGATACTAGTGTTACTTCAAAGTCATATTTGGTGTATATTTTATGAAATAATAATATTATTTACCAATTTTTATAATGTGAATGTACCTATTTATCCCCCAAAACTCCATTTTCACTCTTGAGCACACTCAAAAATTATAAACTACGAGACATAGTGAGAAATAAAAAGGTGTATCTTGATATTTATGAGGTAAAAAGACTTATTTAATTTTTTTAACCTATAATCACCCATATAAATTCTCCAATAATTATATTTTAACATTCAACCCTTTAAATGCCTCAAACATACCTTTTTTGACTATCTACATTTGCACGCCAAAATCTTGAATTTGGCCAACTTGCACTTTTCCACTTTTTACCTCTAAAATTTGATGGAGGAAGGTTTATAAAGGTCAAATATTACCCATAATATATCACACCACATTTTTTTGTACCAAAAATCTCAAAAACTTTGAAATTTATCTCAAAACCAAGCTTTGAGGTATTAAGAAGGGCTTAAAACTAATTTTGTATTTGATGATAGTTATTGAGTTCTACGATTGAAATAAGGAAACTAAGAGAGGTTTATGGATTTATCCCATGACCCCAACTTTCTTATAAATTTTTTTCAATATGAGTAACAAGCATTTGAATTAGGAATCTCAAATGGGTTTTTAGGCAAAAATCAATTTTAGAGGATCTGGGAGTCTTAACAATAATTCATAATGTTTTGGGAGGTATAAAAGCCTAAAATAATTCCCATAACTCTTTATGGAATTAAATTACTCTTTTTTTGTCCCTTTTCAACCTCTAGGACACCCTAAGTCTCTTGCAAATATACTTTGAAGACATATAACTATGATTATCTTGATTGAATTCAAGGAGGTCCTAATCTAGTTAAGGGTGATCAAAACTCTATCAGGACCTCCCCAACACTATGAAAAATATAAAATTTTTCCATACACATTCATAATCAGGTTTATGAAAATCCAAGAACTCCAAAAGAGTTTTAAAATCATTCTACTCAAATCAGGTTTATTAAATTTTATTACAGCCTACAATGGTCATCTTGTACAAGCAATAAATTCTCTTTTATGGATTTTCATGGATAAATTATAATTTTTTATTGTTAACCAAGGAGTATAATTCATATTTTATTTTTATATCATGCAAAAATTCGTAATATCTTAGTTTCTACATGCATTTCCTTGCTTGCTAGTTTCTTAGGATTTTACCACAATCAACATCTTTGACTTTGACCTATAATAAATGTAGTTATACAAACTTTTATGACAAAATTAAACCTTTAGTTTTTTCCTCTCACTCTATATAAAAAAATTTCCTTTTAAACCATACCGAAACTCTCAATGTATTTCCCTCTACAAGAAATTCTTTATTGACTGGTCTCTTTAGCAAGCATGTTAAATTTAAACCCCAATAGTAACTTTTTTAAAAACCAACAACCATTTCTTAAAGCCTGAAACTGATGGTATCTATCATGTATCCAACCTATTTACAAAATTGATAAGCTTAAAAATTGATATGGGAAACATTTCAATACACCTAACTTGGATGGCATGTTTTTACCACATATGATGTAATCCCTATGTCTTCCTTCCACATTTGACTTCCTATGTACATATAATAAATGCCCAAACTGAATAGTTTGTGCTTCCCTTGTTGGCATGCATTTATAGTCTAGTTATTCTAAGCTAGGAAAATGCATTTTTCTCTCTCAAAATGACAAAATGGAATTCCAAAATCTCACCAAAGTATCTATCAAACTCTTATAACATCCTTTTGGTCCTTAATGCCCTGAAATCATGACATACAACCTCCAATCCATAAAATTAGCCTCTTTAATATTAATGCATCATGATGTATTATTTTATTTGAAGGGTTATTAGGAATTTTTATTGAATCAAGTCTTTCATTTGAACTTATACACCTACAAATGGTTAATGATGCTTTTTAGTAGCTTATAGACTCCTAAGAATCCTTTCACATGCATTAGGTGGCCTCATCTTTATACTCATACCTATAGGTGGGAATATATGATCTCAAGTATGCCTAAAAAAATAAAATGATCCCAATTTATTAAAGGCCACAAAAGGAGGCTCATATTTTTGAATATACCCCTGAAATTAGTGCAAGACATACCCAAAAATAATGCCAAGGTCTACAAAAAATGGCCTCTTAACTGAGGTGATGGAATAAGGGGTAAGGGGGAAAAAATATATTTTTAGTGATCCTCCTTTGTTATGGGAGATATATAAATATCTCATGATATTAATCAAGATATCCTAGGGTGAAAAGGCCCTTCTTACCAACTATCAAAGGCAATTATATGTGTAAGTGTCTATCACTCTCCTTTGCATGCTCAAGCCTAACTAGGCTCCTCTTGCTCCAAAACACCAAAACTTGATCTAGCCCTAAATAAGACAAATTATCCCTTAGAAATGGGTTTTATATCATTATTATACTTATTTCAACCTTCCTTGGCACCTATTCTAACTTTAAATAGTCCATTTACACTTATGGCTCTTAGTAGCCCTTAGTCGAGAAAGATAGAAATGGGCCTTAATCAGAAGTTTCTTTTACATTTCTAAAGTTGACCTCTCAAGGAATGGAATACTTGGAAAATGAATTTTTAGGACCTTTAAAACCACTTTTTGTCTTTAAACCTTAATTTACTACCTTGAATGCCTCTTTCTCCTTTTGGCCTAGTAACCCTATTTTGGTACAAAGCTCCTTATCTAGAGCAATATAGAGATGACCTTAGCCAACTAAAGACATATTTAAAAACCCATTTGGTCCATTCATATATGGGATAATTTTCATGATATGACCTATATGGTAAGTGTGTTTTTCCTTCACTTATCTCTCCTCAATTAGGCCTACATTAGTCCTTTAGGCCTAGAAAAGTGAAATTTGGTTAATTTGACCCCTCACATGTTTTTAAACTCTCCAAAATCATTTTATTATCTTTTAGGGAATTGATAATATTCTAAATGTCAAATTTGGAGGCTTAAATATTTGAAAATGCCCAAAAGCCCAAATATATGCCTTTTAGGCCTAGCTCACCTATAGAGCTTTGGGATGATTTTCTTCTTGATCATTCCTCATGTGGCCTGAATTCTAAAAATAATGCTTGGAATAGTTTCCTCATGGTTACAAGGAACTACTAATCCTTATATAATCCTCCACTGATGCCTGATGCTCCTAAAATGGCCCAAAACCATCTAGTCTCTCTCTTTAAGCCAACATGTTTGTCTTCCCTACGAAGGTATTGAGGTCTAAATTTGGTTGTAAAAGTCTAAGAGGGGATGGGAGGGGTATAATACACACATTAATATTTAAATTTAGTTACCCACCTGACCTAGAATGGCCAAAACCTACATTTCCAAGCCTTGGTTGTGAAGGCTTAATGCACCTTTGAGGGTTTTTTTAGTCTTTTATTCATTTTAACCTCACTGTTGGGTCTTATAAAGCCTTGAATAATTTTTTAAACTACCCTACATCCCAATACTAACATTGAATGTCAATTTTTGTATGTAGGCCATATTTTACCAATAGGCCTAAACTTTGGAACACCTAGGAACTTGGTCTAAAAACTTAGTCTAGGAATGGAGTTGCATCTCTAAAAGAGTCTATGATAAAGTATATATAAAATTATTCCAAAGTTATTAGACAAATGGTCAAGTGAAAACACAAATCTGAATTCTAAACTTAGTAAAATTATTTTAAAAGCTAGGCTAAAAAAAACTAGGTCTGAAATAGAAGTTAAGATGCTAGGTATGTTGGAAACACAACATAAAAGCTAGACTTGATGCAACACTAGGTATAAAACAAAATATAATTTTTAAGTATTATGGAAAGACAACACAAAATCTAGACTTTGAAACACACTAGGTCTAAGATAAACAAGAATTGCTAGGTCTTTTGGAAATATGACAATAAATCTAGACTTGAAACAAAACTAGGTCTAAAACAAACATGAATTGTTAGTTATTTTGAGAACACAACACAAAAGCTACACTTTACACAAACTAGGTATAAAACGTAAAATAGTTAATCTAAAAATTTGAAACACTTAGACTCAAACTAGGCATTTAGATTAAAACACACTCTTAACCTTTGGCAAAAGACATTGTAATTTAGGCACACATAAGATAGACCACTTCCCAAATCTAGGCACAAAAATAGTCTTTAAATCAATCAAGGAATTAGTCTAAGTCACACAACCCAAAAACAAGAAGTAAATGTCTAAGCTAAAATTATGTGAAGCATAATCATAAACCAATCAATGTATGAATCTAAAATTATCAAGACCAATTTAAAACTTGATTTAGAAGGCTTCGTTCTTAAATGGATAAGAAAATGGACCAAAATATACAACATAATGATACTAGGCATAGACCGAAAGGCACATGTGTTTTTAAATTATTATTGGATATAACACAAGTCCTTGAAATAATGTGATTAATTTAATGATGCCATCTTACTCTAAAGGTATGATAAATGGTTTGTTTCAAAAAAATCTAAGGTACAAGACTTAGAATGAAATGGGAAACATATTGATTCCCTTTTCAAATAAGTGACACATACACAAATTTTGAGAAATAACTAAGGCAAAGTGTGGCCTCAAATGGATAGCACAACACCTCTTTAAAAAAAAAGTGATGTATAAACATGACTTGTTTTAAACATGGTTTAAACAATAAAACAATTTTGACTTAATAAAATGCAAGTAAAAAGGAAAAATAATAAAAATATTTGTGTATTATCTTAATCCTAAAAAAAGATAAGGTAGATTCATACTATCAATTTTTGTCTATATAATTGATCTTGAGAGGAAATAATGTTGTTAATACAAAAAATTAAATGCACATGAAAAGTAGGGTTTGTAGGTCCCCTCTTCTCTCAAGAGTTTGTATAGTGATATGGAACTTCAAGCTACTCATCCTACATTGAAAATATATTCCTGATAAGTGGGTTGTCTAAAAACTATCAATTTTCATAAGTTATAAAATGATCCCATATGTGTGGTTAACACTAGGGCATAAAACATCATCTAGATATGCATTAACTAGCTTGTTGTGGAAATCTCTTGTCCTTTTCAAAACCACTACATCTGTCAATTAATTAGTGTAGTGTGATGTTTGAGTTAAAACTATGTTCTAAGGTAGTCTCTTACTAGTAAAGCTTGTTTAATTGCTTAAATGACCATCCCAATAAGTTGAACTTAATTTATATACCCATACCATGTGGGGATGTGATGAATTCTTGGGTCAAAGCTTCACTAGAGAACTTGTGGGGAGGTGATGAACTCCTACCCACAAGCCAAGATGTATGAAATAAAAAAAATGTAGAAATATTATAGGGTCATTTTGGGATCACCCAAATCACTCAAATTTTGGAGAGTGCTTTAGTGACTTTCCTTCCATGATTTAGACAAAGTGACAAAGGAAATAAGTGAAGTGTTTTTGATCACCCAATTTCCCTACAGGGGATGGGAGGATAGCATACAAGCTACACTTGTCTTGTGAAATAAACACATTAAAAAAATCATAGAAAAAAAAACTCTTATGAGAACTTAACTAGAGTGTGAATTCATTTTTAGAGAACCAAATAAAATATTCTATGAAGTTTAGCCCCTAACATTGTTTGAAAACTTTGAAAAATGAGAATAAGTTAAGTAAATGAGTCTTAAACACCAAATGTAAATGTGAGTCAAATCTTAGAGTGTTAAAAATATATTTCCTTGGTTTTTGGGTCCTAAAAAAAGTGTTAGGGTTCCTTGTGATTAGAAACTAAAAGTAAGTGATAAAATGACTTTTGTAATTTAGATCTTGGGCTTCTTATGTTTTTCACACATTGTAATAACAAAAATACATAGAGTAATACCAAAACTTTCCTACAAAACCACAACTAGTTAATGTAAAACTACAACTACATGTAAAAAATTGTTAGCACAAAACTGTAACTATACAGTGAAAAATGATAAATATTAAGACAATAATGAAATTGGGAAGGAAAAATCACAACTAGAATGTCAAAAATGCAATTGATAAAGCAAAACTACAATTTTCAATGCAAAACTACAACTAAGTAATGCAAAACTGCAACTGAGAATGAAAAACTATAACTGAGCATGAAAAACCACAATCGACAATGCAAAACCATAACTGAACATGCAAAATAGTAACTAGGTATGCAAAAATGCAACTAGAATTCAAAATGCATGTAGGCATGTAAAACACACCTAGGCATTCAAAAATGCAAAAATATAACTAGGGGTTGAAATAAAGTAACTAAGCATGCAAAAACACAACTAGGGGTTTTAATAACATGTTTTACATGGTTAATATCACAAGTCACACTTAGTTAATGTAATAACACTTATTCTAAGGCAAAACCACAACTATGAAGGCAATAATGTAATTGTTAAGACAATATCACAATTATTAAAATAATATCACATATTTAAAGATAAAATTGAAACTACTAGTTGCAAAAACACAAGTTTAATTTCTCTACTCTACAGTGCAATATTGCTACTTCATAGTGAAAAAATATGACTACACAAAGAAAAAATGTGAGTACATAGAGCAAAAGTGCAACTTCCTTTAAAATGTCTGTAAGCTTCAATTTTTCACTTTTCTAGTTAGCAAGTTAGGATTTTGACATGAAAAATGTTAAAATAGGTCCTTAAATGCCATGGGAATAACTTTTTGGGGGTGTGAGTCCTACCAAGCATGCCATCATGTGAAAATTAAATCCACAAAGGGGAGATTAGTATAATTCTAGTTAATAAAATCAAAACAAAACAAACACACTAAATACTAACACCTCTAGCCTAGACATTGGGGAGAGCATATATAACAATCATAAAATGAAAACATAACTAAAAAATAAAATAAATCATCCTTTTACCTTCCTTGTGTATACACATAATATTTTTAACTTTTATTGACTACTAACACTTTATATCTTGTAGGAACCTATCGAGTCTCAATCTCTCTGAGTGCATGCCTTAAGGGGTGCACAAGGAAAGGGGTGGGTAGACCAATGGTGCTTCATAAGATTGTCATTCTTTTTTCCACTTGCAATCCATAATTTATCCTCTTGAAACCATTAGATCCAATCTTAATTTTCTTAGTTCTATCAATTACCATCATTTGCTATGTTTTATCCCTCATTTATTTCCTTAGTACCCTTTTGACTTGTTAGTTGTTCTAGGTCGACTAGGTCGACCTATTACAGTTTAGGAACATTTTAACTCTTTTGGTTTGTTGTCCTCTTGGATAACCTAGCACATACCTAAAAATGTGCTAGGTCAATCAGGTTGACCTAGCACAATTGACATTCTCAAAAGTTTTTACAGCAAGTTACTACTATATATACAAGGTCATTTGCAACCATTTGATAAGATAAAAGAATTAAGTGAATAAGTATAAATGAACATTTACCTATTGACCATTCTACTTGGGGACTAAATTTTTAGGGTTCAATAATTTATTTAGATCTCTAATCTCATCTTGTGTATAAGTCTTTTGGATGATTGGATAGGTTTTGTAGCCTAGAGCTGACTTATCTTAGTTATCCTTACATACCACAACAATCTCTTGTGAAGTACCTTGGCCAAGGGGGAGATTGAGGCTTGGCAGGTTCATCTTCAAAGGTCAGTATTCCTAACTTTATGCCTCCTTTGTAAGAGTAGATAGATAGAGCATATATATTCTTCTCTTCTATATATTAGGATTCTATATACATTGACATGAGTATATGATTTCTATACATGATGAGTTTAGTTGTTTATTTTCTTTACTTTACTAACCCCCACTTTATGCCAAGATATTTGGTGCACACTAGATTATATTTACTTTTGTTATTGTTATATTAGTAAAATATTAAACAAAAGGATGTTTTTAGGGTTGTTATGCAATTATGATAGACTATAGGCTTTGTAACCCTATCTTACATGGTGTATTATGACAAGTGATCCCCTAATCAAGTCTAACGAATCTTCACATTGGTCATGCTATCACTTAACAATTATATTCTCCCCAATCAAAAGTGTAGGTGTGCTCTATCCCATATAATCTAGGATTGATTTATGGACATGATGCATTTATGATTTCACACATTTTGGTAAACCTAACATGAGTCAAACCCTTACAATATTTCTTTCACTTTTTCAATTCTATTCATCATTATTTTTATCATATCTTTACTATGCTAAATTGACCCTATTAACCTATTTTATTTATCTCTATGCACAATTTTTTAGGAACATGTAACTAGCTTGATCAGTTTGACCCAATACATGTTTTAGAACTTGAAGAACATTATTCAGACAACTAGATCAACTAGCTCAACCTAGTATAGTTTTTTCCAATTTTTAGACTTCTTATTCAATCAACCAGGTAGACTAGGTCAATCTAGCACAATTTTAGCTCTTTTTTAGTAGGTTTATGTATTACTTAGTCAACCGACTTGACCTAATTTATAGGTTTTTGATAGTTTTTTCCAAGGTTATCGATAAAAAACCTTCTCTATTCTCATCTCTAAACCACTTAGGTGAGTTTCTATTCTTATGTATCTTTCTATTTCTATACTTTCCTTTCATAGTTGGTAGTCTTTAAAACTACCCCCACACAGTAAACTAGGTCAACCTTGTAGACCTAGTTCTATGTTTTATGTGTCCTAAAATAACTAGGTCAATCTAACTGACATAGTTCACTTTTAGACTTTGCTTCCATAGTATAGGTTTGACTCTATTGACCCTATTTTATATGATTATCCATATATTTTTTTAACTATATCTTATTTCAAAGTTGGAATAAAACATATATGTTAATTACATCTTTCTTTTTAGTTGTTTCCATGCTTAGAATAATTCACATAGTTTAATTAGGGTATTTTCAATCAATCACTTAGTTGCACTATTTTTATTCTTTTTCATACATGACCAAACCACATAAACATCAAAACGCATTTAAACATTTGAGTACCCAAGCCAACCTACATGGATTTCATCACCAAGGGGGAAGCTAACTTGATTCTTTGGTCAATTATAAAGCATGGTTATTGGTATATTTTGGCTAAGCACCTAACACCCTTATGACTATGATGTGTGAAATGAGGGGGTAGGCCCCAATACCAAGTTTGTATCATTGCCATTATAGTCTCTTTCATCTTAAACTTACCTAAAACTACCCTTAGATTGTTATCTAGTACCTTAATTATAGCCAATATCCATTTAAACTTAATCATTATTAATAATCTAATCAAAATTCTAGGTTGACAAAGTATTTATCTTTACTTTAAATTTATTTACTTGCTCTTTGATCAATTACATGTGCAAAACCTTCATTAACTAGCATTAGTGCAAGATTTTTCTTTGTGTGCATCAATTGGACTGGTTAACATTAATTCAATTGACTATTTGTTTTCCTTTTAGTACTTACTACTTTCTTACATTACTTTCAATTATGTTGTTTTAGTTCATAACTTGTTATGATCTTTCATTTCTTCCCTATCTATTGTGCTAGGCCAACCCTATCGACTTAGTATCTTTTTTAGCCCTTGTACACTATGCTAGGTCAAATTGGTCAACCTAATGTTATTTACAACACCTTTACCTTTTTCTACTAATCATTATTCACTGAATTAGATCGATTCTATGGACCCAGTATAGTTATACAGTCCTTATTTTGCACTAGGTCTACCAAGTCAACCTAGTACTATTGTCAGTCACTTTTTGATTCTTTGCCTTCTCATCTTGTCTCTTTTCCTTTCATCATTGACTTTTTTTTGGTGACAACACTGAATTTCAGTAAAAATACATGATGGAATTCACCAATCCTAATAGGGTCTCCCATAGACAAATTAGGGCTCCTTTCATAAATGCTAGTAATGTTCATATTGTAACCTGCATGATGGACTATGAGACCCCTGTTCATAATTTTTTATATCAAAACCTTCCTCTTGTCTTATGGGATCATCTTGAGTTAGAGTATACTCTTGAAATGCTTTTATTTATCACGAAATTCCCTCAACATAGAGGGAAGGATCCTTCCACCATATATAACCTCATGATTAACCGTTAAGTGGAAGAACCTCATTCTCCTACTCCAACTTTCTCAACTAGATTTGGGGGTACCAATTTCTTTGATTCTAAACCCCTTCCTTTAATATTGACTCCTTATTATGCCATGAGATCTTCTTCTATAGATTATTTTACCTCCATGCCTAGTTTTTCAACTAATATGTCAAGTTCTACATCTAGTAGGCCTCTCATAAGATCCACTATCCTTAATCCTTTCAATAGTTCATCATTTTCTACCCAAAGCACTCATGCTTATAGTGTTTCTTCTTCTCAACCATTCACTAGTCCATCTTTTGTTTCACAATAAAATTTTACCACTAATGCCTCAAATTATCATAGCTCTTCTCAAGCTCATATAAACACTAATAGTGGTACTCAAGCCATTAATACCAACACAAACACCAATACTAATTCTAATAACACTAATCAAACTCATCAAATATTATTAAAAAAAATCAATTGAATGAATACCTTTCAAGCTCATAACATGAATAAAATGATGTGAATACAAAACCACCTTCTTAATCTTCAATATAATCCTCAACTAATGACTTGGGGCACACATAACCAAAGTGTTCTTCCTCCTCCTCTTCAATATCATCAAGGTAATCTCATTACTCATCCTCCATTAGTCAACAAAGTCATCAATAATTTACAAAATTAACCTCTTACCACCGAAATTTCTAACATTGACATTAGAGGTATAACACCTACAATTTCTTACAATTGATCAAATGATCATACCCTTCACCTCAAGAAATTTAGAATTCTTTACAAATATTAGGTTAAATTAAATACCTTTTCTTCTACCAAAATATTCACTAAAACCCTCATGGGTGATGCCTTGGATTGGTACAATCAACTTAGAACACACTCTACCACTAGTTTGGATGACTTAGTAAATACTTTAGTTTCAAACTAGTGATCTTATAGATAACACTTTGGCCTATTTAATCAGTTATAAATAAAATGAAAATGAAACTAACCAAGCCTTTATTAAGTGCTAGAAGATTTTGTCAAATAAAATTAAACATAACATGGTAGATCACAATCTCTTTCATATCTTTATAAATTCTTTATTTCCTAAATTAAAATATCAAGTCGATACCTTTTCTCCACATACCTTGGAAGAAGTTATCGATAAAGCCAAAAGATAAGATTTCCTCATGCTCTAATTCAAGTTGACCCAACATTCTATGGGCCCTTACCTATTGGTTAAGAACAAAAAATACAATATTACCAATGATGGTGTTACCAATTCATATGACACCATTCATAATGTTCAACCTATCATTCCTAACCCTTCTTCAGAACCAACTCCCTCTCAATAATTCACTAATCCTCATTTCTTAACAGGAAACATTAATGTCCATAAGCCTTTATCCACAACCAAATTTCTTAAACATCTACCTAAGACTCTCCTTCAAGATCTTGACCCTACTCAACCTATGAAATCATGGTATGATCCTAATTAGTTATGTTGGTTTCATGCTAGCTAGGATCACTCTCATGAGACTTGTAGATAGATTTATGATTTAGTCATGGAATTTCTTATTGGCCCAAATTTTGATCATGATTCTATTATCCATAAGCATCAACAAGATTATGAAATTAATTTCAAAGACTATAAATAACATGATAAAACTCAATCCTTAAATCAAGCAAATGCTCATTTAGCTATCTATAAAGATGCCTTGCCTAATCATCAACCAATATAAGAAAGTCAAGAAAAGCCCACTTCTTCCACCAATAACTTAGAATGCCTTATTGAAAAAAAATTCAAGGAGAATGTGGTTAGCATGACCAATATGTGAAGAGTGGTGTCTTTTATTGATTCACAACCTATATACACTCCTCCTTCTCATAAGACACATCATGTTATCCAAGATTATTGTTATGATCCACACTTATAATATCTAAAAATAATGTATATCAACTCAACACAATACATATGGGTGTATCAAGATGTCCAAATAATCAATATATGTAGAAATAGAATACCCTTAAGGTAGGGCAACACCATACAATACTCCTTTAGGAAGGAATAAATCCAAAATGTCTCTTTGAGGGTACAACATCCAATATCCTCTTACAATAGAAGAATAAATGCTTACTTTATTCCCTATAATGATAATCATATACTTTATATATACCTCTATCTAACTAAAAATGGATGGGTAATCTCTTAATCCCAATGTAAGCTGACCATTACCGAATACACTAATTTCACAAGTTACTCCACTATCCTAATATATTGGACCCATATAACTAACTAAGGGGGATGTTTGCCACATGTTGACATCTCTATCAAACCATATACATTACTATATCATGTCCCTAGATACACAAAATTACTTCCATCCTTGACATGTTGCATCCCTGAAACATAGGAATAAACCAAATAATGAGTGTGCTTCAAATCATTGTAGACTTATCTCCAAACTCGATCATCCAGCCATCCATATGTGATCCTATCAGGTGATATCTCTCCAAGATTGTTTAAAAATTACAATATACTCCTATGATTCCATTCATGATCATAATTTTACTACTTTGGTGTCCATGCATAATTATTCTTATTGTGATTCCATGTATCATATTCTATTCCACTACTTTGATTCCATCCATGACCATAGTAGGTATTCTTTAACTTCCATGCATATATATAGTTATTAGAACTATATTTTTTTATATAGCCAAAGTGTTTATTATTATTAAACTCCCTCACATGGATCTATGATTGATTCCTCTCATGATGATTTGGGTGCCTATATACCTCAATTTTTTTTGATACTTTGACCTTATCGACGTTTTATTATACCTCTTTCACATTTTCCTTTAGTGGTTCCTTTGTCTCTTGAGTAGATGAAGTGTTTTTATTTTATTTTATTATTTACTAATATATGTATTCATATGAATCTTTCACATGATCTTTATCACTTATTTTAATCTCATCCTCATGATCTACCTTGACTGTTATTGGTGCCTTTTTGATTATGATATCTTGTAAAGTGACCTTTTTCCTATACCAAAACTTCATGAAATTATTATGAAAATTAATATTGATCATTTCCAAAGTCTCTAACCATGGATATCTAAGAACCATATCCACATCATCCCTATCCAAAGCATAAAATATGAAAGTAAAACATATTTTTTCATAATAAGTTTCAAATCTTTAAACACTTAAATATTCTTAGCATCTACTTGAACCTCATTTATATTCTTTGCTTGAACATGTAGATGATTGGCAACATTCATGTTGATGAAGTTATATTTTTTGGTAGGGTTTATGAATACAACAACCTTCTTTTGAATTCATCCATGAAATTGAAAAATTGACTCAGATTTTTTTAGAACCAAATTATTTGAAGCCTTATCATCCAATTCTTCTTCTTCTTCTTCTTCAGTTCAATGTTATTCCTTATTATCATTATTTTATTCCACTAATTTTTCTTCTTCATTATATTCATTATCTTCATCATTACCATCATTATTTTCTTCCTCTTCTTCATCCTCTTTTTCTTTTATATCCCATTGATCTAGGAAGACCTATTCCATGTTTTCCCATGAATAAATTTTTTGTATGAAGCTCAACTGATTAAACCAATGTTGTTTAGGCCCATACAAAGAAAGATATCAAAAAATTGTGAGTATTATTCTCTTTAGAAAGGATCTACCATTCTCTATCATCAATATCATCCTCCCCTAAAAATACTTGTAACTTCAGGATCCACAAAATAAAAACTAGGGTTCATGAAACCCTAAAATGTCAATAACTCATTAAAAACTAATCAAAATAGTCCCAAATTTGTACTTTATATTCTTATTATTACAATGTAACTCTAGTAAAAATTTTGTAAAAAAATTCCATAAATTTTGGTCTATAGAGTGAAGATATTAAAAAACATAAAATTGTAATAACTCACTCTAAAAATATAATAAATATCTAAACTTTTATCCATATATTTCTTGTATTATGATAAAAAAAATTAGTAACAATTTAACCAAATAATTCACTTTATTTTGAAATATATGATGAAATGAGTAAAAAACCTAAAATATGAATAACTCCCTCAAAATTTATCAAAAATGCTCGATGTTTTTGTTGTGACTTCCTTGAAATATTATTAATATATATTTAAAAAATTGTGGAAATTTTCACAATGGATTGAAAGATATTGATGATTCCAAAAAACTAGGGTATCACTGCACATAAATTGCCCAAATCGAAGCTCTGATAGTGCTTGTTATGATCCACACTTATAATATCCAAAAATAATTCAAAATAAATAATCAATAAATGTAGAAATAGAATACCCTTAAGCTAGGGAAACACTATACCATACTCTTTTAGGAAGTAATAACTCCACGCTGTCTCTTTAAAGGGATAACCTCTAATATCCTCTTATAATAGAAGACTCAATGCTTACTTGATTCCTTAAAATGATAATAACCTCCTTTAGATAGACCTATATCTAACTAAAAATTTATGGGTAATATATTAATCCCAATTTAAGCCAACCATTACCCAATACACTAATTCCACAAGTTATTCCATTATCCTAATATATTGGACCCTTATGACTAAGGGGGATGTGTGCCACACATCGGCATCTCCATCGACCCATATACATTAATATATCATGTCCCTAGATACATATCAATTCTTCTCCAAATCATTTAAATGAAATGGGGCAAGAAGATATTATTTATTTTGATGATTTGATTTATGATTCTCCCTTGGATGACACATCTCATATTATTTATACTTCTCTCTCACCATATAATAATAATAATAATAATAATAATCTAATTTATACTAACACTTATTATTCCAAACTTCAATATCAATCCGAACCAACTACTTATTCATCACCAAACAATTTATAACCTTCTTTTCAACCTTCTCATTCTTATCAACATAAGTTTAAATACTCTTTGGATCCACCTCTTGAAGACCTTATTAATCATTATGCACCTATATCTAAAAATATCCTTATGGGTTATGATGATTGGGATCCCATTGTAGAACTTACTAATCTTCCATCTCAAATACTTTTTCTTAAACTCATAAGGACATATCCATGTCATAAAAACCACCTCATGTAACTCTTATTCAAGATGAATATCCCTCACCCTCTTATAGCAAGATGAGAGGATAATCTATTTGGATCTAAGGATAATATCTTATATAAATGTGAATATATGCCCATTAACATTGATGAAACTCTAGACACTTCTCTTTCTTTATGGTTTCCTATCACATCTATGATTCTAGATAAGATTTTACTTCATGTAGATGATTCTCCATTATATATTATCTTCCAAATAGGTGATATCCAAGTTAATCAAGCCTTGATGGATCAGGGTTTTGGCACCTATGTCACCTCCCTTGATTTCATTAAGATTTTTGGGATTTTGAATACAATCTTAAGTCTAAATGTAACACATACCAAGGATACAATAGATGGAAAATGCCTCCTTTAGGGTGTGTGTGGTTTCCCATTACCATCCCACCTATCACTATTCATGTGAAGGTTATTATCTTCAACTTTCCACTTTCATATAACATCTTACTTGGTAGGTCATAGACCCATTTTATGTGAGCCATCACATCTTTCGCTTGCTAATGCATAAAATTTCCTCATAATAGATCCATTTATAGGATTCAAGGAGACACTAACCATTGGAATTTCAAAAAATTCCAAGATCATTGTTTCTTCAAGATTCCAACTCTTGAAACTTTTCTTAGTGTTCCATTTCATGAGTCATAGAATTTCAACTTTCCTATCAACTCAACTAGAGGTTATAATGGGCATCCTGAGTTTATTGGTAATATTCATCCATCCTTTTAGACTCTGATGATGATGAGCTTGATAAGATTAAATTAAAGATAAAAACTTTTCATCTCTCACCTCATCTCATCTCATAGCTTCTTGCTTCCTTACAATCTCATTCTTGTAAGCCTTCTTACAATGACATTCCTATGATATTAACCAAAACTAGGCACTCTATTCACCAAGCTTCCTTCGATGATAAGGTCATCTCAACTTATTTTATCGATCTTTATACTCTAGATTATGATGATGGATATTTTTTAGATGATCCAATTTTAGGTAGTCTTGTCTAGGCCCATGATCCCAAGATTATTCATTATTGCTCTTGTTTACTTGAGTATTTTCATGCATATCATCATTCTCTTTCATTTATAGTTCCTGATTCTTGCATTTTTCCTCTTTATCATAGGGTAGAGATGGAATTGATACCTCAAATTTCTAAGGAACCACTTAGGATCATGCTGTTGGATTATTCTATGATTGGACCTTATCACTGTACCATACCTAGGAACTCCTCCTTAGTCCTTCTACAAATATTTTCCCTCCTTCAGTAGGGCCAGTTATAGCTAAGCATGTTCCTTTTTCCACTCTAGTTGAGCCTATTTCCTCTCCTAATATTGATGAGCCTCTTCTTACATCTCCTCCTGGTGCTCCTCTTATCAATCTTAGTTCCACTCCTTCCCCATTATCACCCTCCATTGATGATGGTTTGGTTTTTCTACCTAAGTTGGCTCCTTTACCCACCAAATCGGTTGATGAGTCTTCTTTAGATACTTCCACTCCTATTTCACCTTCTTCCATGAGTGCTCTTAAAACCACTCACAAGTGTATTTGTTGCTTTAATGGGATAGATAATCACTCTTCTACCCATTTTCATGAGTTGTGACAATATCATGATACCTTGCATCCTTCTTCTACATCATCATATAAATCCATACCTCCCACAAAGGTACTTCTTGAATATTTACCTAAGTATGGTGAGGTATATTGTCTATGACACCAATGTGAAACTCATCACATTGATTGTTGCTGCATTATAAAACATCATATTAAAGATCAACTTGTATCCATCCTTAAATATTATACCATTCCTCCCATAGGTCATTCCCACAAGAAGGTTCCTCCTTCTCCCATGGATCCACATCTAGTGGTTCCATCACCTCCAGTGGCCCCTTCACCACCTTCTGTGCCTCCACCTATGATTCCTTTACCGATGGACCTTATATCACCTATGAATCCTTTTCTACCCATGAGTCCTCCACCTATGATTCATTAACCTATGGACCCTCCCTCACCTATGCATCCTTCCCCACCTATGAGTCCTTCACCCGTGGATCCTTCTCCACCTGAGATTCCTTCTTCTACCATAGATCTTGTTTCCACACATTCTCCTAACCAGTCTTTGCCTAAATTTCCTCCTCAACATGATCATTTGATCATTCCTACTTTTTTAGTTGAGGAGATAAGAATAAAAGTATTTTCTTAGTATTTAATAAAGATTTATGAGACCTTAGCATTGGTTTGATTATAACTTTATAAAAACTTATTTGATGTATTGAATAATGTGTGTGGATAAATTTACTAGTATTTTTGAAATCATGCATGGTGATTTTTCATTTATATTCATATTGGACATGTGATATAATCTTATTTCTATCTTTATTATATCATTTGACACTATGTCAAGTTCTTTCTTATCTTATATCATGTTTCTCCTTATTTGTTTACTATAGTTAGTTTATGTTATCATTTTACATTTCACATATACTTGTCTTTTTTTTTTTATCATTGTTACTTTTACCTTATCATTCCTTTATTTTCCTTTAGAGTTTTTCTCAAAACTCTTCCCTTGTATTTTCATGATTTTTTACTTTCTTATCTTTATTTTTCACAAATAGTTTTCATGGTGACTTGGTTATATCTACCCTCTTCCCTTTGATTACTATCTCCTATTACTATGTGATCAATTAGCAAGCAATATATCTCATTACTATTTCATTTCACTAGTCCTCCTTTGAATCTCCTTTTTCCATTCATATTTTTTTCTCAAACTAAGCATATAAATAGTTGATACTTGAGATCACATGCTCAGTTCATTATCAAGCCTAAGTGTTCTATTCAGTTTTTTGTCTTGGGCCACTTAGCTTCCTTTAGCCTTAGCTTACAACTCATTCATATGTATCATTATTTCTCTCATGATAGGTCATTCCAAATTAGTATGGAGGAGTAATATTAAAAAATCCTTCAAAATAAAGTTAAAATCAAAATAATTTAAACAAAAGGCAATGATATAAAAAGGCAAAAATATTGAATATTCTCAAAAGTCTAATCACACTAAAAGACATGATTCAAAGTACATCTCCTTCTTATAGTCAAATATCAAACTCTATAGTTGGCATCATGGTAGAGTTGAGGTCCTTTGGGGTGCGGTAGGCTAGTAGATTATAAGAGGAGAATAAAAAACTCTTGTAGTGTTACCTACTTTCTCATGCGAGAACCTAATCTTTGTAGTAGACTGATGGCTCTGTAAGGGATCTTGAGGAGTGGGGAATATGTTGTTGAAAGGTAGGCCCATTTTACTTTTCCTTTTAATAATATACCATCATTATTTGATCTTAGTAGCATACTTATTTGCCTATAAAGATTTGAATTTAGCAAGCGAGTTTCCTTTGTACAAAGATGACCATTAATCCCTTAGTGTCTTCTCATATCCTTAGTATGCCTCTTGCCTCCTAAGGTCTTTTTTCATTCCTTTTCCTTCATATTTCCTCTTGGGAAATATTTTTTTCCTTACTTATCACTCCCCATGGGATTTAATTTATGAGTTGCTTTGTAAGACCATAGATAGGACCTGACATCCCTCACAAATTACCATCTTTTACATCCTATTAACCACATCCTTGATTTACCATTACCTTATCCTTTTGCTTACCAATGTTGATCTGGTACCCCTTGGGTTTTTTTTTTTTTTTTTTTTTTTTTTATGTTTTTTAGTGTAATACCATAGATAGGACCTGGCCCTCCTCACAAAAATTTTCAATAAATAAGTCACTATATAAATTACATGTGTCAAATATGAGATAAGATTCAATAGATTATGAGGTTACACATCATTGACATATTTACCATCTTGATATTTAGTATATTTCATTCGTAATTCATTTTTAATTAACCTTTTATTTTCTTATTTTCTAAGTGTATGTAAGATTACAACCATTTCTTGAATTTCTCATACTTCCTAGCTTGAATTAGTATGATAAATTTAGACCAAGTTTTTGCAATTTTTTCTCTTTTATACTTCCCATCATGAAATAGTATAATTGATTGACTTAATTTTGATTTGTTTTTTATTACGATTTGTGACCTTTTACATATCTTCCATTTTATAACATTGTTTGTCATACTTCCCAGCATGATATTTAGTATGATTTTACTTATTTTAATTTTATGCAAAAATATTTACATTGGTTTAAAAACAAATCCCTTTTTACCATCTTGTTTTCCCTTTTCTTGGATTTTATACTTATTCATTTTTTTTATTACACATTTCCCAACTTGAACTAGTGTGTATCACATTTTTTTGATTGATTATATTTTTCTAAGTCCTTTTTCACCTTTTTTTTTTTTACCATGCATGTGTACTCCATAAAAAAACTAAATATATGTGGTAGAAAGAAATATATCTAAAGCATCCAAAACCTCAACCATAATGAACAAACATAACCACCATAAAGAAAACATACACAAGTAACACCAATAATCTAAAAATGCTACATCATATATATATATATACATATATATATACCATGAGTTTGATACAACATATACAAAAATATACAACGCCTTAGTACTAGGATTGAGCTCCACCTTGTTTATCTCATGGCCTAATCATGATGCCTATTGAGGCCTTAGTTTGACTCATCTAAATGAAATGTTGTAATGAGGAAATTCAATATCTCAATCTCTCTACCTATCCATATAGGCATGCTATCTATACCTATGCCTATACCAACTCAACTTGGGTCACTGCATGTGCCTGAGTCAGTTGAGTCTACATCACTATATATACATGTCTAATCTATGTCATTATATCCATATGTGTAGATATCTCATTTACCAATTCATACTAGGCCTATATCTTTCCTTCACCCATCTCTGCTAATGGTTTCACCCTCTCCCTCTACACCGGTATATGCCTCACTACCTCACCAGCTAATTTTAACTAGTTCACCTGAGCTGGGGTAGATGGTACACTTAGATCCTCTAATTTCATTAGGTTATATGGATATAGAGTCTCATCTAATATGTCATGGAGTGATCCCCTCACTAGGGACCCCCATCTATCCTCTTCATCCTTAGGTATGCCTACAAATACATATTAGATAGATATTAGATCATTGTTATATCTCATAATATCTATCTATATCTCTCTACTACCAAATAAAAACCTAAGAAATAATTCAACCATATTCATACCTATCTATGTCTTAGCTCCTATGATATTATCCTTTGTATAATTGCCTAGCATAGTACCTCCTTAATTGGTTGCCTCCTTAGCTCAAACCTATCTATCATGGCTCATGTCCATCTCAACTTCTATTTGAGTGGTCTCTCTAACATCTCCTTTATCTCATCTCTAAGATAATTTAAAATTTTTATAGTCTTCACTCTCTTCTATCTCCATCATCACCATGTTCTCAGTAGCTACTACTCATCTCACTATGGGGCTAGTAGTGGTACATATAGTATCTATACCTATTCTACCTCCTCTTATACTATTTATCATGCTTAACTAGTCCATGGTCACTCCTAATAGGGGTTTAGTGTTGGCCTTACTATTAGTGGTTTGAGTCCCCTCTTCCCTCATGGATCTCTCACATGTCAATCCCACTAGTTAAGCACTAGTATCAATGTCACTATATGAGGTAGACCCATATATCTTGGCACCTATGCCACCAAATATGGCTCTCTCCACCATTTATAGTGTATAATCACCTCTCTCCTCTCTAGTGCTAATGAAACTATGTGCTAGCTTTCCCATATAGTTGTTATGTGCCCATACTACTTCTACATAGTGTTTACATGTCTCACCGAATATAACAATATAATGTGGGACATAGCCTAGACTACTTGAACCTCCCACCATATATATACCTGAGGTAACCTATCATCAACCACATGGGGCAACCCAATTGGTTGATACATGATGAATGTCTCATTTATCCATGTTGTGAGTAGTATGATCAGTCCCATAGACTTCTACCCTCTAACCAACATCTTAAATAGATCATGTATGAGTTGGAATTAGATGATATAACTTATATCATATAACACTCCATCTTCCAACATCATCTTGCTCAAGGCTACCATGAATAGTAGTACCTTACCATCTTACTCATGATAGAGCACCCATTATATCATAAGCCCTATCACCACCTTTTGGAGGTCTAAAATCTATGATATATATATATATATATATATATATATATATATATATATATATATATATATATATATATATATATATATATATGTCATCCATACTAACTATCCATCCTCTCAATATCATCTATGAGCCCATAGCCCACATAGCTAAGTCTTCCCTCTCCTTTAAGCTATCTGATATCCCTATGGTAACTAGTGTTCCTATTATGGGTAGCCCTAAGATGACATGGATATCCTCTAATGTGATGCCCACCTCTATCACATCCATATCAACCTCTCATCTAAAGGTGTTAGTCAATCATTCCCAACATCCTAGGAACACGACTAATAGGTTAACATTAAGGAGGATCCTACACATCTCAGATATACCTCCTAGACCTATGGCTACTAGTCTAGCTTGAACTCCATCTATCAATCTCTCTAACAAATATAGTAACCAAGACATGTCCACCAACTTCCAAAATCTTGATCAACTATGTAATCAATAAATAACAAAGGATGTATTAGTTCCTCCATGTCACGTGTAATCATAATACATTTTTTTCACATCATTTTAACATAATTTTAATTAAAAATAATCTTAATTGCTCTTACCTTATTCATTTTATCTTATTTCTATCTTGTTTGGTCCTTCTTACCCTCTTTTGGTCATTTTGGGCCATTCTAGCCCTCTTTTGGCTTTTTGCATGTTTTTCCATGCTTATTCTAGTTCCTTGGCCAACCTAGTTTGACCAAAATTTCCCTATTTTATCATACTTGACTTCAAATTCCAAGTCAACCCTCTTATCTTCTCCTCCTTGGTATTGAGTTTTTATTCTAGCCCTTATAGACTAGTTTCTCACTCCATTTTAGCTTTTTAGCCTACAAATTACACTAGGTTGACCCATACCTACTGGGTTGACCATATGGATTTTACCATGTTTCAACCTACTAGGTCAACTTGGTTGACCTAGTATGCTCTATGTGTTAACCCAATACATTTTACCCAAAATGTGCATTTTTCTCATTTTCTTCCTAAAACCTTCTAACCCATTTTTTTTCTTCCTATTTTCTATCATTAAAATCTAATTTTTCTAAATTTTGATATATATAAATGCTTAAAATCACATTTTTATCAAAAATTCACTTAATTCAATACAAATTTCAAAAACTAGTTTGAGATCTATAGTTACATACCTATAGTGCACCTATTGCCACCTCTGGGTGTCCTCCTCATTTAGCCTATTTTTTCCTCACCATCCTAGCCTTATCTAATCTTAGAGATCTCTATTATCCTTTTCACAATTCAAAATACCAAATGAATTCTCTTTTTCCCTATTTAAAACCACTTTTTAGTAAATCAATCCTTTCACTAGCTTTGCTTCTGCTCATCCATTTTGTAAACCATAAAATGAATTAGAATCATGATGATGTAGAGATTATTTTCCACTATCATATGTCTATCTTCCAATTTTTTTGATTTTTGTCTATTTTTTGCACTAACTTCTATAGGTTCACCTAGTGTACTCTACATTGGACACCTTTATTTTCTTACAATCTACTTCTTTATCTATGACACTAAGGTAAGTTAAAGGTATGTGTTTCTCAATATATTTATTTCATTTATCTTATTTTCTTCTTACTGTACCATACTTAGCATTAGTGTTATGTGTTACTATGTTTTATCTCTAAAGCACCATCTTATGTTATACTTACATGACATGTGATGAGATTTAACTGGGGCATGTGTATACACATAAATTTTTTAACTTATATTGATTACTGATACTTTGTATCTTGAAAGAACCTATCGAGTCTCAATCTCTCTGAGTGCATGCCTTAAGGAGTACACTAGGAAAGGGGTGGGTAGACCATTGGTGCTTTATAAGATTGTCACTTTTTTTACCACTTACCATCCATACTCTATCCTCATAAAACCATTAAACCCAAGCTTATTATTCTAATTTTTATCCATTCCCATCATCTGATATGTTTTGTCTTCATTTATTGCCTTATTACCCTTTTGACCTATCGGTTGTACTAGGTCGACTAGGTTGACCTAGTATAGTTTAGGGACATTTTAGCTCTTTTAGTTTGTTGGCCTCTTGGCTAACCTAACACATACCTAAAGAGTGAGACCTAAAAACATGCTAGGTCAATTGGGTCAACCTAGCACAATTGACATTCTCAAATTTTTTTAAGGCAAGTTAATACTATATATACAAGGTCATTTACCACCATTTAATAAGAGCAAAGAATTAAGTAAGTATGAATGAACTTGGGGAATAAAGATTTAGGGTTCAATAATTTCTTTGTACATATGATCTCATCTTATGGATAAGTTTTTTAGATTCTTGGATAGGTTGTGTAGACTAGAGATGATTTATCTTAGTTGTCCTTACATACAACGATAATCTCTTATGAAGCACCTTGGCCAAGGGGGAGATAGAGGCTCGATGGGTTCATCTTCAAAAGTAAGCATTCCTAAATTTATTCCTCCTTTTTAAGATTTTATAGATAGAGCATATGTATTATTCTCTTCCATGTATTAGGATTACATATACATTGACGTGAGTATATGTCTTTTATACATGTTTATTTTAGTTGTTTATTTGCTTTGTTTTACTAACCCCCACTTTATGCCATCGGTTTTGGTGCATAATAGATTAGATTTACTTTTATTGTTATTAAATTAGTGAAATATTAAATCATAGGACTCTTTTAGGGTTGTTATGTGATTATTCTAGACTATATGCTTTGAAACCCTATCTCACACAGTGTGTTATGATAAGTGATCCCCTAATTGAGTCTAGCATATCCTCACATTGGTCATGATACCTCTTAACAATTATATGCTCACCAATAAAAGTGTATGTGTGATCTATCCCATCCAATGTAAGATTTATTTATAGACATGATGAATTTTTGATTGCATACACCTTGTATATCCAAAATAGCTTGTTAAATTAGCTTGATCAACTATGTACTCAATAAATCTTTCTCAATGAAACTCAATTGCTCCACCTTTCTTTGGCACCTTGGTAATGTTTGTTGGCCTAGATTAGCTTATTAAATTTTAATGGTAACACTACTAAAAATAATTATTGCATCTACTTTAACATAACAACTTTATAATAGAAAATATTCTTGACCAATAGGTGAGGTCTTGTATTTATATTCTCCAAAGTTAACTCTTACCCAAGTTGAGTTAGGTTAGGATTTAATCATATAATGAGTTAAAATTAACTCTATTTGAGTTAAATTTAATTTTAGTTAAGTTAATGAGGGTACATGTAATTATTATTTTTAATTAATAGGCATGGCTCATAAATTAGAGATTTTGTGAGATCTTGACAACTCATAAGGGCAACGATGAAGAAGTTTGATATTTTGAATTTTTGAATTTCCATTTTTAGACATTCATTAATTGTAAATGGATAATTTATATAATAATTTAATATTATTTAATTATATGATTCATTTTTATTATCATTTTAGATCATTTAATAATTGTTAAAGTGCCCCACGTAATGGGTCTATAGGCCAAACTACAAGTTATTAGGTTACAAGGTGACTGGGGATAATCTATGAGAGTTTATTGTTGAGTATGGTATAATACCCAAAATAGGGATGCCCAAAAATGATTTTGATAATTAATGAATGGAATATAGAAAAAATTGGGACATTTAGTGATTCTTAGGTTTAATTTGAAATGTTTGGTAAAAATTAGTTTGAAGTATGGTCAAAATTAGTTGTAGCCAGAATGGGGTGTCAACAATATCATATGAAATAAATTTATTTTTTATGTAGAGAATTTTATGATCTCTTCCTCCCATATATTAAAATAATTAATCAATGAAAATTATCTCATAGGTACCAAACTCCAATATAGACACCATATTCAAATTAGAGCATCCAAATATGTAATTATCAACCAAGTCCTATCTTGAAAGGATTTTAATGAAATGATCCTCATATGTGTGTATCAAAAAGAGTCTGAGAAGGTAATATTCTAATATCATAGTGGTTTTTATGGTGGATACTTTGTTTACCACACAACTAT
Organism: Torreya grandis; assembly: GCA_037957365.1. NCBI lineage: Eukaryota > Viridiplantae > Streptophyta > Pinopsida > Cupressales > Taxaceae > Torreya > Torreya grandis. The sequence goes on from JARHVA010001861.1 coordinate 1,578,488, forward strand.
TAGAAAGAGTCACCAAATTGGCCCTTTTTTGCCTACCCTTAAACACAATGTTGTAGAATATGTATCAAGATCTACTAAGTGTCAACACTTATTTAAATAAATTCATGTCCCTATTTAGGCACTTTATCCCATAGTAAAACCTTATCCCTTATCCACTTTAGAGTTATACCTAATTAATAATCTTTCCCCTACTTATTTTTATGACCATAAGTTCATTATTACAATAAGTGAGTATTCCAATAAGTGGGTAGAGTAATACTACCAACCACAGTCATTGGGTCAATAATTGTAGATTTCATCTTTTATGAAATCATCTATATATTGGGATATTATAAATCATAATCAATGATAATGGGTCCCATTTAAAGAACCTATAGGTACATGAACTACATGAAAAGTTATCTATATCTCATTATATGGCCTTGTATTCTAATTAGGGATAATGATCAAGCTAAGACCACAAAAAAAATGTTAAGATCAACACTGGTCAAAACTATGAAAGATAATAGAAGGGATTGACATCTTCAATTTTATCCACATCATAAACATATAATATGAGTATTCGTATGCCCACTAGGGTAACCCCCTATTCCCTTATTTTTGGAGTGAAAGTGATTATAACTTTAAAGGTATAAGTTCCAAGTATTAAAATATTTAGGGTATATTAGATGAAAAATAGTTTATAAATATGAGTCTCATTGAGTTAGGAAGTTTAGATGATCATTATATCATAGTTACACATAACCTTGTTGCATATGCAAATTGTATGTGATGCCAATATAATAATAATGTTCATGAATTCCATATCCAAGTTGGTGACCTTGTCCTAATAATCAATAGCATAATTTATAAAATTAAAGGAGAAGGTTGGAAGTTTATACATAATTGGTTAAGCCCACATTTGGTTATATGATATTTTTGAAATAGGGATTTTTATTTATGTACCTTAGATTGTAAAGTTTTTGATGAATCAGTGAATTCTCCACACCTCAATGTTACTCATATAGATATCACATCTAATATTTCCCTCTTTAAATTATAAAAAATATCATTCTCATTTAAATCATTTTGATAGGATGATTATTTAGATATAATTTCCCATGACAAAACCTTCAGTGCAACATAACATTTCATATTTCCCATTACCTTTTACAGTTTTAGAAAAATTATTTCAAAATAAATATAAAATAAGATTTTGATCTTAACTATTATGGGTTTTATAAACATAATTTTTATATATATTCCTACAAATTTTTATACTCTATCCTATCACCTAATCTAGAAACTTATTTATCACAGAACCCCCTTTTGGGTTCCCTCTAAGAAAATAACTAGCATGCTCTGACTAGGTAATCTTATTTGACTAATTTGATCATTGGTTATGATCCCTTACATCTTATTTTTTGTATGGAGATAATGCTTTGAGAAAGGAGCCTTCCCAAAAAAAATTTTAAAAAAAAAGAAAAGAAAAAATAAAAAATAAGAAAGAAGAAATAGACACTATGCAAATCCAAGCTTAAAAAACCAAGAATCATATTTACATCTCTCACACTTTGTTGATCCTTGGTGATGATCCCTCACATATTACTAGTTATATGGATTTATAATTATGGGAATATTACCTTATTCACCTACATTTAGATATTGGTGATGAGCCCATGCATCTTTCTAGTCAAATGATACTAAATGTAGATGGTAACCAAAAATAAAAGAGGGGGAAAAATAAAGAAATAAAAATAATGTGAAGCTGTCCAAAATATGCAATAAAATCCCTGAAAATATTTCTTAGATGCCCATGATAAAAAGAGGGCCCTCCCATTTATCAATTCTACCTTGGTTGGCCATCTATTGATATAAGTCTAGACATAGCCAATAAATTTAATGATTTTTATGCCTAATAAGAATTTAAATTGTCCAAAATCTAATAAATATTAATATTCTCTATGAAGTTTTCAATGAGTGTCTTTTATATTTTCATCATTTCACATATCCTATCATTCTTTCATTCCCTACTGGAAACTAATCATCACTTATCGACTGGATGAACTAGCTCAATTGTTACCTAAAAATATAATCATTAGTGCATTCATATTTTTTAAATAAAACATTTTAAAAATAAATAAATTATATTATTAAAAAAAATATAATAATATCCATATAATTTTATCATAATAAGATATCCATAAAATTCAATCACATTCCTATATATTTATGGTGCATAAATTAAAATAAGACATTTCAATAATTTAAATAGATTATATAAAGACATATAAATATAAAAATATATCATAATTTTGTAGATAAATCAAGTTTTTTTTACATAATCTCCATATAGAGAGGGAAAGTGTGCCTATAATCTCAAAAAAATAAATAGAGTTGATTTTCTTAAAAACTAGTCATCCTACCTCTGAGTACTTCCTGAAGTAGAGTGCTTAGGGATACTAATACTATTATAATAACCTATAGAAATAGATTGAATAGTATTTTTTATTATAATTTTGTCACTCATATTTTTAGTCTTATCTTAAGAGGTCTGCCCTCCTACAGTCTGCCTACTCGAAGAGGCACACCTAGCTCTTGATGATAATTGGTTTCTCAGGGTCTTGAATTAAGTCTACAAACCTACTACTTTGGACAAAAGGATAATAATATTAGTCATATATTTGGTTAAATCATATGATCTATGATATGTATGGTAAAATATGTTTGAGTGCCAACCCACACCCACAAGTAGACCTAAGCTTGTAAGAAACTACTTCTTATTTATACCATAAGTGATGTGGAATAAGTCCATGAGGGAATATTGAATAGATATCTACAAATTTATCATGAAATTTAAATAACATGCACATGAGTACATATATTATAATATAATTTTATAATAAATCAATAAATCAAACTAGTTAATTAAAATTATGGTAAAACTCAAATAACAATTTGGCTTACTTGGATCCCCCTCATGCCAATCAAGTCCATAATCCTCATTAGATCTCATCTCAACCTCCTCATAATTTTTATTTGGATCACATCCTATTGGAGCCAATATTAATTTATTACAACTCTTGCCTACCATTTCTCTCTTATAGCCACTATTGGATATTGTGGCTATGGTTGTTTATATTATTGGTATCCAGCTGGTAGCCCTAGTATCATTAGGAATATCAATATAGGAACATACCCTACACATCCCACTCCTATTTTTGGAAACTAAATGACTAATAATTATCTCTTGGGTACTTTCCCAATCCTATTAATGTATTATAATTTTATAGTCTAGTCATCATAGTGTATGGTGTCAATGGATACCACACTAACCTCCTTAGCCTCATGTATCACACCTCTCTATTATCCCTATAGAGAACCTGAGGGATTAGGAGATTGGATACATATTATATATAAAAATACCATGAAACATGATATAGAGGGTGTGTCTTAGTCTATCCTTGACTATATTACACTTGGTGTATATTCTCATAAACCATTAGAGTGATGGCTTCATTCCCCCCTAACCTACCATGCTTTGGTATTGTTGGGAAATCATGTCTCCTAGTGTCAAGACACCAATTACACATGAAACATATCTTAATGTTTCCATTATTTCCACCTCAAGGCCCTAATTGCATTTGTATATTCAATCATAACACCCTTATGATAGATGAACATATGCTCATACACATAACACATAACTAGGGTTGGGTGACTAATGGATCACAGATCATAGATCATAACTATATTTGATAAATATATTTGGAAATATAATAACTCATGTCCTATGACCATGAAAATTTTAATTTTAACTCTTTAATAATATTAATAACTAGATTCCAAGTATAGAGGAGATGATATATCCCCTTGTCCCCTACCAACCACAAGGCCAAGATGTCAATAATCACTTTATAGAGGGTTGGAATTGTTGGTATATATATCCATAATAGCACACACCTTGATTAACACCTACATGAAGGAATTCCACATTATGAAAGTTCTAAGCCCATCCCTAAGCCTATACTATGTCAGTATCCTACCTAAGTTCCACTATCCTCCCAATGCTTATCAAAACCAAAATTTGATATACATAAGTAAATATGATGGACCACTATCATAAGTCTTATGGGAACCATAATATGTTTTGGTATGTGTCCCAACACATGAATACAATAAAAAGTATCTTGTTGGTTGGGGAAACTATCCCTACTTGTGCTACTCTCTAGATCCATACCCTATCAAGTATTTGAGAAAACCAGTCATACTCTTTGTCTCTGGTTTAACACACATAAGCCCCATAAAATCATAAAAAATGAGGATCAATAGAAAATACTTCTAAATCATTTCAACCCATGTTATAGTGAATCTACCTCTATATGTAAGAGGTAGTTCAAAAATAACTAGTATCTACATACTAACAGTTATACAGTCATCACAAAGGTTGTCAAATCATTATAATAGTTATAATACTAATAGTTGCATAAATTATAGTCTATAAAGATCGATAGTTCCACCATACAATAGACAGTTACTTGTGTTGTGTCCTTAAACCTAAATGTATATTAAAATTTTCAAAAATAAAGATGAAAAAAATTTACATTTTTATGGCATACACACTACTAAAAAATATTTGATAATTGAAATTTTGAAAATTTTCAACCCTATGCTATTTTTCAAACAAACTTCCTAAACATAGTTTTTTCCATAAAATCTAAAAAAAATCACCCATGCATGCACCCCCACCTACCATCATTGGTACTACTATCATCACATTCTCACATGTGTTAATTTGACTATTTATCATGTAATTCTATCACTAGTAATCTATAGCTCTAAATTTGGTAAAATTTCAATCATAAATGATTTCCAAAATGGACAAGTTTTTCTATTTATAGCCTTGTATTTATTTTATTTCAAAAAATTTACCTTTTTGGAAACGTCTCTCCTATAATCTCTATTTTTTTTAATGTAAGAAATTTTAGAGTTTATTCAAGCCTAAACTAATGCAAGACATCCTAATGGTAAAAAATAATTATATTTTATTTCTCATAGTTTTGTTACAAAACTTATTAATTTCACATTCTAGTATTTTAAAAGTCGATGCCTCTTGACATGACACAAAGCTTGGTCCACTGATGGGAAGGTTTAGGTATTATTTTCTTCTTCATGAAAATCACAAGTAATTATTTTCCATGTATTGATTAATTAATACATTTTTTTTTATCATGTCATAATATTTCAATTGATTCTCATCTTTTCACTTAAAGGTCACAAGGGCATCATGATTGGCTTTGTTTTGCCACATAGGTAAGTGAGGTAAGTTATATAGCCTTGTTTTTACTTTTAGTGCACAACTACTTAGAAAACCCCTTTTCCATCACATGACAAGCCACTTCCTTGAAGGGAAAATATGTACACACCCAAATTTTGCATAGTGTAACATTTAAAAATATTTGATGATGATGAAAGGACCTCCATAAGAAATATTATTATTAGACATGATATTATCCTCATTTTCCCCTTTACCCTCTCCAAGCCTCACCCAAGGGCCAAAATTTAAAAAATTGAGCTTGAAACTTCATAATTTGAGACTTTTAGTGAGCATGAAAAAATTTCCATGGTGGTTCATGCAACTACCTTGGAGGATTATGCAATTATTTCAGTGGTTTCAAACACCATCATAGATGTTTTAATGAGTACCACCATGGTTTCATAACCACTACTTATATGTAATATAAATTTTTAAAACATTGCACACACTTTTAAATCTATTCATAATAGCTTATTTTGACACATTTTTCATGTTCAAAACTTTGTTTTTCTTATTACTTTTATACAGTTGAATCCCCAAAGTTACAATTCACTTAAATTAATTGTTAGAAAAAATTGGCCACCATGAATGTGTATCATTATAAAATTTGATGTACTTGATCTTAAATTTATTGATATACATTATGAAGCTCTTGTATTGGTCATTAATGATATAATATGATAGGTACTATGTCTTTCATGACACTTTAGAATGTCACCTAGGATGGTCTAGTGAGTAGTAAGGTTAGGTAATTTTGTCTTGTCATAAAATGGTCATGCTTTGTAAATCTTCCTTACATGTTTAACATTATTTAAGGTAAGTTTGATAAAGTTAAGGTTAAGTGTGAAGTAAATTAAATGAAGAATCATTCTTAAAGAGACAAGGTGGTGACCCTTACAAGAACAACCATAATCTAAAGTTGACCAAATTATTTGAGTAAAACTAGTAAGTTGATCACAATTTATCTCAAGAAATTTGGAAATATTAAGTTATTTTTTATAAAATTAAATATTTTGTCTACACTAGTCTTATTATATATGCCAATGTTGAGATGATACTTACTAGAAAAGAGCAAATGTGAAAGTTTTATCATGGGATAGGGGTTTTCCTAAGTCATATAACATTAATTAATGACATAATTCTTGTAGTTGTCTATGCATTTTCCCCTAATGTCTTGATAACTACTTTCTAATGTTAGAATTCTTTTTGTAACTGATCCTTCATCATTTTCTAACATACAGATAAGGTGATATTGAGAGATTTTATGGAAAATAAAGGTGTGAAATATTTTTTCACATTTATCCATCTCCTTACAAGTTAGGGGAAGTTGGATAGTCACCTGGTTCACCATCTCTTGTAGCTCTTAAGGGTAAAACATGAATAATATTAAAAAAACATGATTTTAGAGGTATTTTATAGATGTTTTTTATTTATGGATAATGTAAAAACTCATATAAGGGGAACCATGGTATTTTTAGACCCTACTACATGTAAAAAGTAGAGTTGTAGAGTCAAATAATGCAAAAAAATATTCTTTTCTCCATCGAGCTTCTTGGTAGCCTTAAAAGGCAAATAAATTTGTGGATAATACTCTAAGGAGAGATAAAGTTGGAACTAGATATTTTTTCTAGAGGAGGGGACCCTAATTAATTTTCATTTTGTGGTATTGTTTGTATTTCTAGGATCCTTAAATTTATAAACAATCATTAATAAGTTAAGGGTGCAGAAAGGTGATTCAAAACCCCAGTAGGGTCAATTTTATCCAAATGCAATGATTTGAAGTTGAATGAATACATGAATATGTTTTTTTAAGGTATATTTAACACTCATTTTCCCTTATAGCATCATTTTCTCTTAGTTATCTTCATATTCATGTTTGGTGTAATATCCAATAGTTTTGATTTGCTAATTTGAGCTTGATAGTCATGGTTACAAAGTGATGTGATGTGTCTTGTGTATTTAATGACTAAATTTATATGTTTAAAAATGAATCCAACCTTAAAAAATACCTCAAGTATATGTAAATGTCATTGAATGAATGGACTTCAAGAAAGATAGAGAATGATGCATGCATAGTCAGACTGTTTGAATTAGTAAACATAGTTGAGAGAAACCTTGTCAAACATAAAAATGTTTTATATTTCATGATACTTGAAGGAAATTAAATATAAAAATATATAATTTAATCTAATTATTATTATGTTTCAAGTGGTAATTCATTGGATTCAAGATTGAAGGGTCTTTTTTCAAGCCTAGAGCAAAGAGGAGATTGTGAACATATAGGTTTGCAGACTTGTAGGTCAATATTGAAACTAAATAGATTCAATGAAGAGTTTAAATGTAATATTTAATTAATAATAAAATTTAATTTTCCTTCTACCAAAATATTTAAAACAATATAAAGACAAGTTTCTCAAATCTATGATGAAAGAAATAAGTCCAAGTGCATTCAAGGCGATGCAAGCAAGACAACCTATGTTTCTACAAGAAACCAACATCTATGTTGTCTTAATGTAATTTATTTTCATCCTATAAAGGTTATAAAAATGGATATATATACATATTAAACACATATGAAGGCTTAGAATTCAACTCACTTAGACTTCAAATGGACTATGTGTGTTATAATACACTTTGTAAACCTAAAGAAGACTATGAGGGTTCCAAGTGGATATCCAAGGAGATTTGAACTCAATGGAATTATGGAGAAGATACTAAAAAAATATTTCACTTTTCCAATAATGATGTAGTTGTACAATTAGGATTAAAAAAATGTGTTTAAGAGGAAAGAAGGTTTCTTTTTGACCTATTGACCACCTACATGCTTGTCATAGGTAGTGGGAGTAAAAGACTACGTTGGTGATTCTTATTTGAGGGGTTGAAGTGTTTAATGATAAAAAAAGGAATTTTAGTGATATTTTAAAGAATATAAAAGTTATCAATAAGTATATATTGGTTGGGGAGTTCATCTTGGCAAGCCTAATAGTAAAAAAGGCCTAAATGACCACTTACACCCTGTTTGTAAACAATATATCAAAGGGCACATATGGTAAAGTGAAATGAGGTTAAGAGTTATATATATATATATATATATATATATATATATATATATATATATATATATATATATATATATATATAAGGCATGATAAGAATGAATAAAAATTTAAAATATTTTTCAAATAACTAAAGTGAAAAATATGAAGAAAAACTTCATACATGCAGTCATGAAGCCTAAATGGCCACATATAGGCCCATCACATGCAAAATTGGGAAAATCACACTTGAGGTGGAAAGTGAAATGATAAAAGGGTTTTTAGGGTTGAGTGAAAATTAAAGAAAATTATCCATCCTCACCAAAATAATATGGATTCTAAAACCAAGTGGAGAGGAAATCCATTCTCAAGTTTACAGTTAAGAGGCCTAATGCAAAACTACAGGATTGCATATAAAAAGTGAAAAAAGTTTTATTTTTATGGATTAATTTAGGAAATTAATAGCCTTGGGATATAAGGCGTACATTTATTTATAATAATAAAATGTTTTATCTCCTTTCTTGATGAATAAAATGATAAATAGGAAATGTGAGGGTCACTAACACAAGGTTATTCTTAAACCCTAACCATGAATTTATGAAGGTTGTAGTGGGTTTGAAGGGTATGATGGATTAAAGGAATAATTTAAAATATTATAATTTTTTGAAAACTTCAAAGAGGTTTATAAATTTGAAATACAACAATTTTATGCCATATCATGCAAAATCATTCTTCTCGAGCTCTCAAACATGCCTATCTTACTCGAGAGGTCACTTTTGGGATGTGAGAGATCACATTATGAGATGCATGGGAACTAATTGTATTAGGAGGTTTTTATGGAAAAAATTAACTCATAATTTATGGTATTAATCAATATATTATGTTCCACATATTTATGAACTATCCTTAGGAAGGTTACACACCTAAAACCCTCTTAAAACCTTGATAATGACTCGATGAAGATGTTTTCTCCTTAAATGACTTAAAATTAATCTGTTTGGATTTGAATTAACTAGGGTGACATATATATGTCTCATTTTAACTTAAATTGGAAATTTTTGGTCATGAGTGGGATGAGATATTACATAAATGGGCCTAGAAATGTCTGTTACAGGCCTAAAAATGCAAGTTTTGGTGGCTTTTCATGTAATTTTACCAAGTAAGACCTAATAGAGAACCTTAAAATCACCTATTAATTAGATAATATATTGTAAAATTATTATAAATACTCATAATAAGTTATATAATGACTACAACACCATTTAGAGGTTTTAAGACACATAGTGTTAGACAAGTATGCCATTAAGAGCTCCTAATAGACCTAATGCACTTGTGTATCAGTCTTGGAAAATATTTTGAGTTTGAAAATGTGTGTAATTATTACGTAAATTTTGTTTTATATGTATTAAATTTTTTATAACAATCCTCAAGTAAAGGACTAAGCCAAATATGAAATACAAACTCATCATTGTGGTCTTCACTTGAATCAAGCAAGCTTTTTAATCAAATGTAGGATCATATCAATTTGAAGACACTTGAGTCTTGATCCTAAACCTCAACAAGATTAAAGAGACATTTAATTGGCCTAAGATGGAATTGGAAGACTCCAATAAGCATTATCAAGGGTGTCACATGTCAAGACATATATTATAACTCCATCTAAGCAAGAATGGATAGTTTCATGATTGAGGTTGACAAGTCATCAAAGAAGGTAAAGAGTAATTATATGACATAATTGATGAATAATGAGATCAAATAAAGTGCACATATGTTGATGAAAGTCTTCATAAATTTATATTATACTTTCTTGATTATAACTTCTCCTCATGAGATGACATTTGTCATATGCTTTTCTTATACCTCTTCTCTATTTACTTCTCATTCTCTTCTATATATATGCCTAATTTTGTCATTTAATGGATCTTCCACTTGAGTATGGTAAATCCCTACTCCTTTTATAATCCATTGAATCAATAGACAATCTATTTTTACCTTCTCTTATGACTATATTTAAGTGTTTATGCATGAATGATTGATCTTGTCAAGTGTTTATATAGTTTGCCTTGACATGTTGTCTCATTATCTCACCTAGATGTAATTTAAACTCACTATTGTAGGTCATATTAAGTTTTTAATTATTATTTTGAAGGTTAAGTGAGGAAATATTCCATTAGTGTCTTTTATACCTATTGATAATCAACCCTCCTTGTCTAATAATCGCTTACCACCTTCATATTGAAATACTAATGTAATATGAGTAGATTAGTAATAGTGTATGAATATATTAGTTATATGTTCATTATTAATTTGTAAATGTGTGGTAGTGTTTAACAAATTATTGCATCACCTCCTTAGTTTATCTTCATTTCACTTCTCTCTATCCATTTTCCCTCAAAAAAAATATTATTAATTTTTAGTTCTTAAGTGATGAATCAAGGGAGATAGCCTTATATAGAGGTTAGATCCATTATTTATGTCACCCACAACCTAATATTATTCCCATGCTATCACTTAAGTGAGGAGGCTTAAAAAACCTCCTCAAGGGTATAAATTTTTATGATAATATTAATGCTTAAGTAAATTTCATCTAACTTTAAGTATATTCTAACAAGATCCCAACCAAGTCTTTCTAACTCCCATAAGCAACATCTTCTCTTCTCTTAAAAATAGATTTATTTACCATGAAATTAATATCTAAAAATTGCATTGAGAATTAAGTATATGGGTTTTAAAAGAGCTAAAGTTTACCTTGTGTAGCTTATTTTAGAGATAAAACTAGATCCAATAGAAAATTTTTGGTCACAATATAAAATTGGAGGAATAGAATTTAAAATTTGAAGCACAACACTATGATATGTTTTATAATCAATCATAGTCTAACTACCTCTTATCTTCACTTTGTGTTTGTGTTTCCATTGTATCTTATGTTCTTCATGCTAAAGAATACTATGACCTTAACCTATAATATGTTTATGGATATGTGTGGCCAAATTATGGCTTACATAACATTTCATAATATCTTGTTATATTTATTTACGATTCTTATATTTTTAGTAGGGCCAATTTATGGAATAATCAAGGCCTAAGTAGAGTATATATAAGAAGTAGTGGTTAGTCTTAGAGAATCATATCGTGAATTATGTTCTTATTCCATTATTTTGTAGTTTTTGCCCCCAAAGTGGCTTAGTAATATATGTATCGATTATTCTATTATTTTATCAATCATTATTGTGGATATGCTTATTCTACTCATATTGTGTGATATATTATTTTATTAGTGTGAATTATCCAATAAATTTAAATACAAGTGGTATCAAAGCATCAATTTTGGTGAGTTTATACAACGTGTTTTTTTAAAATCTATTATGGTTATTTTTATGAGATCTTATGGATCAAAAAAACATAACTTGCGATCTAAGAAGAATTTGATTTTTTGTCACTATAATATTGTTCAAAGTATTCTTTGAAAAAAAGGTCTATAATTTTTTTCCCACCCTTGTATAAATTAGTAGTCATTGGATTTTTGTTGGCGTGATGATCACAATGGGATAATCACTAGTATAATATTTTGGGCTTGAAACCCTCAATCCTAGGGTTCACGCATGCCTAGTACTAACACTCATAACCTTGGTAAAAGGAAATACACTCCAAAAATTCCTCACAAGGAGGAGATGGAATATATAACTTTAGATCCTTTGGTTTTTGAGGTGGTTCACCAAATTTAGTCATATATGAAAATCATGGTGAAGAAAAATCATCTCAATGTGGTACAAGGGGAAACAACTAAGGTAAAAAGGGGACATAAATGATGTGAACACTTATTTTTCAACTATTAATGGGATGTTCAGTGATCTTATAGTTTATCTCCAGCTACATAACTCTCCATTGATCTATTTAGGTTACCCCAACTAGAAAAAAATATCAATTTGAATCACATGATGCCAAAAGTGGAAGTGCAAGAATTTGATGGTAAGGATCCACTCACTTATATCAATGAAATGGATAATTTATTTTATCTACATTAGCCCCTATGTGTATAAATTGTGGTTATGGCACATATATATATAAAACCTAAGTAATTCATTTGGTATCAGTGGTTGTGTGTTTATAAGAAAAATAATGTCCTTTCTGTTAGTTGGTTGGTATTTATTGATGATCTATAGATCATTATCACAACAATGTCTTTGAAAACTACTTCAATCAATTAGAACATTTGTGACAAATAGGGTTATTTAAGGATTATATTTAATAATTCTATAATATCTCTTTATTCATGGATGATATAAATGAGGATAACATGAATGACCTATGATTGAGTATGCTTAAGGATAACATCCATCTTGGTATTTTCATTTTTAACCCAATTTCAATATTTAAATCCATAACATTATCACACAAAGTATAAGAAAGAGATCTAGTTAAATGAATGGATTTCACTATTTGTTGATAATTTAATTCCCCAACATAATCATTTTTTATCCTACAATATTTACCCCTCATAAAATTGAAGAGAAGTGTGCAAAAGTGTTATATTTTGGTTGTGATAGAAAGTGGAGAAAAGGACATAAATGTGTGGAGAATAATTTTTTATGCATTGAAGTAGCCAATGAAGATGAATAATTTTATGTACCCTTAGGTGAGGGTGAGGAATAGATAGAGAATGAATATATAAATTAATACTCTACAATATCTAGTCATGAAATTTTAGGTATTATCACACCTCAAACCCTTAAGGTTGACTTACTCAAGAAATACAAGGTGATATTGTTGATTGAATAATGGAGTACACATAACTTCATCAATAATACATTTGCTAATAGTTTAAAAATTTTCATGTACCTAGATAAAGAATTTGAGGTCATGATTAGAAATGGTGGCATATTCAAACGTTATGGTAAATTCATATTATTGATCTTGATATGGGAGACTACATGTTAGACTCTCCTATAGTTTATACTCCCATAGGTGGGATAAATATTGTTTTAGGAGAATAATGGATTATAGCACTATGGAAAATAGAGCTGAATTTATAATAACTATTCATTTTATTTAATTTTAAAGGTAGGACATTTTATCTACATGGATTATGGGTAAAAACTCCACAACTAGTTAGTTCACACTAGATGATGAAGATTCTCAAAAAATGGGCTAAAAGATTTGTAGCACGATTGTTCTCCATATAATTTAAACCAATAAAGTCTTATTAGAGTATGTATATCTCATGTTTTCTAGTGTATTAGCTAGTTATTGTGTCCTTTTATAGTTTTTCCTACTTAAAGATTTATCCCACATTGGTTAGTTAGGCTAGTTATATGTTTTTCCTTGCCTACTTATGCAAGGGTTTTCCTTTATACTAGCATATCTTATTTTTGAATAACACTTGACTTGAATTGTTTTGAAATCAATTATATGCAACTTCATTGTGTGATGTTTTTAGGTTTTATCACTTTTGATTATTGGGTTGAAATGCCTATTTACCATTCCTAACATGGTATCAGTGATTTGAGGTTTTAATCCCATCCACATTGATGCATTTTACTTCAAAAATTTCCCTTGCTGCTACTTACTCCCTTATTTCAAATCATCAGATTTTTCTCTCTCTTATAGATCCAACACTTTTATTAAATATTTGAAAAAAGTGTGTGGTTTTTATTCTTGGAGGGAAGGCAGAGAGAAAGTGGAAGAGATATTGACATCATATTTAAATAATTTTCAAAGATTTTACTTTTGATGTTTTTGCATTATTTTTCCAAGAATTATAAGTGAAAGAGTTATTAATCTAGGCATTGTAATCTAACCTTATTGCAAAGGCATTAAAGTCTAAAGAAGGCACCTTTCTTACTTTGTGTCAGATCTAAGGCATTTTATGCATTAGACTTGCATTTATTTTTTCCAACTTTGAAGGCATTGGTGTTTCCACTTCTCCACTTTGTGCTCTAAGTTATCTTTGTATAAGTCTAAGATCTGAAGAATTTTGAGGAGAAGGTTAGATTTGGCTAGGCATTAGTCTTTTTTTGTTATTACAGATCTACTGAGAATGGTGTTGGAAGTCTAAAAAAACCATCCTTACAATATAAGGCATTGAAACAAGATCTAAGGTATCATATCTAAAGCTTTTCTTATATTAGGATTGAGTATTGGCTAGTAGAGGAGAGGCATTAGAGGAGAGGAGGTGGAATGTCATTTTTATTTTCACTTGTGCATTAAAAATTAAAATAAAATTATTGTATTTTTTCCATCTAATTTGACTGGTAGATCAAATATTATGTTACGCATACACATATAAGTCGTACAACTACATGTGGTTTGATCCCTATTTTAAGTAGTAGAATATACCAAACACTTAATCACTCAGTAATGAGTGGTTGGAATTATTAAACAAAAAATACAAGCCCAATTTTCAAGGAAAATGTTATGGTGCAAATGAAAACTATGGATTAGATTGAATGAGAAGGAAAAAATATATTGAAGCTACATAAGGAGCACCTAAAATAATTATAAAGAGAGTGTTAGGAATAATAAACCTACACAACATATAGTGATAGTGTTGGTAGAGATAGGATAGTACTATTTATCATAAGTGTCATAGCTTATTCATAGTGTCTAAGAAAGTTTGAGATATTATCTTATAATTTGAGTAGTGATAGACCATATAAATATTATTTTTATAATTATTGATTACTACTATAAGCTACTAAATATAAAAATAAGCTAATTACATCTCCCCTATCTTTCTTAGTAAATTTCATATTGTCTAAGTATAATATCTACCTATCAATTAATCCATTTAGATTAGGATATTATTATTTTATTTTACATCATATGAATTATCCCTAATTTTATTTTATTTAGATCACATTAATCTAAAATAAGTAAAACACTATGGTCAACGTTATCATTAAGTTTAGTGTGAAAAAACCTAAGTTTCTTCCTATATTAAAGGTCCAATTTTCTTAGACTTTTAGATTTATCATCTCTAAGGGTTTTACTTTCATATGAAAATTTTGATTTCCATTTATCACATATGAAAATATTAAAATTACCCCTTTTCCCTCATATTTATTAGTAATTTAATTCATACATCCTATGTTATCTAAGAAGGTTATGTGTATGCAATAAAAAATGCATCATGTCTATAAATCAATAATAGATTGAAGAAGATAGATCATACCTACACCTATAATTGGGAATACATTCATTAATTAGGATAATGTCCAAGATGGTGATCTAATAGATCCAATTAGGGGATCACTTATCATAAGACACTATGCTAAGGAGGGCTCCAAAGCCTCCAGCCTAACTTAATCATGAAATAACCCTAAGGGGGTCCTCGGTTTTGATATTTAACTTATTATAATAAAATAAAAGTAAATCTAATATATTTCTCACCAAATCATGTGTCACAAAGTGGGGGTTAGAAATAAAACAAACTAAATTAAATGTGCATGTAATATATATAATCACGTCTATGTATACATAATCCTAATGCATGGAAGAGAAGCGCAACTCCATTATATATCTATTCTTACAAAGAAGAAATAAATTTAGGAATACTTACCTTTGAAGATGAACCTATTGAGCCTCAATATCTCCCTTAGATAAGGTTATTCACAAGATATTGTTGTGATATGTAAGGATAACAAAGACAAATTAGTTCTAGGCTACATAACCTATCTATACATCCAAAATGCTTCTCCATAAGACAAGATCCATATCTCTAAAGAAAGTATGGAACCCTAATATTTATTCCTCAAGTATAATGGTAAATAATAATATATTCATTCAAACTTATTCTTCATTTCATCTCTATTTTCAAATGGTTGGGAATGAACTTGTATATATAGGCAGATCTTACCCTAAATCCTTTCTAATATGTTAGCTAGATGGGGTCGACTCAGTCAACCCTATATATTTTCAAGAGATAATTCACTAGGTCCTGAGCTATGTTGACTAAAGGGATAACAAGCTCCAAAGTGAAAAATACCCCAAAATAGTACAATGTCGACCTAGTCAACCCTATAAAGTAATTAGATGCTAAAAATTGTACATGGTTGACCCAGTCGACCTAGTACAACCAATTGTCAAAAGGGGGATAAGGTAAGGAAAAAGAGGATAAAATGTGACAAATGATTGGAATGGGTAAAAATTATAAGAATAATGTTAGGGTAAATTATTTTTTGAGACAAGTGTGTAGATGGAAAGTGGCAAAAGGGAAAACAATATTATGAATCACAAATGATTTTCCCACCCCTTTTTTGATGAACCCCTTAAGGCATGGACTCATATGGATTTGAGAATCAATGGGTTATTACAAGATACAAAGTGTTAGTAAGTGATAAAAGTTTTAAAATATTAATTATATACATATGGCCCATTTGAATCTCATCACGTGTCACATAAGTACAACTCAGAATGGTGCTTTAAGAATAAAACATAATAACACACAATGTTGATGCTAATTAAAGTGCAGTAAGTATAAAATAA
Source organism: Torreya grandis (assembly GCA_037957365.1). Taxonomy (NCBI): domain Eukaryota; kingdom Viridiplantae; phylum Streptophyta; class Pinopsida; order Cupressales; family Taxaceae; genus Torreya; species Torreya grandis. Next base: position 1,595,303 of record JARHVA010001861.1, read on the forward strand.
ATGAAAGGATAGAATTGAAAATACATACCTTTACTTACATTATTGTTGTAGATAAAGAAGTAGATTATAAGATAAGTGAAGGAATCTAATGTGAAGAAAACTAGGTGAACCTGTAGAAGTTAGCGCAAAAAATAGCCAAAAATCAAAATTTTGGGAAGATAGGATATAGTAGTGTAAAATGAGTTAAGGAAAATATATTAGGGTATTAGTAAAAATTGGAAAATTAGGATTGTTAATGCAAGGATAGAATGTTGAAGGTAAATGATTGACAAAATGATGGAAAATGAATGACAAATGATGGAAAATGAATGATAAATGAGTCTAAATAAATGACAAATGATTGTAAAATATGTTAAATCATGTTGTAAAGTATGTAAAACATAAATGACAAAAAAATGTATAACATACTAAGTCATGTTGGGAACCATGTAAAACATGAATGACAAATGAAATATCAATGCAAAAAACTTGAAGAAATATATGTAAGAAATTGAAAAGTAATCTCATGTAAGATAGACAAAAAAAAGAAAAACATGAAAGATGGAAAATTAAATGTAATTTAAGATATGATACAAACATGAAGAAGGCATACATAAATAGAAACATGTAAAAATGGAAAATGTCATATGTAAGATAAGTGAAGTCTAGAAAAAAAATCAAATAAGAACATGATGGAGAAATAAAAATCATAAAGCTACTAAAAGATGAAAAACTCACACTTAGTGCTTGTTCAAAGATATAATGTAAGAAAAATAACCACATAATGACATGAATAGTATTATAGTGAGGTGGTGTGGTAAATAAATGGTGTAAGAATGTAATACATATTTGCTCAGACATATTTTTTTTCTAAGGATAGATAAAATTGAAACAAAGTAATGCTAACATGTATTTAAGATTTGAAGAAGAGGGAAAATAGATTTAGAATCATAATTTGCCTATCAATGGGGAAAATGAAATGGGTGGATGGGATAATGAAGGAAAAACCAAGGTAGAGGAACTCTTTATTGAAGTCAAGACACTTAAATTAGGTTTGTCAAAACAATAGGTATTTTGACCTTAAGGACTATGAAGAATTTATTTTAGCCACACGAGTCTTAGGTCAAAAAATGAATTATATAGATCACCCCATGAAGGCTATATTCATGAAAAGTAAAATGTACCTACCTCCCCACAATGTGTTTCATATTACTCAAGACCCCTTACAAAGTCATTGGTCTATTGTGAAGATTGGGTACTTATGTGAGAAAGTAGGTATCACCATAGATTTTGTTGAATTATCCTATTCTAATCTACTGGCCTGCTACACCCTAAAGGACCTCAACTCTATGTGAGGCCAACTATGGAGTTTTATCTTCAATTAGAGATAAGAGATGTGCTTAGAATCATGGTTTTTGGTGTGATTTTAACTTTTGAGATTTATATTTTATCTTTTTTATGTCATTGCCTTTTGTTTCAAATGATTTGGCTTATAAATTTCTTGATGTATTTTTCTATTCATCCTCCATATAGATTTGGATAACCACACATGGGTGATAAATATGACTTTCATTTGAATACTTGGGACTTGGTTTTTAAGAGAGAGAACTTCAAAGAGAATGGGGTCTAAGAGTATCATAAATCTAAGTGAAATAAAAGTGGTATCTTAACTTTGAACTTTTTTTATCCAATATGGAGTGAAAGGAAAGGAAATCAAGAGGAATGACACATGAAACAATTTGGATTACTTCAAATTGGAAAAAAATGTGACAAAGGGAGAAAAAGGGATAGAATGATAGTAAAGTGTGATTCCTTATCATAAGAATGAGGGAAATGGAGGAAAGCATGCTAACATATATTTTTGTACAAATTACATCTATCAAAAGAAGTAAAATCTAAAGTTGAGAAGATGGATAAAAAACATAGTCATATAAAGGAATGATAAGATGGTAATTCTATGAGGGTCGGGTCTTATAATGAAACTCATAAAAGAGAAACCCATGAGGTTGACAAAAATAAAAATGTGAAACAATAAAATAAGAAAATAGTTAAAATTGATATTTTATGAGGAGGGCCAGGTCCTATCCATGGTCTTATACTACAAACTCACAAAAGATAAACCCACGGGGGTGAATTCTAAATAAGGGAAAAAATAATCATAAAGTTACTAAGGCAAAGAATAACATAAAAAGATAAAATAAATATATGAGGAAAAAAATGAAAGCAAATGCCAAATGTAATGTGAAATAAAACCAAAGAACGTAAAGGAAGATAATGATGATTATAAAGAGAAAGTAAAAGAAATAAAGTGAAAAAAAAATGAGACAAAAATAAAAAGTAAGATCTACATTAATGTATGTATCAAAGATGAGCATGTTAAATACAAGTATATAGGTGTCAAAAGGTTTATTGAATTTGAATTTGTTTATTATTATGTATTTTAGAATAAGAGTGGGCATTGTAAGATGCCCCAATGGATAAGTGTATGTAGGGATGGGCATCACAATATGCCCCAAATTTTGAAGGGACATGTGGATGGGCATCCTAAGATTCCCCAAAATGTGAGGTGGAGTGAGGTAATATTGAACTACTAAAATGGTTTACATTGGGTTTGTAGGTGTATTGAGAGATAGGCAAATGTTTTGGTTTGTTAGATTTTAAGGAGGTTGAATGTGATATATGATGGGTAGGAGAGGTATGAGGATGTAAAAGAGGTAAAGGAGGACCATGTATGATATGATTTTGAGTAGTCATTTAAACTAGGTACTCAATTAGTTTATGTAACCAAAGAAGTTGAGGTTCAATGGATGTAATGATATGTTTCAAGTTGTTCATGTTAGATATCATTTCCTTATTGGTGTATGAAGGAGGATCAACTAGGGTTTGAAAAATATTAGTGGATGAGGTGTAGGTATGGGATAATTTTTTTTTTATCATTAAGTATTTGATGTTGATGTGATTGTGGTTCTTGAGATTGAATTTCAGAAGCTTGAATATAGTCTTGATAACATTATTCTGCTAGAGTATCAAAATTAAAATTCAGACCAAGAAAGGAAGAAATAAGAAAATGATGAATAGCATGACAAGACTCATGAGAATGACCTATAGTAGCATTCCACCAACAAAACTTATCAATATTATACCATTTTGGAGGAGGTTTGAAAGGATCAAATCTCATGGTTTTAGAGGATGGTAACTTCCTCTTAAGTTTTTATAGACTCAAGGAAGGTTGTGTTGAGTTAAAATTGGTTGAATTAGATGCTCTATTTTAAGTTTAGGGAAACTTGGATGAATCAATGTTATGAGAGGATGATTGGAAAGGTACATTAGTAGTTTTTAAAGATGGTTTAAATTGAGTCAAAATAAAGTCTCACCTTGTTTCTTGGTCTAAGGCTTAATCTAAAGTTTTAGGGGAAAAGATTAAAACTTTCTATTGAAGGGGAGGTTTAAGAGTATTGACAAATAGTTTTAAAATAGTTTCATCATTCATGTTATGGTCCACTTTATGAGTGAGAGACTCCATCATTTGATGATAGTATGAGAAGATTCATTAGGAAGTTTCTTAACATTGATGAAATGGATAAGGTAATTTTTAGGAAGGTCATCATGTTGGAATACCTTCACTAGAGCATTGACTAACTCCTCTAGTTGTGAGATGGAATGTCTAAGAAGTTGTTTGTACCATTCAAGTGCATCACCCACAAATGTTTTGGATAAGATCTTGGTGATAGCAAAGGTGTTAGTTTGGACCCATTATTTATAGAGATAACCAAAATACTTAAGAAATATAGTAGGTTACTTAGTCCCATTATATGTGATAGTTGTAGAAATGTTTCCAATATATATGGATGTAATGAATGTGGTTAAAGGTTAATTTTGAATATGTTGAAGCATTTTATTATTTATTAGAGGTTGAGAGATGATATTCCCATTGGAATATATAATAAGAATAGGGACAAAATTTGGATTTGGTTGAGACATGATGACTTGAGGTGGTTGACTAGTCATGTTTAATAAATGTTGTTGCATGTTCATCATTTGAGATTGATTAGTTATTTACATGATGCTCATTTCTTGAACTACATGTGTAAGAAGTTGAGTTATATCAATAGGTGGATTGGTGTTTTTAGGAGGGGTATTGGTGTTGATAGGAGGGTAATTATTTTTAGGTGAATGATTCCCAACATTGGTATTGGGAATATGATTACAATGAAGGGACTCGACAACATTACATTGTGTAGTGATTGGTTTTGGTTAAGGAGAAGGAAGAGAGTGGATAGTTTCATCTTAAGTAATAAGATAAGTGAGGTTATTATCCAAATCCTTAATTATATAATGTTCTAGACTATGAGAAGGATGGAAATATGTCATCATGATGAGATAATACTAGATAAAAACACAAGGAAATAGGTGAAAAAAAGAACAAAGAGATAGGAAGTGATAAAAATAGTACAAAGGTGACTGGGTCAACCTAACATAGAAATAGGGCCTAAAAATAGTATAGGTTCAACTAAGTTGACCTAATATAGTGAATATAGGTTGAAAATAGAGTGAACAAGGTCTAAAAATAGTAAAAGGTCAACTGGGTTAATCCAGTATAGTGAATAGAGGATGGAAAAATATATAGGGTCGATTGGGTCAACCTAGTTCAGTAGACAAGGAAAATTAGAAAGCTTATAACAAATTGTGAATTGAAAAAAGATATTTTTTTCAATTAAATTGAAAATTAATAACTAAATGAAGAAAACAATCAATTTGATTAATGCTAGCCAATACAATTGATGAGGAATACATTTTTTAAGTGAGATCATGACCAAGATGGGTATTTAATAGACCTAATTAAGGGATCACTTATCACAATACACTATGATAATGAGGGTTATAAATCCTCTAGAATAACACAATCAAATAATAACCCTAAAGGGGTCTTATTTTTTAATATTTCACTTATTCTAATAATAATAAAGTAAATTTAATCTAGTGCTCACCAAATCTTGTGGCACAAAATGGGGGTTAGAAAAAAAATAAACTAGAATAAACATGCATAAAAATAATATACTCACATAAATGTATACACAATCCTAATATATGTAAGATAATCACAACTTCATTATGAATCTACTCTTACAAAGGAGAAATAAAGTTAGGAATACTTACCTTTGACAATGAACAGGTTGATCCTCAATCTCTCCTTTAGCCAAGGTGATTCACAAGATATTTTTTTTGTATGTAAAGATAAAAATAAAAATCATCTATACGATACACAACCTATCTATACACCCAAAAAACTTCTCCATAAGACAAGATCCATATCTCCAAAGAAAGTATGGAACCCTAAGCTTTATTCCTTAAGTAGAATGGTCAATAAGTAGATGTTCATTCTCACTTATTATTCTTCTCTTCTCTATTCTCAAATGGTTGGAAATGAACTTGTATATATAGGCATATATTACCCTAAATACTTTTGAATATGTCAGCTATACGGGGTTAACCAAGTCAATCTTGTATGTTTTTGGGAGATAATTCACTAAGTCTCGAGCTATGTCGACCAATGGGCTAACAAGCTATAAAGTGAAAAATACCCCAAAATAGTATAGGGTCAACCTAGTTGACCATGTGTAGTAATCAAAGGCTAAAATATGTACAGGATCGATCTATTTGACCTGGTACAAACACCTATTAAAAAGGGTATAAGGTAAGGGGAAGGAGGATAAAGATGTGATAAATGATTGGAATGGGTAAAATTTAGAAGAATAAGATTAGGGTAAATGGTTTTAGGAGATAAGTGTGTATATGGAAAGTGGAAAAAGGGACAAAAATCTTATGATGTAACAATGGTCTACCCACCCCTTTCTTGATGCACCCCTTAAGGCATGCACTCAGATAGATTAAGACTCAGTGGGTTCCTACAAGATATAAAGTATCAATAAGTGATAAAAGTTTGAAAATATTATGTGTATACATTATTATATTATACTTATACTTAAAAGTGATAATTTAAGTGGGATTACAAATACTCATATTTGGATTCTTTTGACTCAACCCTTATTTTAGTGAAACTAAAATGGTGGAAATTAATGATATGCGTGTTTATTCATCTACTAATACACACATTGATAAGAAACATAGATGTAAATGAGCATGTTATCAATGATGGTATGCATGATATTAAAAAATATTATGAATATGATATTAAATATAATTGTTAGTAGAGGTTCTTGGGTTTCATTAAAACATGCCAATTATAGGGATAGGGTGTGAAAAGTGACTTATAAGTATTACATAAAGGTTTAATTAAGACTTGTAATACATAAAAAAGGTTTATAAGATAGAAATATACTAATATAAATGTTTAAAGCATGATTTAAACTACTTATAGACATACAAATTGATACATCCAAGTATTATAATAAAGGAAACAATCATTAGAACATAGGAAACTCTATGCTTATACTAATAAAGAACACAAATACTCAAAATTCATATTAAAATATATAATATCATATATTATAACATATAAAACCTCATAGATCGATGTCCAATTTTTTAAATCTATTGTACAAAAGCTTAATGAGGATAACATTCAATATTCTATTACTTACAAACATATCAGAATTAACATAATCATCAATCCTTCTATTACATTTGTTATAAATAATTATAGGTACTATTTCCTATATTTGTAACTTCCAAATTTACTATGTTGAAAATAGATCTCCATATCAAATTTGGTGGAATCTTGACCAACATGGAGATTCCCATAACCAATCATAACAACCCATAAATAGAATACATTTGGACTTATCACAAGATGTTTTTATACATATAACTAGTTTTACATTTACCATTTATCGCTAACATTTTCCTAGACTTAAAAGGTTGTCATATCCAAAAACAATGTTATAAAGTGAAGTCATCCAAATACTCAAAAAGAATCCAAAATATAGAAGTGCATATGACTTCACAAGTGACTCTCAAGTTACTAGTAAATCAATTTTCACCCCTTGCACACTTCTTAACCATCCTTTTGGGTTTTTAATTAAGTAGCCTACTAGTATACCAACCTTTCAAGTTTTAAATAGACTAACAATACATAGTAATATAATATATATATATATATATATATATATATATATATATATATATATATAATATGGACCAAAATTATAAAATTGTAGAACCTACACAAGCATTAGTTGGTGGGTTGAGTCATCTTCCTACGTTAGAAAATCTATCATAATTGACAAGGTGGAATGATCTAAGGGTCATTGACAAGTGGTGAAATGATTGTGTCTATGAGATCCAATCATCCTTGTAATATTTATAATTAATTAAAATTTATTGAGTACTACACAAAAAAGCGTGTAAGGGGACTTGATTTTCCATCAACTGGTGAATATTGGTATCAACCATCCCTAGAAAAGTAGAATTCACCATGTGATATTTGGAGACAATTTCAATATAGATCTAAACTAGATTATTGACATGTCATTGTGTCTACATATTGAAAAAATAGTTACATAAAATTTGGTTTTGCCAAGTCTAAAAATTTTACATGACAATATCCCATGCACTAAGTGAGGTCTAGAGGATAGCATCTATGGTAATAAGAGTGGCATTTGGAATAGTGAGAGCAACGTGGTTGAAGTTAGACATAAAAAATTTAGGATGTGTAGTGGTACAAACTATATCTAATTACTTCTTTCATTTGAGTAGCTAAAGTGTAATGTGTGTAGCCGGAGTGTGAGCAATATCAATAGTGGTTTGGTGTTTAGATAGAAACTCATAGAGGATGTTCAATTTAGTTTTTATGGTTTACCCCTTATATATGATGCATGATTCATTAAAAGTTTTCTAGTAAGTGGTGAGCCTATTGAAAAGAAGATCAAGTTGGTCTTTGTTCAATAGTGATGGATCCATAATCAACTGGGTGTATAAATCAAGACAGACATCCTCGATAGTATTTTAATCAATATAAAACTAGATGATGGTAAAATTTGTGTCTTCAATCTTCTTATCTTGTTACTCTAATAAAAACACATTTTGTGAAATGGACTAATGGAACACAATAACACCTTAAAGTTTCATGGAAAATGGTAATAGATAAACATCCAAAGATGCTTTAGTAGTGGTTAAATTCAAGGCAAGGTGGGAAATAGAGGTCCTCATAGGTGCCATGCATAAAGGATCAATGGGTAGAGAGAAGATATTATTATGAATAGGTGGCTAACTAATTTATTATTTTTAGGAAATTAGATGTTTAATTCCTAAATAATAAATGGTTTTGAGTAGATTAAATTAGTAAATAATGTACAATAATTAGGTTACTAATTTATGAAACTTGACTATAATTAGGTATTTTCTAAAAATAGTAATGAGAGAGAGAAAATTAAACTTATTTGATTATGTGTTGTTCTAACTAAGATATGGTCTATAAATCTATGTGTAGGCTTAGGATACTATAGTAAACAAGAATCTAGAGTTTGTTTCTTGATTGGATAGGAACATCAAAAGTGGGACACCCTAGGTTCTAGTGTTGTAGTCCTATCTTGACACTATTTTCCTGGTGATCTAAGCTTTTTGGGTTTTGTGCATCAGGTCTATGTGACCCTACCCATGAAATATCAAAGCTTGAAAATTCATAGAGCTCATTGTATACCCAATTTAGTATTCAATACCTTACGTCCTCTTTGTCCTTGAAATTGAATGTAAAATTTGGAGAAAGTAGAGGAGGGTTTAGTGTGTAAAGGATATGCTAGATGAACTTCCCACCCCATGTGTGTCCACGTTTCCTATATATCAATACTCTGAGGAGGGATAAAGCTATATATAGTTCTCCCATTGAAGTACTTGGTGCAATAGTGTGATGAAAATGCAAGTAAATGCAAAACTAGGTGTACTTGAAATGACTAGGGATTATGTAAAGGTTTGAATAAGCTTGAAATATTATTAGATAGCTATATGTAGAGAATAAGCAAAAATGCTTGAGTAGTCTTACTTATATTCTTGATTTTATCTTGTAAGTGAGTGCTAAATATTATAAATGGACTTTGAATGGCCTTTTATAGGGATTTAATGATCATTAGTTAAATGAGTTCATGTTAGGCTAACATGAATTAGGATAAGGATTCAGAAGAATATGACCATTATAAGTTAAAATTCACTTGGACAATAGCTCCAAAAACAAGAAATTTGGGTTTTAGCATTGTAGTCCAAGTTTGGGCACTATTTTCCATGGATGATGGGACCTAGGGTGATATATTAAGCATGGAAAGGGTAATCTGTGTTTGCAAGGGTTCAATTTGGGAGGATATAGATAAATGGGAATCAATAAAAACATGCCTATAAGGATCATGAGAGCAAGCAAGATGGACCTATGGATTGGGTGTCATTATCCACACTCAAGTTAATAAATTTTGCATTTTATATGACTACATTTACCCCCCCTTTATTATAGTGATGTAGAAAAGTGAAATACTAGGATAAAGGAAGAAAAGTAAGCATACCTAAACTTACCTATAAAGGTGAAGATCATGAAGTTGTGTGATGTTAGATGTGCATAGAGAGAGCATGGTGTGAAGTGTGAATCTATAATGAAAACCATAGAATAGATCAGTCCTTAATAGATATGCTATATCTAAAATAAGAACATACAAAATATGGGTAAGAAATAGAGGAAGATAAAGGAATGAATACACCTCATCAGGTATGCAAACCAATACAAAATGTATTATGATGTTGGATTGTACTAGGTGTGTGTTGTACCAAAATTAATATTTCAAATGGAGTTGAGTTATAAATTCCATATAAGTGGCTCAAGAATGAAAAGGTAGGCCCTTTGGTTCCATCTTCACTTACTAGGTAAAGCTAATGAATCATGCATGTGTTAATTGATATTTGGATTGTGTGTCTAATCCCTCTAAATAGGTGGCTAAAGAATACAAAGGCTGGCCCTTTGGCTCCATCATTACCCTATGAAATTAAGCTATGAAGTAATAATGGTATAGAATACATGTCATATGAGATGGCTCCTGAAGACCATGAATATACTATGATCTGACAATGTTGGCATGTATAGCTGAATGTATGCTAGAAATTAGGCCACTCTTGGCCATTTGAAAGATGGAGATTAGGCTTGTATGAAAGCCACTTTGAAACTAGTGCAATAGGCTTATATGGAAGCCAACTCAGGAACTTGGGTACTCGAGAAGTTAAACTTATATGAAAGCCAAACTTGACAAAGGATGCCAACCACCTATAGATGGAGTAAGGCATACAACTATTGAGAAATCCTTGGAAAATAAATTAAACTCAGAAAAAGGAGAGGATCAATGTGTCATACATATTTCCCCTAATCATTGGTGTTTGGAACATGGATTCTGATCTAGAATTTATGTCAACTACCTAGTCTAAAATTAGAAGTGAGAGCTATCATGTCATACATGATGCCCCTAATATTTGGAATCTCTAAGTAAAAATTGTATTGAAACATGTTGAATATGGACTATACTAAGTGAAAAAACCTGTGACTAAATTCACTTTTCTATCTATTTTTATAAAAAATGGTTTTTATACTATCTAGATAGGAGTGGCAAAAATAGGACACCCTATTATCTAGTACTGTAGTCCAACTTTGGTACTTTTGTTTAGGGCTAAATCTAGTAACTATTTTGGATTCTCTACTATTTGTCTAGTCTATTCTACTTATTCTGATGTCTAGATTCTATTATGAGTGTTCTAAAAACTACTTTTTTGACTGTTAGGAGCTTTGATATTTGTGATAAAACCCATATTTGTTTCCCCCTCTTTTGAGGGTAGGAATGAAGATTTTTTAGTGACTACTCTCAGAAGAAAGATCCCTTCAAGTGTGCTAAGTGTGCTATGATACACACACACACACACACACACACACACACACACACACACACACACACACACACACACACACACACACACACACACACACACACACACACACATTAATGATAATTGACAAGATATATAAAAATATAGCAAGGTTTGTATTGAGAGGTTGTTAGATCAACAAGGGTATTCCTAAATAGATATAATAATGTAATAACATGTGCAATGTACTGAACTAGATTTGAAAGTGTTAGTTGTTAGTTTTTAATAATGAGAGATGGGGCATGATGTTCATCATGGCATCCAAAAAATAAAGGAAATGCATGATATGGATCATGGTATTACAAATAATAAAATTAATCAAGAAATAAGCATACAAATCAAGAAGTAAGAAGAATACAAGAGTGGCTAAGGGGCCAAGAAATCAAGGGACATGGGCACATGCCACTCAAACTAGAAAACAAGCATACAAGGCATGTTAAAATGCCACATACACATATAATTGAAACAAGCAAGTTGGTGTGGAAGCCAAAATCACATAGTAAATAAAATTGGCAAATGTCCTAAGGCACACACATGAATAAAGGTAAAAGACATTGATAAATATCCTAAAACACATACAAGGCCTAGAACAAGAACTAAGAAAATGTAAACACATCAAGATATGCTAAGCAAGAAAGGAAAGCATGTATATTCTATAAGTTTAATTACATCTAACTAATCAAATCTAGAAGTGAAAGCATGCAAGACATGTTAGTACAACATTAGGTATATGTTAGGAAATATACAAGTGCAAGATACTAGTGAGTGTCAATATGATAATCTATGTAAGCCTAGTAAGTAATGTATGTCAACATGATAACTATAGTATGTGGTTTAGGAATGACATAACTTGGATGGTGTAGCCATGTAGAGCATGCCCCTAATGGGTATGTATATTGATGTGTGTCTCAAATGTAGGAGTAGGATACCCCCTCAATGGGTAGAGTGAAGCAATCAAGGATCTAGATGTCACTACACACACTCAAGTAAGATCAATTAAAGCATGGTAATGTAGATAAATTGGCAAACAATAGCATAGAAAAAAATGTAAGCCTAGCATAGTAGTAGAAATGTAAAGCATGGATGATGCATACAATCAAAATGTTTTTACGTTTTGAATATATTTGAATGTTTTTAGTATTCTTGATATTTTATATTATTTTTGTTTTTTTGATATTTTTGAACTATGTATAATCAAGAAGAGGATATTATGTACAATCAATGCTAAAAAGAGAATATGTATAAGCATGTAAAAAAAGTAGTATGTACATGATAATAAAAAAGACTAGGTTAGAGGAGGAAAGGATCCAAGGATGGAACTTGTTGGGGATGGAAATGGAGGAAAGGGTTACAAACATCATCAAATATCTCAATATCATCATCATAAGTATCATCATATGTTTTAGATGATGTGTTTATGGTGTCATCATGCCAAAGGTGAACTGAAAGTTGATCTGGTGGTGGAGAAGTTGACTCTGCTATGGGGCATTTAGTCCTACTAATAGACAACTTCAATGGAAGTGGTGGAGCTAGTGATAATGGTGGTGGTATAATTTTAATAATTCCTTGATCCTATAGTTTAATCAATCTCTACTATAAATTTGTACATGATTTTATATCATGGCCTATAATCTTATGAAAAGTATAAAATGGATGACCATCTTGATGTGATAATATGTTGATAGATCTATGTCATACTATACATAATGTGATCAATCCATGATCAATTAATATTTGTAACATAAACTATGGCTGATGCTATGTGCTACCTACCTAAATTTAAATAACTAGCTCTATATTCATAGAGGCAACCATGTGAACTATATGTGCCAAGTGATATATCTATGGCCATGAATGTGGAGTATATCCTAGGAGTGTAGTGCAAGATGTTAAAAGTGTTGTAGGATGTGGTATGAGATCTCTAGAGTCATCTCAGTACTCTCTTGGCATAACTAGTGTGAAGATCAATCCACACAACTAGTCATTTGTGAGTGTGGGTGTTGTATCATCATCTGAGTAAGCCTGTGAATCTATATCAACATCATGTACATATGATAACTTAGAATTTACCATAAGGGGTAACTATGATAAATGATCTACACCATTTATAGTATAAGAAGATGATACTATTGAAAAGGTATCTATAACTAATGGAGTAACTATGGAATCAACTAGAACTACTGGTAATATTGTTAGTGATGGTGAATGTGTAACATGTGTCAAAACTATGACTGAATGAATAGTTGGGATAGCTAAAGCTACTATGACTGGAAAAATATCTAGAGCTAAAGGTGTGACTATAAGTGGAGCATGAGAAGTGCTAGTATCCCCAACCTCATATGTATGTATCTGATTAAGAGAAATACTATGAGGTGGTACTTGTATGTTTAAATATGGTTTCCCATCTGGAGAAATATTTGAAGATGACTCTATATTTTGATAATACCTAAATGGTTGGTTGTCTATTGGACATGTGTATAGATATCCCTCATAGATAAATTTAATACATTGATGGATATTAGAATAAATTCCCCCCATACTATGTATCTAGGTTCATCTAAGTAAAAGATTATAGTGGAGAGGACTTGGCATGACCTAGAACTATGTAGAGAGGATTTTTGGTCCCACCATAATATTTAAAGTAATAATTCCCAATGTCTATTAGTGTATATCATCAAACCCTCAAATGTTCTTATATGATTTTTGCATGGATTCCAAATCTACCCACAAGGATTATAAGAATGTGATATTACATATATTCATTCCAAAACCACTATCAATAAGAACTCTCTTGACTTCACTAGTTTTGACTTGAACATCTATGAGTAGTAGTAAATTTTGATCAAGAACTATTTGAGAAGGCATCTCCTCACTATAAAAATAAATTTCATCTTATATGGCTTTTAAAGTGTTGACCACTATTGCAAAATAATAAGGTTTTGAATTAATCAACATAGAAGTTTGAGTGAGTGCCTGATAAAGAATGTCCTTAAATACATTAGCTTTTTGAATTAGTTTTAACATGGAAATCTTAGCTAGAGTGTTTCTCATTTGATCAACAATGTCATATGCCTTGTGTAAATCTACTTGTGTAGGTGGGTTTGGCCTGGGATAGGTAGGAATAAAATAATGGTGGGGTACCTAGCTAGGTAGAGGAGGCATAGTGGCACATTGAGTAATATCTCTAACCATATTATCTACTATCCATATAGGAGTAGTAGTTATAAGAGGAGAGCAAAGATAATTGATGGGTTGAGGTGGTAGAGGGACAAAGGGTGTTAACTGGGCTCTTTGGTGATGGGTAGTGACATGGGGAAGATAAAAATGGACCATGCAACATGACTCAATATGGGGTAGAGGCTCTAAGGGAGATGATGCAAAAGATGTATTAACATGTTTAAGAATAACTTGCTTAACATCATCCCATATAATGAAAAATAAGCATGAAATGCAAAGAATTAAGCTTTGTACTAACATATGATAGACTTCATCATTTATGTACATGATATGGCCCATTATGGTTTCCTTATTATTTTCAAGAAATGTAAGAAAAGTTTGTAAATAAATGAGCATCATTTTGGAAATTTGATAAGTGTAAGTTGATACCTCAAGAAGCAAAATAGGAGCTAGTACATGCAACTAGGGATTTTTTCAAAATATTTTTGCAAAGTAATATGAATTTTTGAAATTGAAAGTTGAATTTTTGAGTTAAATATGCAATTAAAAAATCAGAAATTTAATGGAAAATTAGCTATTTAATAGGGCCTAGTAGATGCGACTAGGGTTTTGGAAAAAGTAAATATTTTTTATTTTTAACTATAAATTTTTGAATTTGAAATTGATTTTCTAAATTTAATATGCAACTAAAAATTCAGAAAATGATTGGAAAATCACTAGAAAATTATTGGGAGCTAATTGATATAACTAGGGTTTTAAATAAATTTATTTTAATAATTATTAGAAAATTTAAAATTTGAGAGGAATTTTTTACTTTAATATTCAAGAAAAAATTATGAAATTAATGGGAAAAATCAACTAAAACTTTACCATAGGATTTCTAAGGTTTTAATGTGAAATTTGAAGTAAATTGGGTTCACCAAATGATTTATTATTTTTAGGAAATTAGATGTATTATTCCTAAATAATAAATGGGTCTGAGTAGATAAAATAAATAAATAATGTATAATAATTAGTCACTATTAGATTTGTGAAACTTGACTATAATTAGGGATTTTTAAAAAATAATAATGAGAGAGAAAATTAAAATTATCTAATTATGTGATATGTTGATTGAGACATGGTTTGGAAATCTATGTGCAGGCTTGGGAGACTATCAAAAACAGAAATTTGGAGTTCATTTCTTAATTAGATAGGAGCGTTGAAAGTGGGACACCCTGGGTTCTAGCGCTGTAGTCTTATCTTAGTGCTAATGTCATGGTGATCTAATCTTTCTAAGTTTTGTGCATCATATCTATATGACCCTACCTATGAAATATAGAAGCCTAAAAGTTCATGGAGCTCATTATATACTTGATTTAGTCTTCCATACCCTAGGTCCTCTTTGTTCTTGAAATTGAATGTAAAATTTGTATAAATTAGAGGAGGATTTAATGTGTAATGGATACAATGGATACACTTCACACCCCATGTGTGGGCACACTATCTACATACCAATACTCCAAGGAGGGATCAAGCTATATGTAGTTCTCCCATTGAAGTGTTTGGTGCAATAGTGTGATGAAAATGTAAGTAAATGTGAAATTGGGTGTATTTATAATGACTAGGGACTGGTTTAAAGCTTTGAATAAGCTTGAAATACTATTGTATGGCTATATGTAGAGAATAGGGAAAAGTTCTTGAGTAATCTTGCTTATATTCTTACTTATCTATTGTAAATTAGTGCCAACCCTTATAAATAGATTTTGAATGTCCTTCTATATGGGATTTTATGATTATGGGTTAAATGAATTTGTGTTAAGGTGACATGAATTAGGATAATTATTTAGAAGAATATGACCGTTAGAAGCCAAAATGCACTTGGACAATAATGCAAAAAATAAGACACCTTGGGTTTTAGCACTATAGTCCAAGTTTGGGCACTATTGTCCATGGATGATAGGACTTGGGGGGGATAAGTTAAGCATGGAAAGGGAAATTTCGGTCTATAAGGGTTTAGTATAGGAGGCTATAGATGACTAAGAATCAATGAAAACATGCCTATGAGGGTCATAAGAGCAAGCAAGATGGACCTATGGATTGGGCATCATTAGCCACACTCAAGCAACAAAATTTTGCATTTTATATGACTAAACCAACACATCCCATAGCTAAATTTTAGATATGCTCAATAAATCACTATTATCCTGTAAGGTAATTAGAGTGTCTCATGGTTGTGGTTGAAATAACTCATGAGATGAAGGTCAGGGAAGGTAAATTGAGGGAGTTATAAATGAAGGAACAATTACAAAATTGGCTAGAGATCCCTCGACATTATTATTTGTAATCTAATCCTATGTCTATTTAAAAATATTAAATTTCACCTTCTTAGCCTCCTCTACCTTTAATTTCTTCTATATATCATCCTTCACCCATTTATTGGCCTATGATTCTTGTCCTTGAGTTTCCATGTTTGGTTTAGGACCTATTGATGCACCTGATCTTACAAAAGATGTCTCTTCTTTAGCTCCTTGGTATCTTCCATCCATTTATACTCCACGTCCAATTTAGCATCCTTGCACTCTTGATCAACTATATACTATTATTGTTTATCTTATGTGGTAGATATGGTTTTCTATTATAATTGGGTCTTGGCATATTTTACTTGCTTTTGGTGGAGTGCCTTAGCATCCGTAGCTTGATATTAAATTATTTTTTCCTTGTCCTTCTATTGGGTTTCCTCCCATTCTTGATGTGTGATTTATTCCTTCTACTTAACCTTGAATATGACTTGCACTTTTATTCTTAGCACATGCAATTCTTAGTTGTTCTCATATACCTGATGTTCATTAATACCTAGATGTGGCAAATCATAGAGCTCAAAATTTTTAGGAAAGCTCAGGTCATCCAACCATATGAACTAGATATGATTGTTCTACTTTTTAGGAGATGGAAATATTTGATATTTAGGTACCTTTAATTTCCCATAATCATATATTATAGCAATTATTATTAAAGGCTAGATAGTTATAGTCACACGATTGGTAATAGGGGGTGGTATTATCTAAAATGAGGTGGATCTTATTACCACAATCACTTTATATTTATCCACATTAGTCTACACCATATGAATGCATATAAAATATGAGGGAGGTAGACCTATAACCTTAGGAATTTCATGGACTCATATAGCAATGACTTTTAGAATTTTAAAAAAAAACTACATGTTATCCCAAGAACTGCATGACATCTAGTGGTATGTGTGGGTTAGCTATGATAATATTGACCAAATCATCCCACCAAGTGATAAAATTATCTTGATGCATAAATTATGTTCTCTCTTTGTTCTAAGAGAGATTTTGGAATTGGACATCTAGCTAATATTCCAAATTAAGGCTACACCCTCAGGAGACTTCCACTATGTAAACACTAATAGTAATATGAAAAATTGGTACTATAAGGTTTGTTTCATAGTTTAAAAAACTTTTTTTATGTTAGAAATGAGTTCACTAACCAAAAAAATTGGATATTTGAATTCCTTCTTATGGTATATCATCCAACGGGTAATGTTGATGACACATTTGGTATCCTATTTGGCATCCTTAGTTGTCTACCAGAATTGGTGAGAAATGCATTCAAACAAAATGCACTCTAACACATCTTCAATATCTTCTAAGGGAATTAATTTGGAACTATGATATTACTTTTCTCATATCTCTAGAATAATGGGTGGTGTTTTTGATTTATAATGCACAATTGAACTTCCTTATGTAGGTAGTCTTGTTGCCCTAGCCATTGTAGTAGTAGTAATATGGATGGTTATGTCTTAGGAAAGATAAATATTTCCCTCATTATAGTGGTCTAATAAAACCTTCGTGACATCACTAAGTTTCCCAAAAGTGGGTAAATGTATCAATCACTCCAAATTAGTATTATAGAGCCTATGTCGCTATGTTAACATGTCTAGTTGCACTCATTAAACTATGTCTGGGATAAACATGCATAGCTCCTTATTATGAACAAACTCATAACCATTTAGATCTATGAAGTGTGTTTGTCATTATACCATACCAATTCCCATATCTTCCTTCTATGCTTTGATAAACCCTTTTATGAATTGGGAGTGATCAAACCCAACCATTACACTTATCTTTCTAGAACAAATACATGGAATATGTAAAGTAGAGATTAAAAATTGTCTAGAATTTGGATAACACCTCAATATTCATAGAATGGATATGAATGGATTCACCTAAGTGACCGATTTATAATGTCTCACTCTAATTTTTATATTTTAAAATATTTATGAGTTGTGTTGTCACTTAATCCTTCACACATGAGCTTTGAATGAAATGGATTTGCTTAGTTGATGTGTCAGATAGTTAGATAATGTGACATTTGATTATGGTAGTTATTGATGATTATTGACCTATTACATTAATGGGGCTTTAACTATATGTTACTTATTCCATTTATAACATTAACCTATCACTTTTTTCAAAGAGATTTATCAATCTCCCACCCCATACTTAATAATTAAATGTAATGACTTAACCATTAATCTACACTATCTACTTAAGATTCTAATGCACATGACTTTCCCAGACTTAATCATTATCTATACACTATATGTACTTGGCCACCTTCACTAATTTATCTACAATAATGGAAAATTTGATTATTATATGGATCCTTCTAGTTATATAATAAACACACACTTACATTTACTAACACATGCTAAAATAAGCATTAAAAATGCAAACAATCCTAAAATAACACTTTACAAACCTCTTTATGATCTATATGGTGTGATATAGCACCTTTATTTCATATTATTCTAAACTAATGGTGGTATAACTTTAATAGATAACCTTTACCTACCTGAGTTAGATATTCCCCTACAAATCTCATAGAACCACTATTTTAGTTTGTAAAAGTTCATGAATGATGTAAGGACCCTTACACAAAATGTGAAACTTTTCAAGGAAAGCTTTGAACTTTCTATCATACACAATAACAAGTTTATTTACTTAGAATTCCTTTTTTTATAGGTTTTTATCATGCCATGCCTTCTAGATATGATTTTTTATCTCTTGGGCCCATAATAATTTGTATCTTACTTCATCCATGCAATTTAAGTCCAATAATCTATGATTTAGTGACTCTGGATCACCCATATACAACACATTAGAGATCATAGACTGGGAAGTACATATTACATAAGCATCACAGCTTAAATCCCATAGACTAACTGGAATGGTGTAAACCTTATCACAAATTTATAATGCATGTGATAAGCCCATAGGACATCTAGAAGTCTATACTCCTAATCATCTCATTGTATATCACATATTTTAATGAGCATCTTACTGATCGCCTTTTCTTCATATTTTACTTGGCCATTTGCCTATGGATGATTCATAGTGATTTTATGATGTGATATCAAAAACTCATCTATAAGGGTCTTGATGGTCTTATTAAGAAAATGGATTCATCTATCACTTACCAATTTAATAAGATAGCCAAACTTGGTAATGATATTCTCAAAGGAACTTAGTTCTATCATTTACACCATAACTTGGAGTTGCATTAACTTCTACCAATTTGTTAAAGTAATCCATCATAGTGATTATGTACCTTGCCTTACTAAATTTACTTGGGGTATTTATTGGAGTTAAAAAGTTGACACCCCATTGTGCAAAGGGATTTTATGCTAACATCAGCTATAAAGGCAGATCATCCCACTAGTGTGGCTTTCCCATCCTTTGTCAAACATTGCAGTACTATGAAACTCTCTATCTATCTTGAAATAGATAAGGCCACCAAATACCACTTTGCAAAATCTTATTCACATTTGTAACTCCTATAAAATGTTCTCCTCCTACTCCTTGATGTACTTCCTACACAATCTATTCACCTCATTCTCTAGTGACACTCTACATAGGACTTCATCTTTACCTAAGTAATACAAAAGTCCATTAATAAGATTATATGGAAGAGCTCTAGTTATCAGATATTTATTATTTCTTTTTGTATAGTGATATGGGAATGTCCCTTATTTAAGAAACTATGTGATCTCTTGTAGTTGTTACAAAATCATAGTCACCCTGAATAAATATGCATCTGGTGACTCATCTTTGAGTTCATTAGGTTCCTCACCATTAATTATCTAGATGAGATGGTCTGGACCAACATTCTCCCATCCTTGTTTGACATTGATACAGAACTAAAATTCCTAAAAAGGCATCGACTAATGAGATATGAATCCTCATTACATTATCTTATTCACTAGGTATCATAGATATTGATGATCAATGAACAACTCAAATGGTGTAGACAATAATTAGTGCCTAAAATTATGTATTGCAAACACTATCATCAAGGCTTCTCATTGAATTGTCATATAATTATTTTATGTGGCTGATAACTTTCTACTTGTAAAGTGGAATGAATGATCTAATCTTATGTCTCCTAGCTATGCAAGTACTTATCTGATGGAAATCCTTGAAGCATCCACATGCACATGAAAATGTTTATTCCAATCCATAAAATGAGGATCAGAGTACTCACTAGTCATTACTTCAAATCAATAAATGTGGCCTAATAGTCCTTTGTCCATACAAAATGAACACCTTTTCATAGGAGATTCTCCAAAGGATCTGATATAATGACATATCCCTTGATGAATTTTTAATAATAACTAGTGTTTCATAGAAATTATTGCACTTCTATTGAAGTCTTTCAGGTGGCATATTCACAATGATTTCAATCTTAACCTAGTCTACTAGGATTCTTCTACTACATACTACATGACCTAATAAAATAGCAAAAGGTGTGAAAAATAGGCATTTATTTAAATTTAGTGCTATTCATAGTGCTCTACATTTTTTTAACATTAATCTATATTTTGATAAATTTTATTTGAATAGAGATAACACTACCCAATCATCCAAGTATACTTCTAGGAAGTCATGTATGAGATACTTGAATGGAGTCAACATAACTCTAGAGAACACTGTAAGTGAATATTTGAGTCCAAATGGCATGACCTCATAAGAAAATTAACCCCATTCTATGGTAAACATGGTTTTGGTCCTATCCTCTTCTAAAATGGGTATTTGATGGTAACTACTACATCCATCTATCAATAATGACACTTCATATCCAATAACAAGCTCTAAAACTTCATTTTTGAAGGGAATGAGAAATGGATCATTGACACACACATCATTGAGGATGCAGTAGTTTTCATATATGTGTATCTCCCTAGTCTTCTTTAGCTAAACTAACATGGGGCTAACCCAATAACTTTCTTGATCAAGAAGATAATTCCTACTTTCAACATGTGATTGAGTTTAGCTTTCATAGTCATATTTATATTTAGGTTCAGCTTATATGGTCTCTTATTGATTAGTTATCTGCAATATTTTCAATCTATACACCAATCCTATAAATAAGGATTAACACCTTTGAATTATACATAATTTATAGGAAATACATCCTAATAGTCTCAGAGTAATTGTAAAACCTATGAGATATCTTCCTAAGTCTAATAGTCTCTAATATGTACCATTTTGGATCCTTTTTATGTACCAATATTTTATATATGATCCTTTAATATCTCCTAATATACTATATGTTCTTATTCAAGAATGAATTTGTAGATTATCCATTCTCCTTCACATTCTAGAAATTATATATGCCATAGCTTTTCCTCTATGACTAGTTTTAGTAGGGGTTCTAACTCTCTATAGTTTAAAGAGATTCCTTATATCCATGTAATCCTCTCTATCCATATGATAATTTTTCTTATCTTCCTCCTATATCTTATGATAAGGTTGAATCTATGGATGGACCTCACCTTGGCCAATTTCTATAAGCTATAAGATGTGTTTTGGGCTTTTCTCTATGATTTCATGTGAATCAAGTTCTCCTTGTGTTGGTAAATATTCAAATCTTTCATGGCATATAAATGTTTTCATCTTTTGTATAGATACTTATACATAAGGATTATCACTTTCAAAAATTAATGTTTGAATCAAATCATCTTGGATCTATCCTAGTGCTTTGTTTCTCTTATTTGATCTTGATGGATGTAGCATACTCTAGTGAAACACCTAGAGTATAGATGAAACTATGTACCCAAAAGTTAGGAGTTATACCCTCTAAAATCCATACCTTAATACAAAGATACATAGGTAGTTCTAGTCATTCACCCTCTTGATATATAGTATAGTCTCTTATAATAGTATTGGGCAATTAAAATCAATAAACAAGTAACCCACACACTTCATTCCATATTAACTAAAGCTCCCTATGGATAGCCTAATAGTTCAAATAAATACACATCATTACATAGTCAAGAGAACTCAACCTATGGGTCTCATCTATTACATGCTATTGGAATCACATATTGAACTTACCAACATCCTCCATGGAAAATATTGGGGTATCAGTCACTTAGTTGCAAAGACCATCCATAATGGCCATAGCTCAAGATCTCTTTTTTCCTAGTTGAGTACATTGGTATCTGAGTCTCCACTAATTTAAAAAGCTCTACTCTATGGAAGAATACCCTATGGGTTTGGTTAGATGTATTCTTTCTTAGTTTAACCCATTTGATATAGAAAATTTATATCATATTGTGTTGGAGATCTTACCATCATTGATTGCACATCCTCTATAGCATTATGAGGGATCTCTAGGGTAATTAGCCTCATCTTGTCCATGATTAATTTTATGCCAAGAGTGAGTATGGGGAATGGTATTTTTATAGACAAAAATATACTCAATTATTCACAAATACTTCTATTTACCTTTAACTATGACCTTCATCTAACTACCATTGGAATTAGTATAAGGTGATTCTGAATTGATATAAGGTTTAGACTCAATATTTTTTAGAGGAATGATAATGATCTTGTCATCTTGTTGAGATTCCAATGGATTCATGAATATGTTAATAATCATACACCCATCATAGGCCCACTTCTTCCCTATTAGTGTAGGGTAGTGATTCTCATTTATCTTCATATAGATTACTTCAAAATCACCTCCTAAACTAAGTTCTACAACTTTAATTTTGACATCCTCCAAGCAACCAATAGGTTTAACCCTACCATAACCTACAAGGTTGAGCATGGTAGGGTTATAACTCAATGTAGGTCCTCTCAAGGATTTTAAAGTGGATATGGGGATCATATTTATAGTGATTCCAAATTTGAATATAACATTATCTATGTCATTCTAGCAAATTATATGTCCATCCTTGCATGAATTTCCCAAGGTTTCTTGGGATTTATAAACCAAACTAACTTATTTATCCATTTTTGGACTTTATTTGAACATTATAATAGGTTATGGATTAGTTTCATGATGTTATAGGATATATCCTCATTACATAGAGCACCAAAGAGTCTCATCAAATCCATCAACATAATGACAACACCATACAATATTAATATACACATGATCTATCCATACATCTATACATCAAGGATGACATCATCCCCTTTAGTTTTCCCTTACTACTGGAGTGTCTTAAAAATATATGTAGCTTCTTGCATCAAGCCATTTTCAATATTAGTTTTAGGGTATTGGTCTAGATTGTATGCAATCATAAATACATCACATCCATAAATCAATCCTAGATTAGATGGGATAGAGCACACCTACACTTTCAATTGGGGAGCATATAATTGTTAAGTGGGAGCATGACTAATGTGAGGATTTGATAGACCTGATTAGGGGTTCACTTTTCATAAAACATCATGTGAGATAGGGCTCTAAATCCTATAGTCTAACACAATTATATAACAACCCTAAAAGAGTCCTATGATTTAATATTTCATTAATCTAATAACAAGAAAAGTAAATCTAATCTAGTGTGCACCAAATCTTGTGGCATAAAGTGGGGGTTAGAAACAAAATAGATAAACAAATAAACTAAACATGTATAGAAGACATATACTCACATCAATCTATATGAAATATTAATACATGGAAGATAAGAATAAATATGCTCTATCTATCTACTCTTACAAAGGAGGAATAAATTTAGGAATACTTACTTTTGAATATGAACCCACTGAGCCTCAATCTCGTCTTGGCCAAGGTGCTTCAAAAGAGATTGTCATGGTATGTAAGGACAACTAAGTTAAATAATCTCTAGGATACATAACCTATCCAAGCATAAAAAAGGCTTATCCATAAGATGAGATCAGAGCTCCAAAGAAATTATTAAGCCCTAAAGATTTATTCCCCAAGTAGAATTGTCAATAGGAAAATGTTTGTTTGCACTTATTCACTTAATTCTTTTCTCTTATGAAATGGTGGTAAATGAACTTGTATATATAGTAGTAACTTGTCCTAAATTTTTTTTTTAACATTGGTTGTGCTAGGTCAACCCAATCAACCTAGCACATTTTTAGGTCTAACTCTCTAATTTTGTGATAGGTCAGCCAAGAGGCCAACAAAACAAAATAGAGAAAAATTCCCTAAACTGTGTTAGGTCAACCTAGTAGACATAGCATAATTTAAGAATCAAAATGGTGATAAGGTAATAAATGAAAGATAAAACATATTAAGTGATAGGATTACATATAACTAAGAAGAATAATCTTGGGTTTAATGGTTTCAGGAGGTTAGAGTGTAGATGGCAAGTGGAAAAAAGAATGACAATCTTATGAAGCATTGATGGTCTACCCACCCCTTTCTTGATGCACCCCTTAAGGCATGCACTTAGAGAGATTGAGATTTTATAGGTGTCAATAATCACTAAAAGTTAAAAAAATATTATGTGTATACATATGACCCAACCAAAACTCATCACATGTCATGTAAGTTCAACACGAGATGGTACTTTAAAATAAAACATGATAAAACACAACATTGATGATAATTATGGTGTAGTAAACAAAAAATAAGATAAATTAAATAATTGTATTGAGAAACACATACCTTTAACTTACTTTAGTGTCATAGATAAGGAAGTAGGTTACAAGAAAATAAAGGTGTCTAATGTAGAGTACCCTAGGTGAACCTATAGAAGTTAGTGCAAAAAATAGCCAAAAAACAAAAAAATTGGAAGATAGACTTATGATAGTGGAAAATAGTCTCTATGTCATCATGATTCTATGCATTTTATGGTTTGAAAAATAGATGAGCATAGATAAAGATAAAGGTAAAACAAGGACCCTGCCTAAAAATAAATGAAAGAATTAAATTACTAAAAAGTGATTTTAAATAGGGAAAAAGAAAATTCATTTGGAATTTTGAATTGTGAAAAAGAGAAAAGAGATCTCTGAGACTAGACAAGGCTAGGATGGTGAGGGAATGATAAGATAGATTAGGAGGACACCTAGAGGTGAAAATAGGTGCATTATAGGTAGGTAACTATGGATCTCAAACTAGTTTTTGATTTTTGTATTGAATTAAGTGAATTTTTGATATAATATATTATTAATAATTTATTTATGTCAAAATTGAACAAACTTAGATTCTAAGGGTAAAAAATAGGAAGACAGGAAATGGGTTGAAAGGGTTTAAGAAGAAAATGAGAAAAATGCATATTTTGGGTAAAATATATTGGGTCAACACATAAAATGTATTAAGTCAACTAGGTTGACTTATTACATTGAAACATGGTAAAATCCATATGGTCAACCCAGTAGATATGGGTCAACCTAGTGTAATCTATAGGCTAAAAAGCTAAAATAGAGTGAGAAACTAGTCTGTAAGGGCCAGAATGAAAAATCAATACCAGGGAGGGGACAATAAGAGGGTTGACTTGAAATTTAAAGTCAACTATGGTAAAAATAGGTAAATTTTTGTCAAAGTAGGTTAACCAAGGAACTAGAATAAGCATTAAAAAGTATGTAAAAAGATGAAAGAGGGCTAGAATGTCCCAGAATGACCAAAGGAAGGCAAGAGGGACCAAGCAAGATAGAAGTAGGATAAAATGAATAAAGTGAATAAGGTAAAATTAATTAGGCATGTTTTTAATTAAAATTGTAAAAATGATGTGTAAATAATGTATTATGATTATACATGATATGGAGGAGCTAATACATCCTTTATTATTTTTTGGTTGCATAGATGGTCAAGATTTTATAGGTTGGTGGAAATGTCTTGGTTTCCTATTTTGTTAGATAGATTGACAAATGGAGATTGAGATACACTAGTAGCCATAGGTCTAAGAGGTATATCTGAGATGTGAAGGATCCCCCTCAATGTTAACCTATTAGTCATGTTCCTAGGATGCTAGAAATGGTTGAATAACACCTTCATATGAGAGGTGGATGGAGATGTGATAGAGGTAGGTATCACACTATAGGATGTGCATGTCATCCTCAGGCTACCAATAATAGGAGCACTAGTGACCATAGGGATATAAAATAGCTTAGAGGATAAGAGAGCCTTAGCCATATGGGCTATAGGCTTAGAGATGATATTTAGAGGATGGAAAATCAGTATGGAGGTTGTGTGTATATTGTAGACAGTAGTGATAAGCCTTATGACACAATAAGTACTCTATCATAAGTCAAATAGTAAGGTACCACTATTCATGGTAGCCTTGAGTAGGATAATGTTGGAGGAGGAAGTATTATAAGATCTAGGTTCTATCATCTAGGTCTAACTTGTACATAATTTATTTGAGATGTTGGTCAGAGGGAAGAAGACTATGGGATCGATTATACTACTAATAACATGGATATATGAGATATTTCCCATATATTGAATAGTTGGGTTTCCCCATGCCATTGATGATGGGTTATATTAAGTGTAGAGATGGTGGGAGGACCAAGTAGCACATCTTATTCCCCATGTGCTAGAGATATAGTTGGTGAGACATGTAGACATCATATGGTAGATGTATGGGCACATAATAGTTACATGGGTGAGCTAGTACATAGTTGCACTAACACTAGAGAGGAAAGAGGTGATTAGACATTATACATGGTATAAAGAGCCACATATGGTGGTAAAAGTGATAGGATATATGGTCTTACCTCATGTGGTGACATTAATAGTATGCCTGACTAGTGGGTTCAGCATGTGAGGGGGACACAAGTGAAAAGGGGACTCAAACCACTGATAGTGAGGATGACACTAAGGCCATGTTAAGAGCAACCATGGACTAGTCAGGCACAATGAGTAGTAGAGGAGGAGGTAGAGATACTAGATGTACCACTATCATCCTCATAATGAGATGAATAATGGCCATTAAGGACATGGTAGTGATGGAGCTAAGAGAGAGTTAAGACTATAGACATCCTAGATGATCTCATAGATGAGCTAGAGGAGATGTTAGAGAGACCAATGAGATGGAAGCTAAGATGGACATGAGCCATGATATCTAAGTTTGAGCTGAGGAGGTGACCTATCAAGGAGGTACTAAGAGGTTGTGCAAATGGGGAGGCTATGTTAGGTAATCATGCAAATGATGATATCATAGGAGTTGAGACATAGATAGGTATGAATATTGTTGAATTATTTTTTAAAGTTTTATTTGATAGTATATATATATATATATATATATATATAAATATATATATATATATATATTTACTATCAAATATAACTTTAAAAAATAATTCAACAATATTCATACCTATCTATGTCTCAGCTCCTATGATATCATCATCATCATCATCATATATATATATAATGAGATATGATAGTGACCTAATATCCATCTAGTGTGATTTTGAAGGCATACCTAAGGATGAGGAGGAGAGATGGGTATCCTTGGTGAAGGGAGCACTCAATGCCATCCTAAATGATACTCTATAGCTATATAACCCCATAATACTAAAGGATCTAAGTGCACCATCTACCCCATCTTAGGTGAGCTAGTTCATATTAGCTTTTGAGGTAGTGAGGTAGATATAGGTGTAGAGAGAGAGGGTACAACCACCAATAGATATGAGTGTAGGTAAGAGATAGGCCTGAAAAGCCTTGGTAGAGGAGAGGAATCCACATCTAGAGATAGTGACACATATGATGTAGGTATATATAGTGATGTAGACTCAGTTGACATAGGCACATATAATGACTTAGGCTAATTTGGTGTAGGCAGAGGTATAGATAGCACACCTATAGGGATAAGTAGAAGGATTAATATATTTTAATTCCTTATTATAGCATACCATTTAGAGGAGTCAGATCAAGGGCTTAGCATGTAGTGTGGATAGGCCATGAGATAGATAGGGTAGAGCTCAACCCTAGTGCTAAGGCTTTGTATATGGTTTTATATGTTGTATCAAACTCATGGTATATATATGATGTATAATTTTGGCTTGTTGGCATTGGTTGTGTATGTTGTCGTTATGGTTGTTATGTTTTTTCATTATTTTTGAGGCTATGAATGCTTTGGATATATTTATTTCTATCATGTGTATTTAGATTTGTTGTCTATGTTATAAGAAATATATGTGGTGTGGTTTATTTTCTAGAATTATGGAGTACACATGCATGGTTAAAAAATAAAAAAAGGAAATTAGAAAAATATAATCAATCAAATAAATGTACTACACACTAGTTCAAGTTGGAAAATGTGTAATAACAACAAATGACTAAGTATATAAAATATAAGAAAAATGGAAAAAAAGATAGTAAAAGGGGATTTTTTTTTAAACCAATGTAAAATATTTTTCCACCAAATTAAAACAAGTAAAATCATACTAAATATCATGTTGGGAAGTATGACAAATGATGTAATAAAATGGAAGGTATGTAAAAGGCTACAAATGGTAGTAAAAACAAATCAAAATTAAGTCAATCAATTATACTATTCATGATGGGAATTATAAAAGAAAAACAAAATTTACAAAAATTTTGGTCTTAAATTTATCATACTAATTCAAGCTAGGAAGTATGAGAAATTAAATAAATGGTTGTAATCTTACATTCACTCCAAAAATTAACAAAAAAAGGTGAAAGAAAAATGAAGTATAAAACATACTAAATATCAAGATGGGAAGTATGTAAATTATGTGCAACCTCATAATCAATAAAATATTATCTCTTATTTGACACATGTAATTTTGGATGGTGATGTTGTATTGGAAATTTTTTTGATGAGGGTCAGGTCCTATCCACAGTCTTACACTACAACTCACAAAAGAAAAACCCAAGGGGTACCAAATCAATATTGGTAAGTAAAAGGATAAGGAATGGTAAATCAAGGATTTGGGTAATAGGATGGAAATGATTTTAATATATTAGGGATGTCAGGTCATATCCATGGTATTATAGAAATAATCATAAATCAAATCCAAAGGGGAGTGATCAATAAGCAAAACAATATTTCCCAAGAGGAAATATGAAGGAAAAGGAATGAAAAATGGAGTGTAAGAGGCAAGAATTATGCATATTATGAGAAGACCTTGGGAGGAAAGAGGAATACTAAAGACATGAGAAGACACTAAGGGACTAGTGGTCATTTAAATACAAAGGAAACTTGCTTTATATAGACACAAAGCTGTGTAAGAAAATAAGTGTGCTACTAAGATCAACTCATGATGGTAGATTGCTACAAAAACTTAAAATGGACCTACCTTCCCACAATGTGTTGTCCACTCCTCAGGACCTCTTATAGAGTCATCAGCCTACTATAAAGATTGGGTACTTGCATGAGAAATTAAATAGAACTAAAATATTTTTTTATTCTCCTCTTCTAATCTACTTGCCTACCACACCCCAAAGGACCTCAACTCTATCATGAGGCTAACTATGGAGTTTGAGCTTTGAATATAAGAAGGAGATGTGATTTGAATCATGTCTTTTAGTGTGATTTGACTTTTGAGAATATTTAATATTTTTGACTTTTTAATATCATTACCTTTTATTTAAATTAATTTTCTTTTAACTTTATTTTGAAGGATTTTTTAAGATTCCTCTTCCATACAGATTTGGAAAGACCAATCATGAGAGAGATAGTAATAAACAAAAATGAGCTATAGGCTAAGGATAAAGGAAGATAAGTAACCCCAGACAAAAGAATGACTAGAACACTTAGGATTGATAATGAACTAAGCATGTGATCTCAAGTCTCAACCATGTATATGCCTAGTTTGTGGGAAAAGGAAGAAGGGAAAAAGGAGATCCAAAAGAGGATCGAGTGAAAGGAAATAGTATTGAGAAAGATTGATTGATAACTGATCATATGTTAATAGGAGATAGTAATCAAAGGGAAGAGGGTAGATATAACCAAGTCACCATGACAACTATCTATGAAAAATAAAGATAGGAAAGAAAATAATCATGAAGACATAAGGGAATATTTTTGAGAAAAACTCTAAAGGAAAATAAATCAATGATAAGGGAAAAAAATAGAAATGATAAGGAAAAGACAAGTATATGTGAAATATAAAAAATAACATAAGTTAACTATAGTACAACAAGAAGGAGACACATGATATAAGATAAGATATAATTTGACACAGTGTCAAATGATATAATAAAAATAAAAATAAGATTGGATCATCTATCAAATCTAAATATAAATGAGAAAGAACCATGCATGTACTCATAAAAATCAATAAATCTATCCAAACATATTATCCAATACATCGGATAAGTCTTTATGAAGTTTTAATCAAAATAATACTAAGGTCTCATCAATATTCAATGAATACTAAGCAAATACTACTTTTTTGATTTCCTTAATTGAAAAATTAGGAATGCTCAAAAGATCATGCTGACGAGGAAAGTTAGGCAAAGGTTGGTCAAGAGAATGCATGGAAATATGATCTACAAGAGAAGAAGGAATCTCAAGTGGAGAAAGATCCATGGGTAAAGGAATCATAGGTGGATAAGTATCCATAGGTGAGGGAAGGTCCAAAAGTGAAGGAATCACACATGGAAGCACAAAAGGTGGTGAAAGGACCACAAGAGGTGATGGAACAACTGGAGGAGGAGCCATTGGAGAAGAAGGAAGAACATTCTTGTATAAATGACCTATGGGAGGAATGATAGAAGGTCTAGGGATGACTACAATATGATATCTAAGATGATGTTGAAGAATATGGCAATGATCAGTGTGATGCATGTCATATAGGTGTCATATATAATATACCTCACCATACTTGGGTAAATATTTAGGAAGTACCTTTGGGGGAGGTATGATTTTGTCTAATGATGGGGAAGAAGAATACAATTTATCAAGATATTATGACAACTTATGATAATGGGTGGAAGAATGATTATATGTCCCTTGGAAGCAACATATATGCTTCTGAGTGGTTTTAAGAGCACTCATAAAAGGAGGTGAAATAGTAAGGGAAGTAGAAGAAGAGGACTCATCAATCCATTTGGTATACAAAGGAGCCATCTTAGGTAGTATAAGTAAGCCATCATCAATATAGGGTGACGATGGGGAAGGAGTGAAACTAGGCTTAATAGGAGGAACACTAGGAGGAGAAATAAGAAGAGGCTCAGTAACATTAGGAGAGGAAACATGCTCATATAGAGTGGAAAAAGGAACATACTTAACTATAGCTAGCCATACTAAAGGAGGGGTGGGATTTACAAAAGTTATAAGGAGGACTACCCTAGGTGTGGAAAATTGATAAGGTCCAGTCATAGCATGATCCAAGAGTATGGTCCTAAGTGGTTCCTCATAAACTAGAGGTATCAACACCATCTCTACCTTACAATAAAGAGGAAAAATGCAATAATGAGGAACTATAAAAGAAAGAGAACAACAATATGCATGAAAATAATTAAGTAAAAAAGAGTGATAATGAATAATATTATCATCGTAAGCTTGGACATGGTCACTTAAAATATTAACATCTAAATAATATCCATCATCATAATCTAGAGTATGAACATCAATGACACAGGTGGAGATGACCTTATCATTGGAGGAATATTAGTGAGTGCCTAATCTTGGTCAAGACTAATAGAATGTCATCACAAATAAGATTACAAGAATGAGGCTACAAGGAAGTAGGAAGCTATGAGAAGAGATGAGGTGAGAAATTAGAAGTTTTGATCTTTAAGTTAATCTCATCAGGCTCATCATCATCAAAGTCTAAAAGGTAGGGAGGAATGTTACCAATGAGCTTAGGATGCCCATTATAACCTCTAGTTGAGTTGATAGGAAAGTTGAAATGCTACAACTCATGAAATGGAACACTAGGCAAAGGTTCAAGAGTAAGAATTTTGAAGACACCACAATCTTGGAATTATTTGAAATTTCAAGGGTTAGCGTCTCCTTAAATCTTATAAATGGCTCCATTGTGAGAAAATTTTAAGCATTTTCAAGAGTAATATGTGATATCTCACATATGATGAGTCCATGACCTACCAAGAAAGATGTTATATGAAAAGGGAAAGTTGAATATCATCACCTTCACATAAATGGTGATTTATGGGATGTTAATGGGAAACCACACACACCCTAGTGGAGGCATTTACCTTATATAATATATTTTACATGTGCTACATGTAAAATTGAGATTACATTTGGAATAACCAATAGTATTAATGAAATAAGTGAAAGTGACAGGTGCTAGAACCCTCATCAATCAAGGCTCGCTTAATTCAGATATCACATATTCAGATGCTAATAAATTATGGAGAATCATCTGCACAAAGTAGAATCTCATCTGAAATCATAAATGTGATAATAAATCATAAATAAAGATAAGTTTCTATATTTTAATTAATGTTAATATACATCTCTTCACATTGATGTAAGATACTATCCTTAAATCTAGATAAAGTAGCATCTTGTCCTACTAGAGGAGGGAGATGGATATTTGTATCAAATAAGAATTACATGAGGTGGTTTATATGATGTGGATATGTCCTCATGCATTTGAAAAAAGAGATTTAAGATGAAATATTAGTAATTTCCACAATGAGATCCCACTCATCATAACCCATAAGGATATTTTTAGATATAGGTGCATAATGATTAAGAAGGTCTTTGAAAGGTGGATCTAAAGAGAATTGAAACTTATGTTGATAAGAATGATAAGTTTGAGAGGAATGTTGTAAATTATTTGGTGATGAAGAAGTAGTTTTTTTAGATTGATCTTGAAGTTTGGAAGAAAACATGTTAGTATAAATTGGATTGTCAATAGTATTAGAAGATGGTGGGAGAGAAGTATAAATAGTATGAGATGTGTCATCCAAGGGAGAATCATAAATTGGATCATCAAAAGAGATAAGATCTTATTTTCCTAACTCATTCAAATGAGATAGAGAGGAATCTTGGATAAAAAAATATATCTTATGGGAAGGAGTGTAGATAGGTTATGAATCAATGAAAGCCACCACTCTTTGCATATTAATCATGTTAACCACATTTTCTTTGAAATTTGGTTCGATAAGACTTTCTATGTTATTGGTGGAAGAAGTGGGCTTATCTTGAATTTCTTAGATTGGTTTATGATTAGGTAAGGGGTATTTATAGATAGATAAATGATCATTTTCTTGAGTTTTATCATGTGATTTATAGTGTCTAAAAGCAATCTCATAGGTTTGTTGATGCTTAAAAATAATGGAATCATGATCAAAATTTGGGCCAAGAATAACTTTCTAGTCTAAATTATGAAGCTGTCTACAAGTCTTGTGGGAGTGATTCCATCTAACATGAAACCAAAAAAACATATTAGGGTCATACCATGATTTCATAGGTTGAGTAGGGTCAAGCTCTCGAGGAGAGGCCTGTGTAGATGTTTAATCAATTCAACTAAGGATAAAGATTTATGGACATTAATGTTACTTGTTAAGAAATGAGGATTAGTGAATTATTGAGAAGGAGTTGGTTCTGAAGAAAGGGTAGGAATGATAGCGTGAACATTATGAATGGTGTCATATGAATTGGTAATACCATCATTAGTAATATTGTAGTTTTTATTCTTAACTAATAGCCAGGGCCTGTAGAAGGTTAGGGTGGATCATATTGATGTATGAAGAAATCTTGTCTTTCAACTTGATTAATATCTTCCTCCAAGGTAAGTGGAGAAAGAGTACATACTCAATATTTTAATTTATGAAATAAAGCATTTGTAAAGAGATGAAATAGATTATCATCCACCATGTTATGTTCACATTTATTTGATAAATTCTTCCATCGCTTAACAAAGGCTTGGGAAATTTCATTTTTGTTTTATTTTTAATTTTTTGTAAAGGTATTTAACTTAAACCAATCCTTTTAAAGATTTACAAATTTATTGAGGTGAAGGGTAGGATCAGTTGATCCATTTTAAGAAATTTTAGGTATTATACTACCAATGTCAATGTTAAAAATTTGGGTGGTAATAAGTTCATTTTGTAAATTTTTAATGTCTTTGTTAACTAATGGAGGTTGAGGAATGATATTACCTTGAGAATATAAAAGAGGAAGAGGAGGAGGAACACTTTGGTTATGTGTGCCCCAAGTCATTGGTTGAGGATTTGATTGAATATTAAAAAGGTGGTTTTACATTCACATCATTTGATTCATATTATGAGCTTGGAAAGTGTTCATTTGATTGAGATTTTGAAACAATAGTTGATGATTTTGATTAGTGTAATTAATATAAGTAGTATTGGTATTTGTGTTGGTGTTAGTGGCTTGGGTACCACTATTAGTGTTAATATGATCTTGAGAAGAGCTATGAGAATTTGAAGTACTAGTGGCAAAATTTGATTATGAAGCAAAATATGGACCAGTAAATGGTTGAGAGGAAGAAGCACTAGAAGAATGAGTGCCTTGGGTAGAAAATGATGAACTAGTGGAAGGATTAATGATAGTGGATATTATGAGAGGCCCACTAGATGTATAACCTACAATGTTTGTTGAGATACTAGGCATGGAGGTGGAAGAAGTCAAAGAATAAGATGTCATATCATAAGAAGGAATCAAGATTGAAGGAAGAGGTTGAGAATAAAATAAATTGGCACCCCCAAATCCTTTTGAGATAGTGGGAGTAGGAGAATGAGGTTCTTCAACTTGATAGTTAATCATGAGGTTATAGATGGTGAAAGGATCCTCCCCTTTATATTGAGGGAATTTCATGATAAATAAAATAATTTTAGGAGTATACTCTAACTCAAGCTGATCCTCTAAGAGAGGAGGAAGGTTTTGATACAAAGAGGTATGAGGGGTCCCATAGTCCATCATGTGGGTTGTAATATAAACATTACTAGCATTTATGAAATGAGACCTAATTTGCCTATTGACTTAACTTTAGTGTTGTCACAAAAAAAAAGTCCATGATGAAATGAAAAGAGACAATATGAGAAATTAAGGAATCATAAAGTGATTGATAATAGTACTAAGTTGACCTGGTCAACCTAGTGAAAAATAGAGACTATAAAACTATACTGGGTCCACATGATCAACCCAATTTAGTGAATAATGACTAATAAAAATAGGTAAAGGTGTTGTAAATAGCACTAGGTCCACCAATTTGACCTAACATAGTGTATAGGGGTTGAAAGATATACTAGGTTGACAGGGTTGGCCTAGCACAATAAATAGAGAAGAAATGAAAGTTGATAACAAGCTATGAACTAAAGCAATATAATTGCAAGTAATGTAAGAAAGTATTAATTATTAAAATGGAAACAAATATTCAATTGAATTGATGTTGGCCAATCCAATTAATGCACATAAATCAAAAACTTTCACTAACATTGGCTAATGCAATATTTTGCATGCATAATTGATGAAATTAAAAGAAAATAAATTGAAAATAAAGCTAGGTGCTTATTCAACCTAGAATGTTCATTAGATTATTAAGAATGATTTTAAGTGCAAATGGAGATTGGCTATAATCAATGTAATAGATAATAATCTAAGGATAGTTTTAGGTAAATTTAGGGTGAAAGAGACTATAGTGGTAATGATACAGGCTTGGTATTTGGGCCTATCCCCTCAATTCACATAGTTAAATAATAAGGGTAACAAGTGCTTAGCCAAAATATACCATGAACCATGCTTTATACTTGACTAAAGCATCAAGTCAGAGTCTTCCTTAGTGATGAAATCCAAGTTTATTAGATTGAGTAGTCAAATGTTTAAATGCTTGTTGATGTTTATGTGATTTAGTCATGTGTGCAAAAGAATAAAAATATTGCAACTAAAATATTAATTGAAAATACATTAATTAGACTATGTGAGTTATTCTAAGCATGCAAACAACTAAAAACAAAGATGTGATTAACATATATGATTAATTCCAACTTTAAAATAAGGTATAGTTAATAAAATATATACACAATCATAAAGAATAGGTTCAATAGGGTCAAACCTATATTATGCAAACAAAGTCTAAAAATGAACTCGATTAGTCAGGTCAACCTAGTTATTTTAGAATGCATAATTCATAAAACTAAGTCCACAAGGTTGACCTAGTTGACTCTACAGGTGTGGTTTTAAAGACTACAAACCTTGAAAGGAAAGTACAAAAATAGAAAGATATAAAGAAGTATAAAGTCACTTGAATGGTTTAGAGATGAAAAGGAGAATATTATTGGTCAAGAACCTTGGAGAAAACTATCAAAAACTTACAAACTAGGTTGACCAAGTAATGCAGAAACTTGTTGAAAATGCACTAGGTTAACTTGGTTAACCTAGTTGACTGATAGGAAGTCTAAAAACTAGAAAAACTACACTAGGTCAAGCTGGTTGATTTAGTCAACAAAACATAATTCTACAAGTTTTAAAACTTGTACTAGGTTAAGCTGGTCGATCTAGCTACATGTTCCTACAAACTTGCACATAGGGATAAATAACTAGGTTGACAAGGTCTATCCAACATAGTAAAGATATGATAAAAATAATGATGAATAGAAATGAAATAAATGAAAGAAATATTGTAAGGGTTTGATTCACATCAAGTTCACCAAAATGTATGCAATCAAAAATTCATCATGTCCATAAATCAATCCTAGATCAGATGGGATAGAGCACACCTATACTTATAATTGGGGAGCATACAATTTTTAAGTGAGAGCATGACCAATGTGAAGATCTACTAGACCTGATTAGATCACTTGTCAAAACACATAGTGCAAGATAGGGTTCCAAAGCCTAAAGTCTAACACAATCACATAACAACCCTAAAAGAGTCCTACGATTTAACATTTCACTAATTTAATAAAAAGAAAAGTAAATCCAATCTAGTGCACACCAAAGCTTGTGGCACAAAGTGGGGGTTAGAAAAAAAAAACTAAACTAAACATGTATAGAAGACATATACTCACATCAATGTATACAAAATCCTAATATATGGAAGAGAATAGTACATATGCTCTATCATCTAATTTTAAAAAGGAGGAATAAAGTTTGGAATACTTAACTTTGAAGATGAACCTACTGAGCCTCAATCTCCTACTTGGCCAAGGTGCTTCACAAGAGATTGTTGTGGTATGTAAGGACAATTAAGATAAATCATCTCTAAGATACGCAACCTATCCAAACATCTAAAATACTTATCCACAAGATGAGATCAAAGCTCCAAAGAAAGTATTAAACCCTAAAGATTTATTCCCTAAGTAGAATGGTCAATAGGTAGATGTTCATTCCCACTTGTTGACTTAATTCTTTGCTCTTATAAAATGGTGGTAAATGACCATGT
The DNA here is from genome assembly GCA_037957365.1 of Torreya grandis. Classification (NCBI taxonomy): domain Eukaryota; kingdom Viridiplantae; phylum Streptophyta; class Pinopsida; order Cupressales; family Taxaceae; genus Torreya; species Torreya grandis. Next base: position 1,632,928 of record JARHVA010001861.1, read on the forward strand.
ATATATAATAGTAACTTGCCCTAAATTTTTTAGGAATTTTGGTTGTGCTAGGTTGACTTGGTCAACTTGGCATGTTTTTGGGTCTAACTCTCTAGGTTTATGCTAGGTTGGCCAAGAGGCCAAAAAACTAAAAAAGAGAAAAAGTCCCTAAATGGTGCTAGGTTGACGTAGTCGACCTAGTACAATTGATAGGTCAAAATGGTACTAAGGCAATAAATGAAGGATAAAACATATCAAGCAATAAGAATAGGTAAAACTAAGAAGAATAAGGTTGGGTTCAATGGTTATATGAGGTTAGAGTGTGGATGGCAAGTGGAAAAAGGAATGAAAATCCTACAAAGCACTGATGGTCTGCCCACCCCTTTCATGGTGTACCCCTTAAGTCATGAAATCAAAGAGATTGAGATGTGATAGGTTCATATAAGATACAAAGTGTCAATAATCAATAAAATTTTAAAAATATTATGTGTATACATAGCTATGCCTTTTAATATCTAATTATTTAGGCATTTACAATGGAGTTAATCCCTATTTTGCATGTTGTTTTCTAGTTACTGCCTATAATGTGGCATCATCCCTTAGCTATGCATTAATCATATTAACATTTCTAATAAATCTCTATCTCCATTTTCTTTCTAAGACTAGATAATATTTTGTATTATGCTACTTTGTCACACTACAATATGTATGGTAAGGTTGTCTCTAAGTATTTACAAGATAACTAATCTGCACATGGTTTATTTCTTTATAGACATAATAATGAATGGGTGGTCTAGGCCCATTATTTCCTTTTCCTCCCTATGCACCACCTTATTATCCACCTCTATATCCTCCTCTATTCTCCTAAAATTCCCATCCACCTTGGTGTTGTGGTTGCTCAAAGTTTCTAGTTTTTTGGGAACATTCCATCCTTGATGTTTTGGATATTCATTAAATCTAACCACTTGTGACTGTGGTGCATTTAGAGTCCATCCTAATTTTTATAATTATGGAATCATAGGATTCTATGGAGCTTAATATGGGTATGTCATAGCTAATTATGTGAGGTAATATTCCATTTCTATGCATAAGGTAGGGAACCTACTAGTTTTTGAGGTTATTGCTATGCTTCAGGAAGGCAAGGTGTCACTAAAGGACTCTGACCTGTTATGATGCTCCCAAAGGTAGGAGTATCTTGTGGTGTAACTATGGATTTTTATGCAGTAACCATAAATAAATTCTTAGTTATATCCTCCTTGAATTCTTTGAGTATTCATTAATCCTTTTCATCAAGCGTAGGTGACTTGCAAAATTTACAATACATGTTCTATGGAGTCTTTATGTACGACTGTAAAATATGACAATGTGAGGTTACATGCCCTAATACTCTACATATCTCATAAAAATCTATCTTAACATGGGGAAATTCATTTTATCCACACTCTATACACAAGATATCTAACTTGGGTCTCTCAACCCTTGAAATTGATCCAATCTACTCAGAATAGTTTACAAGGTGCTTTATACCTTAGATGATGATGAAACTATGTCACCATACTCTTCAATCTACTCTACCCAAATCAGAACTTTGGTATCAAATTTATCTCCAAACTAAGTTTAAACCATGGAAAATATGATCTTTAGTCATAAACCTTTTACAACCTAAGTGTATTTATCTTTATCTTTCAAAAAAAATTCTACCTTATTCATGATGTCATAAAATCTATGATCATTATCACCAATAGTCTCCTAAGGTCCTTGCCATATCTCCTTCAAATCCTAGATAATTTGGCTTGAAACCCTTTTAAAATTAAAATCTATGATGATCTAGTTTTCAACATCATATAGGGATGCTCTAGCTATATTTTTATGAAAGATGAACTCCATTTCACATCCACCCAAAACACCAATAAATTCAAACTTCTTGATATTTTCATTGGTGATTGATTTCACCTACCATTTCATGTCATAGGTAAGTAATATTTAGGGTTCACAAACCCATCATAGGGATCCATATGTATAAACATACCCAATTATGATTCCATAATTGGGTTGCCTACAAATATCATAATTAATTGTGTTACGACTGATGTCAATGATGGTTGGGGTTTTTAATACTTCTACACACTTGGGGATGACTCCTAATATGGTATAAGTTGTGTTTTATCCTTTGATTATATGGTTATAGAGGTTGAAGTTACACATCCATCATTTCCTTCCTCTTCTTCTAAAATATGAAGTTGTGTAATGAAATACTTAGCCTATCCAAGGACTAGAGGATCTATCTTTATAGCAAGCAATGTTGTGATTCTCTTCTTCTATTGGTCTGAGAAATTTTATGAAACTTATCAATATACAAACTTTTGTAATTATATATTTTTTTTATAAAATTCTTCTATAATTGGTCTTTAACAAGTATCATTTTCTAAATTCATAGGGGAATTACTATGATTTTGAAAAATAATGGACTCAGGGGATGTATTCTTCCTTGGGAGATGATCCTTACCTCCAAATATGTATCTTTCAAAAATTGAACCTGTAATATATCTATGACTATAAGGTAATCCTTGATATTCTTTATAGAATACCCCTTCTATAAATTAGGAACTTTTACTCATCTATTATACTTTTATACTACTACCTTCTTCTTTTATCCATGCTATACCCTCATCACTTATTCTCCCTCTATCCTTTCTTATCCTAGGCTCCTCACTATATTTATCTTCACCATACCCTTCTCCTTATCATCTTCTCTCATCAAAATCATCAATGATACTACTACTCCTTCAATTCATATTTTCCTGAATCATACTCTATCTATTCCATCTCCTAGGTTGTCACAAATCTCTTTCTAACTCTAGTATTTTTATGATCCTTCTCCTCTAGATTTTCCATATTGGACTCAAGTTCAATCTCTATATTTTCATTTTTAGTTCATTCTCCCCTATCCCACACACACACACACATGCCTATATGATTGAAATAACTACTCCATATTACCATGAATGGGCACCATGGCCTTCTTCATATCCAACATTTTAATTAGTATCATAATTCATTACACAAATTTTCCTTTGATTCTTATCAGAAACCAATCTTTTATTTCATCAAAGGATAAATATGCTTGCACTAAAAACTCAGTGATATATCCATCAAAAGTGGTAGCTACCCAATGATTGACTGCAGGATTCCAATTTATCTCCAGATTCTACAACTATTATATCTTCTCCTTGGTCCACACAATAATGTCACTGGATCATGGTGGAAAATAGTGATATTTAATTTGAGCCAACCAATCAGCTAATAAGCTCAATAATTCACACTAGAATATCTCATAGATTTCACCATAGAGTTGTGTTCTTGTATAATCTCCCTTGATGTACACCCAATTCTTTAGTCTTCTTTCATTTTGAATTCAAAAAATTTATAGTCTAACCAAATCTCTACCTCTCTTTGGGTTAGTAACCATTGCAACATTTCCATGCTAACCACATCATTGTTATCAGAGGTTCTTAGGGTTTACTAAAACAATTTAATCATGGGGATAGGGTGTGAAAAGTGACTTATAAATATTATATAAAGGTTTAATTAAGACTTAGATTCCATGAAAAAGGTTCATTGTAGATAAATATACTAATCTAAAGATTCAAAGTACGATGTAAACTACTTAAAGATGAATAAATTGATACATCTAAGCAAGATAATGAAGGAAATAGTCATCAAAACATAAGAAACTCTATGCTTAAATAAAGAACACACATACTTAGAATTCATATTAAAATAACTAATATCAGATATTATAATAAATAAAACCTCATAGATCGATGTCCAATTCTATCAATCTATTGTGTGAAAGATTTCTAAGGATACCATTCAATATTATATTACTTAAAAACATATCAAAATTAATGTAATATTCAACCCTTCTATTACATTCATTACAAATACTTATAGGTACTATCTACTATAGTTGTAACTTCAAGATTTACCATGCTAAAAATAGATCTCCATATCACATTTGGTGGAATCTTGACCAACATGAAGATTCCCATAACAACTCCTAACAACCCACAAATAGAATACAATTGGACTTACCACATGACATTCTCATACATATATCTACTTTTTAATATACCATTTATCGATAATAATAATAATAATAATAATAATAATAATAATAATAATAATAATAATAATAATAATAATAATAATAATAATAATAATAATAATGATGATGAGTATCTTGAAAGAATGCATACCAATGAGATTAATTATGTAGATTCTAAAGAAGTAGCTACACTTTCTTATTTTCAAAATAGAATTAGTAATTTAAAAAAACATAGATAATATACTAAACCTTATCCTAAAGGTTAAGAATAAAAATATTTATAAGGATACCAATCTTAACGATTAAAAAATGAAAATTTCAATGATCCTAATCCAATGTATAGAGGATTAAATTCTAAAATATGTGTTTATACTATTATTCCATGTGCTACTATTCATGTTTTTACACTTATGGCTACACAAGTGATGCCTACACATAGTGTGGGGGATATAAATTGTATTCCTCAAAATTTTATGGTTATCCAAA